>OU744450.1:9448539-9958279 GCA_916610825.1 Haliclystus octoradiatus
GGTGAAGTTCCATGTTCAATTAGTAACATAAACAACTGGATAACTGTAGTCTATATACAAAGTTAATTGATTTCCTGTCAAGAAGTAAAAGGTATTAGTTCGTTAGTTTAATTTAATTTAACATTTCTATTGGATATCAGTTTCTGCTGTTTTTCTTCAGGCCTATCATCAAATCGTAATGGTCAATTTCTGTCAAAAATAATTGCGACTATGATATCCCCATGCATTTGCCTAAAATTGTTCATTGTGAACAATGTATATTACCTAATTGTATTTTCTAAATAAGATAAATAAAGTATTTACATGATCTATACTGCTAGTGGAATGTTAAAATATAATGAATAACATTTTTCACTTACTGTGTATATGTTTTTCTAGTTTTTCTATGTCGATTTGTTTAATCTTCATATATAGCCTCGTTTTGGTAATTTGATACATGGTGACTGAAAGAAATTTTAAGCACATTATATGTGCTAAATGATGCAAGGCTACTATTCCTGATATTTTCCTCTCAAATTAAATCACATGATTACACTAAAAAAGGACAGCCTCGCTTTCATGTTTCTACTGGGAATGCCATAAATCAAATTGCAAAATTAAGGCATTTTGCCTACTCCGATTTCGGAACATTTTGGATATGTTGTTAAGCATAAAATTTGACCCTAGAATTGATGAAAAATGCTTCTGTTGCAATTTGTGTGAGGTCATTTTTTATAATGACTGTACTATAAGGGAAGGTGCAGCAGAATGGTAGAAAATATCCTATTTACCTAGAATCTCCAATAAAATCTCTATATAAGACAGAGGCGATTTTACCATGACTTTGAAATTGAGAGTCTGAAGTACTCGTAATTCAGATTTAACAATGCTTCTGACTGAGTGACTCTGTGCAATGGAATGAAGAAAACGTTCAGCTTTCTCTGGTTGAACAGTCTAAAAATAGCAATAAATATAAATTATGATAATTTATTGATATACAAACAACAATATTGGATTTTTTACCTCTGTTTTGATCTAAATATCAAAGCCATACCCCCTCGGGAAATGTTAAATAGTATATTTTCCATGAACTGTTTATTAGGTATCAGTAAACAGTCTATGAATCTTCGTGAAACTCATGAATTGAACTGTTTATAAAATCAGTGAATATTTACGCAGGGGCAGGACAGTTGCTAGGGCATTGCACTTTCACCTTTGAGTAATGGGTTAAATCTCTGGCAGAGCCAGTATTGATTGGTATCGGAATTGAAACTGTTTATGAACTGTTCATGAAAATGTCCTTGAAATTTGAGCCATTTAGTGTTTATGAACTTGTGAACTGTTTCGCAGGGAATATGCCATTTTTACCCATTATTTAAGACCTGTTATAGCTATATTTTGGAATAAAATACCTCTTTTGAATACTCTAATTCTCTAAGGATGGGACAAATGGGGGATTCTAAACCGGTACATAGCTTCATTTGTTTTATTATTCACAAAATAAAAAAAAATTAAATGACAAATTTAACCCATTAATTATATTATGGAAAAGCCATTATCATGTTGTCAGCATTAGTGATGAAGTATTTAGAATATTAAAAAGGAAGCAAATTATATTTTTTCCGTGAAAGAAGAAAAGTGATAAATTAAAATTAAACCAATTCTGTGAATCTCGGTTCAACGTTGAAATAAATTACACTCTGGCTACAGTCAAACCTGTTGTAACGGTCACCTCTATACAGCGGCCACCTGTCTATAGTGGTCACTTTTGCAATGTCTAAAATTGTAATTTCTATTGAATCCAACCTGTATATAAAGGCCACCTGTCTATAGTGGTCAATTTATCTACCTCTCGTAGCTGGCTGTTATTGCAGGTTTCACTGTACCACGTTCATAAAACTGTTCTAATGTTTATTTCAATATAAGAGAAATGCAAGATCAATTCTTTCAAAAAACAATAAAAATCAATCAACTGAAGCAGAGAAATGATGACGATATCAAATCCCAGTATTAAATGATGATGATGATAAAGAAGACAATAGACTTTGAAGTAGACCTATTATTTTTAATACATTCAAAACAAAAGCGGATGGTAAGTTGTTTAGAATTAAAATATACCGGTAGTTGTCCTATCAAACGGTTAACGAATTAACCAATTTACTGTCCCACCCCCAATGTTATCCTTTTTGTATTTAGCATCAACTAAATAATTGTCCGGTATCATTAATATAGACAAAGTGATAGCCTTGTGATTCTGAAATTCTTTATTTTGAAGCTTACCCTTCTATGGGAAACTAGCTTGCTTGCAATCTGAACACAAGAAACCATTCGAAGCGGCAATTGTTGTCTGACACGCCTTTGTACTAGCTTCCAATCTGATTCTTTGTTCTTGCTACTAGATTCTTTAACAATACGATAGAGACCAGATAAATGCTTTGTCATAAAGCTATGAAGGATACAATAGAAAAATGTGTTTGTAAGAAAAATTTTCAATCAAGTTTGTAGGCTATCAGTATCAGAGCCATCTATTTACAAGAGTTGGGACGCTTCTGCCATTTTTGTATCTTTTTGCCTGGACCCGAGCACGTTTTTAACAGTGCGCATGTGCAGGAGAATGTTGTGTGTTTTTTTCAGCCATATTGTATTGTAGTTTTTCGCGCGTTTCACTTGAAATGATTGAGAACCTGTTTCCAAAAGAACAAAGATGGCATCCAAAAATCACGTGACTGGCATCTGTCCAATTGGAGACGATAGCGGCACATGAAAGCGTGTCCCAACTCTTGTAAATAGATGGCTCTGATCAGTATGCCCTGCGAAAAACAGTTCAGGAGTTCATGAACAGTTCATGAATGGCTCAAGAACCATTCATGAACATTTGCTGCCATTTAACGTTCATGAACTTTATGAACTGTCTTTCCAAAGTATCACAAAGGTTTTCTGCGATCTGATTGGTTGAAAGAGCGTGCACGATATTCTAGGGAAAAACAAGGCTCCGAAAACAGAGAAAAGCCGCTACCTTCAAATAGTTTTATCTGTGACAAATACAGAAATTATAACTCTCCGATAACAATCTAATAAATATCTCAATTATGGCAACAATTTACAAAACGATACTTATCTCAAAATTTTTAAATTTATTGAAAAGCGTGGTAAATGAGTTATTGGTTAAGGTAACCTAAAATTCAAATAACAGTTTGTACATTAAATTCCTGGAGGACTATTGTACGATTTATATTACAGACATTATTGCATATGTCTTTCTTCATTCAAATATCTATCTTGCTGTTGTTGTAGAAATCCCTTTGCTTTGTTTATGAATTGGAATTGAATTTTAAATTGTGAATTCTTGAATTGAAAATTTGCCGTCGAATGAGATTACAATGTTTGCTTTATTTTAGAAAAGGGTTACCACACCTTTGCAAATGTTTGTATTCATATTTACTAATATATTTGCCCCCTGATTGGAAATGTGCCCCTACGCCTATGTGAACATGTTGAATAAATTTCTATTTCCAGTTCCTTCTGAAATTGTTTATAATCAAACTAGTTAGTACCTATCGAATAGCTCTACTGCGATGTATCTAGTTTCTTGAGGCTGTTTCCATTTTCGGCATAACAAAAAAATGAAAGCTAGAGGAGGCAAAAAGGAAGTTATATTATATTGAAAATTATGCGATAATAGTTAGGATTTCTGGAGATAATAGTAATAATTGAAAACAAAAATCTTACTTAAGAATGCAAAATTCATTGCCATTCTTATTATCTACAATTGATTAGTGTTGCATTTAACCATAGTATGATGAATGTACTATTGTGTCTATGCATTATATTAGCGACATGCAAAACGTTAAAATAATAATATAATTGTCCGGGTCTGTGATTTCCCTGATAAGGGGGCTAGCTGCCCCGATTTGGGGGCAATTTATGAAAACTATTTAAAAAAACCAAACATTTATTTCCCACTAACAGTCAAAACTTGTTTTCCCGACGAGAGGATATCCCTAACCTGCCCCTGCCCTCTTTTGATGAGTGTGTTAACTTTTTAAATCATAATTTTTACAGTATTAACACAACCACATACATTAGCTATAAAGCTCGTTTGCGCAGTGTGGGAACAAAGGACGGAAGGAATGAACAAGTTGTCGGAACGGTTCTATAAAATTGATTTGATAATAAAACTGTTCGTACTAGCTGTATTATAGAAAATAGCAATTGGCTTGGAACTCTTAGTAGTTAACCTAACGGTTGGATTTCTTTTTTCATGAATGTTATGAATTAATTATATACCTGCCATGTGATCACTCTTAAAGCGTCCATCCTTCTTGTCTCCTTTCATCATATCTGCATCATTTTCATCTGCTAGTGTATACAATGCTTCCTCCAGTGCTTCGTCAGATAATTTATAAGCTGGGGCATCGAAATATGGCTCTGGAGGGGTACCAAATATGTTATGTTCATTAGACATTTGTTCCACAATTTTGTATATTCAAAGATGTTAGTAATTGAAAATGAACAATGTAGCTGGTAAATCTTCAAATAGCTCAGTGCTTGCTTGCGTTTGTAACATGCATTTTCTCCTGCTCTGTTTTGTGTGATATAGGGTGATGAAGCCAAGCGAGTTGTTTTTGTTTTGTTACAATTTAATTGTTGAAATCAGCTACTTGGTTAGAATTTCGCGCGCTTTCTAGATTGGCGCGCAGCTCTCTTGTGCATATTACATGAGCCAGCAAGGTCTTGACTAACCCATTTTCGTTTGCTTTCATTATTTCCGGAATCCAAAGCATTTCACCAAATCTTTTACGTTTAGCTTATGATAACCGTGGATACTGATACTGACCTAAAAGTTTAAGGAAAATGCCGGTAAGGAATTTAAATTTATCATACGTAGATGTATCTTTTGCATTTTCTTGTCGATTATCCCGGGAATCGCAATTATATGGATTGAAAATCTATTCTGAAAAAGAGTAAAGCCAAAGGCCAAATTTCGATTTCATAATTTATCTTGCTCGATATTTAATAACGCACAAGGAGAGACTACTATTCAGATACATACGTGGTTGGTATTTCACAGTGTAGAAGACGCAAAATATGATTCAAAGATAGGTCCTGACTGAAGATATTCGATTTAATCATGAAGTAGATAATTAGTAGGCCCAGCCAGTCTGCAGAAGGTGTTGTTGTCTGTTATGAGAACAGTGTGATGACATTGGTACTGTTCTTACAGTAGCCCAGTGACACATCTTTGCATAATTTTCGCTTACAGTCCTGTAACATTATAATTTTAATGATCCCGCACAATTACTGATATTCAGAACTGTCCTCAAGCTAATTTCAAAGACCAATCAAGACAGTTTGTAATGATCTCTGCCGCTGAACAAGAATTTCAATATTGATTTGGGCCTTTTCTGGCCTCGCATTTTGTCTTGCTTTTACTATTTTCTACATTAGTGGGGCAGCTAACAGAAATCTTACCGCAAATTGTGATACGAGTATAAATTTAGTATCAAACGAAAGATAATCGTTTATAATTCAAATAGAGCCCGTGACCCCACCCAGATTCAGCCTGAGTGCCTAGAAAGTTCCACCTACGTCCGTCTTGCTAAAAAATTGCGAATGTGGTGAAATATTTTTGAGTAGAATATACATAATTGTTATTTTTATTATTGTAATACTATTATTAAGACTCCCACATTCGTTCTACAGCAAAATTTTGTTTTTATCTATGGTATTGCGCAATTCTACAATTTGCGCATGCGCGGAGTCAATTTCTGAATTACGGAAATTTAACCTTACCAAGGCCTATTAAATGAAGTATTGATGCTAAATTAGCTGAGAAGGCTATAAAAATAATTTTATATATACATAAGCAAGACACTTTTACTATGTTTTAGCATTTTTATGAAGATGACTATAAAACATTATCAGAATCACTAAACCTTGATTAGCTGAAGGTCTATATAGATACACAAGAAGTGAATTAGAAGTTCGGAAAAGTGCGCCGCAGACAAGGAGTTTAATTAAAAATTGTATATTTCAACCTTGTTATTATCCAAAGACAATTGTTTTCATCCATGGCTTTTATCGTATTGCCTAGAACACGGTATACTATATAAGTAGTTAGTGTTTTATAATTTATTTTATTCTTTTAGCCATATTTAGTATCACTATTATTATCATTGTCATTGTTGACTATTCTTATTCAAATGTTGTTTTACATTTTACAAATTATTTCGTTAATCATTTTATAAATTTACAGGTATCCCAAATAAACAAGCATTGATTGCATCAGGGATTAGAATTATTATGTATCACTAATTAACTTTCAACTACGTCGATTTGTATATTATTATTGTTAAGTGTACATGATTAATTAAACATCTATCTATCTCTGGCGTATATCTGCAAATACTTCTTACATTTTTCGCCAAACCAAGCTGATATGAGCCTAGTGCTGAAGAGATATTTTATAATGTCCTGTTTAAAGTCGATAACATTTATGTTTTGTATAAATGCTTCGGTTGCCTCTGGACTTGAACGCCTGCCAAGCGTCCTGTTTGTATGGAAGTCTTCTCCTTCGTCCAGTCCGGTTACAGCCTGGTGAACGTTGTCTATCTTTTCCAACCTCTGACCACCGCTTTCATTTTCAAATCTCAAACTTTGGAAGCGAAGATATAGCGTGGGAATAGAATATAAAATGAATAGCAATGCAATTACCTGGAATGTTATATATAAGTTTACTGTCAATGGTGATTGAACTCCTGATATTTCTATTTGGTGCGCTAGCCCAGAAGAAAGGACGTGTTGCACAACCAAGTCTATATTCATATGAAGAACTTCTATGTCATCGTAATGGACTTTCAATTGGGATTTTACTTCATCAGCGGGATATCCCACCTTGGCGAGACAATATATTCATATAAACAGACTTTGGGGGACCAGCCACGTTGTCATTTCATCTACGCAAGTCGCAAGCGCACAAACAGATAGCTTTGGATACCAGTCACCATTTGCAGTACACATGACATTCCAGTAGTAATACTATATCGAGATTAAATTCAGCTGCAGTTCCTTACCTGTTATTTAATTTTCGAAAAGCTGAAGATACGAAAACGAAACTGGTAAAAAGATGAGGGCCAAATCGTCTCCCTATATGTCATGCTGTTCCATTGTAGTTACTTGAACGTGGGAAAAAATTCCCATCTAAAATCTAAACAAGCGGTCAAAACAGGCGGTAAAATAGCCCTTCTGGACAGGGTCGCCGAGAGGAGGTTAAGCGATAGCCTGGGGCTATGCAAATTATATTGCTCATGAGATTTTGTTGCTAAATTGTGATTGCAGCTATGAGATAAAATTTGTAAAAACAGTTTTCTATTGGGAAGGGCACGGTTTCTCGTCGGTCCTGCTTCTTGGTGCCATACCCGACTTAATGTCGCGTACCTCCACAGATGTAAAGTCATGGAGTCATTACTTACCCAACAATTACGAGATTATCTGCTTTCAAGTCATTTGATATGTAACGTACAGAATGGTTTTTATGTTGTCGCTAAACTTGTACACAATTGTTGCATTCATTAGATAGATTTCACACTCCCATACTAAGTTTTGAATCAAAATGTACACAAAAATTACAATACCGAAGCTCCCAAATATGCAAATGCCACACCTTTGTTTCGGGCAAAATTGACTAAACACCCCAGTCAAAGTCCTGTAGTTACGGCTGTGGTCAGAGCACATAAAGTTTATATAGCCGTCCACTACTAACTTAAAGGATTGGATCCTCGTCACTGGCATGGAACTCCTGCCTAGTGAAAGAGATGAAGAAAGGAAAATCAGACCAAAGATTCTTCATTATAAAATTATTAAAAATAACAATAATCGCCAAGAAGCAGAGTATGAACAAGATAAAAAGCATTGCCAGAAAAACGAAATATTCAATAACTGTTTCTGCTTCCAAGTATTCTTTAATATTGTAAATCTAAACTAGTATTGCTGCACTTTCAATACTTAACTTTAAAATAGCTCCTAATAAAAACCATAATTACGTTTCTGGCGTATGATCATTCCATCATTCTAATTGTATTAGCATATTTCTATTCTTACAATTGTTTAATTTGATATAGTATACTGAGAGTAAACGTGGGAGGCAAAAGCCCTATATTTTCACCTTTAATATAATTTGTTTACACACATCGGGATAGACATACATAATAAGTGCTAATTGAATAGAAAATGTCTTGATTGTGTAGAAAAACATCAATTTTTCAGTCCCTAAGCCAATTTAATATCAATACTACATATATAACCATTAATAACGCAAAAATTCCGAAATTCTAAAATTTGTACTGCGCATGCGCATATTTATCATATTGCGCAATGATATAGTTTTACACAAAATATTACTGTAGAACGAAAGTGGGAGTTTTAATAATATCATTATAATAATAAAATTAGTAATTATGTGTATTCTATTCAAAAATATTTCACCACATTCGCAGTTATTCAGTGAAACGGACGTAGGTGGAACCAAACTTTAGATGCCATTTTCTCGGCACTCAGGCTGAATCTGGATGGGGTCACGGGCTCTATTTGAAGTATAAATAATTATCTTTCGTTTGATACTAAAATTATATTCGTATCACAATTTGCGGTATATTGCTGATTTTGAACCTTTATCTGCCCCACTACATGTTTTCAACTAAATCTAGCTGCAGAACAGGAGAAAGCCAGAAAAGTAACAAAACGGTGCTTGATAATATTTGATTTAAAATATAACTTGCATGACACTAACTACGTTGATTTGCTGATAAAGTAAACTTCTTCGATGCTAAAATTCTGCCCATCCTTAAAATAACTGAAAACAGGTTTGTGGAAAGAAAAAGTAACTTCAAGACCATGCCGATTAAACAAAACAATCAGTTAAAACTAATGATAATTCCAGACATTCTTCCAAATGCGTTTATAGATAAGAGGAATTTGCAGAATAGTTTTCATTTTTACTCCAACTCTGTAACCGCCAGTTCTATGATTTTCATTTGGGTTGGCGCAGCGAATGACAGTAACATTAGAATAATAGGAAAGACACAATAAATAGACACAATTTGTTACGATAACGATATTAAATGTTGTTTTCTTTGATAGAGAAACGTTGAATATGACTTGTAATGATTTACCGATTTACGAATTATCGTTTTACCGTTTTAAACTATAAAAATGAAATAAATGAAAGTTATGTTAAAATACTAATAAAAGGATTGAATATATAGATATGTAAGATTATTGTTATAATTAATGTAAATAATTCATACCGTGTGTCCGATGGTGGAAAGCTGTTGTTGATCTTTCGGTGATATTTTGCCAACTAAAGTCTAATATATGCGCTATGCAATATATTGAGCATGCGCAGTAGTATATATAATTTAAGTTAATTTAGTAGGAATTGGCGCTTACATTAGGCCTCCCCAATGTACGACTTTATGAGTACATTATTTAACAAGGTAAGCAACAATTAATTTAAACTAGACACTAAATTTAATATAGATATGAAAAGGATATTGCTTTGACATCTTCATCATAATGTTGTCACGTCTTCTTCATCAGATTGTTTGAATTCATCATCATCAATGGTGAATAGTTGATCAAACCAAATAATATAGAATTAACCAACATCGTAATTGTGATAGTTATAATAATAGTAAAATAAACCAATACTAATAACGTAGCAATAATTCCAGTAATAAACCAATATTATAGTATAAAGTATATGCTGTTGTAAATAAACCAATACCAATGTTCATGTGGATGTTGTTTCAAGAGAACATAAGAGTGTAATAGTTCAACTATAATACTTTGGGCAAATCAATAGTTAAGGCCTGTAAGAAAACGATGGTTTTTTTCGCTCTAATCTCTGCTGTGGTAAACGTCCATTTCTTGTCATGTATGATGCTTATAGCGGTTTCTTTATCCGACTTAATTGCGTATCCATCATTGGCACATTTATTTGGAACATTTGTTGTTGATTTGTCCGGGCACCCTATTAAACTCCAGCCAAACATAGTTTTTCCTGCAATTGGTTGCTGTTGCTTGCCGGCTTTTACCTCTGTGTGCACTAATGCTCGTGGCACATTAGTTCCTATTATTAAACCCACTTCATTCACATTGTGCGCTTCATGGAACTTCACGTCTTTTAAATGCGGGAATTTTGAGAGGTCAAATGATCGCGGAAGCGTTGTCATGGGGACGTTTAATTTGTTTATTACCCAGACTTTTGGTAGATCAATTGTTACATCGTCCTCTACTGATTTTGCTGTTAGTGAGGTCGTAAAAGCGCTGACCTTCTCCCTTTGTTCTGCCACTGTTGAAAATTGCAATGTTTGCCGTTCACCACTTATTTCTAGTTGTTTAGCAATAGCATTACCACACATAGTTATTGACGAACCCGTGTCTAAAAGTGCATACGTTTCTATACTTTTGCCATTCCGTGCTTCTAATTTGATTGGGACAATTTGTACAATAGCACGCTCATTTGTGTTTGTTACACCGACCGTCTCATAAGTGCTATTGTTTTCGTCTGAATAATCTGAATTAACTGTATCTTCGACTGTTTCAACTACCGCTGCGGATGTGTTGCTAGGCAACGATAGACGATGAAGTAATGAATGATGTAGTTGTTTGCACATCGTACAACGATTAGGACTTTTGCATTGCCTGGCTGTATGATTGAAGCCTAGACAGTTGTAGCATAACTTATTTTCTCTGACAAAGTTTTCACGCTGTTGTTGAGATTTTTCAATAAATTGTGCACACTTATTTAATCTGTGTTCCTCGTTACAAATAACGCATTGTTTTCTGTTGTTGTTATAATTTGTTGTTGGTTCAATACTGTGTATAGTCTCAGATTCCGTTGTTTGTGTTGAATATACTTTATGAGCTTTTCGACGATTGTCATTAATTATTCCAAATATAGGATCATTCATGGCTTCAGCTTGAGTGGACATGAAATTTGAAATATCTGAAAGCAACGGATTTCGTCCGGTTCTCCGTATTTTTATTGCGGTCGCTGACCATCTATCTCTCATAGAATCAGGCATTTTGCTGACAACCTTTTGCAAAGTTATGTTTGAGTTCATGTCTGCTTCATAACCGATTTGATTTAGCGTGTCAACACAATCTTGAATATTATCAGAAAATCGTTGAATAGCTTTTGCATCATGACGTTCAATTTGCCCTCCTGCTATTACTGTTTTGATTGCTGCAGCGGCAACTTCAAAGGCATTTCCGAAGCGTTGTTTTAGTTTTTTCAGTGCTCGTTCTAAACCACCCTCTAAACCAAGACAGTTTCTTATTGAGGTTTTAGCTTCTCCTATACAACAGTTTTCTAAATGCCAGAGTTTTTCATTATCGGTTAGCCCTTTATCCTTTATCATTTGTTCAAATGTTTTTATGAAACGCGGATAATCAACAGGATTACCAGAGAATTCCGGTGGCTTGACTTTAGGAAGACTTAACTTAGCTACTAAGGATGTTAAGTTGTTATCACAGTGATTATCCTCTGTTTTGATATTGCCATCGTTAATAGAGTGGACCCAATTTTGCACGTTACATTTCTTATCTTCGTTTGATTTAATATCATCATATAAATTGAAGGATTGGTTATCGTCATTATCTAGTACAAAGTCCTCGCAGTATTTTAGTTCTAATTCTGCTTTTTTCATCTCTAAATCAGCGGCATTCATTTTCTTTTGAATAGCTAATGTCGCTTCTTGTTGGGCTATTATAAGTTTATTATCGCGTTTGAATTTTGCTAACTCAAGCGCTTGCATTGCCTGACGTCTTCTTGATTGAAACCCGTCGCTTGAGGCGCGGCTGCTTACAGGCCGATCATGTAATAAATTATTGTCAATTGTTACTGCTCTTAGAGATTGAGTAGTCCTTCTTCTCTCATCTCTAGGAGTGCCTTGGATTGTTAATGAACTTGCATAATCCATAGTTGATATGATACTAATAATACGTTTAAAACTTTAATGTAACCGCCAGTTCTATGATTTTCATTTGGGTTGGCGCAGCGAATGACAGTAACATTAGAATGATAGGAAAGACACAATAAATAGACACAATTTGTTACGATAACGATATTAAATGTTGTTTTCTTTGATAGAGAAAACGTTGAATATGACTTGTAATGATTTACCGATTTACGAATTATCGTTTTACCGTTTTAAACTATAAAAATGAAATAAATGAAAGTTATGTTAAAATACTAATAAAATGCTATAAAAGGATTGAATATATAGATATGTAAGATTATTGTTATAATTAATGTAAATAATTCATACCGTGTGTCCGATGGTGGAAAGCTGTTGTTGATCTTTCGGTGATATTTTGCCAACTAAAGTCTAATATATGCGCTATGCAATATATTGAGCATGCGCAGTAGTATATATAATTTAAGTTAATTTAGTAGGAATTGGCGCTTACAAACTCGTTTATCTCATTTGACATTATTTTCCATTTTAATTGATTACAGGCCTATCACTCAACACTTACAGCACCTTCATCAGTATCAAAGCTAGCTTTGTTGCCAATCAACACAAAATTTAAGGGACCTGCACCTCCGGGTGGTAAGTTCAGCATCAATATGAAGATAGTGTGAAACATTATTATATGTAGCTCAATTGAATAGTAATATAATGTAGTAAACAGTGGCCTATAAAGTAGTTAAGTGGCAAGTTAATTTGAATTTTAAGATCAGCAACAATCAACCTTTATTTGATGTTAATAAAGGATTACCACACACTTACCATGTTTGTATTATTCATATTTACTAAACGAGAAAATGTTTGGAGACAAGAGTGAAGCGCTAAAAATCACGAGCTCCGAGCGAGTGATTTTTAGCTTCCCGAGTGTTTTTCCCAACTTTTTTGAGTTTAGTAAATATGAATAGAAACATTTACAAGCGTGTACAAATTCACAATTTAAAATTCAATTTCAATTCATAAACCAATCAAAGGAAATCCCCAACATGATATATATTGTTGAATAAAGAAAGGCACATCAAGAACTTCTGTAATATAAATTGTAGCCTTCATATAAGTTCTCTAGAAATTGGTGTACTAATTGTTATCTAAATTTAAGGTTTACCTTGAAACAGCGTAGCCTATAATTGTCTTTCATTCTGTGTTTTTATTTTGCGTGCTGCACGGCAAATAACTCATTTGCGACGCTTTTCAATAAATATAAAGATCTTCAGCTAAATATCATTTTGTAAATTGTTGCCATAATTGAGATATTTGTTGGATTGTTATCGGAAAGTTATAATTTCTGTATTTTATCACAGATCAAACTTTTGAAACTAGCGGTTTTTCCCGGTTTTCGGAGCCATGTTTTACCCTAGGATTTTATGCACCTTCTTTCGACCAATTGCGTTTGTAACATGCATTTTCTCCTGCTCTGTTTTGTGTGATATAGGGTGATGAAGCCAAGCGAGTTGTTTTTGTTTTGTTACAATTTAATTGTTGAAATCAGCTACTTGGTTAGAATTTCGCGCGCTTTCTAGATTGGCGCGCAGCTCTCTTGTGCATATTGATCACAGAAATCCTTCTTGATATTTTAGAATCTCTTTTCATTTGTTTTTTTCAACCTTGACAATCAGGATCCGACAAAAGTGGGGATCCTGGGATCCTAGGTCCCGAAAGGCTGGAGAAAATTCGGAAGAAAATTGACAATTTTTATTTATAGGCCAACCAGCAACAAAATTTCAGAAGAAAGTGATCTGGAAATTTTTTTACAATTCCAGAAGGTTAAATCTTTTTTCGGACACTGTTGACAATACTTAAATTAAATTTTATGTTGATAGTCGAGTGAAATGTTTAGTTGATATCTAATGGAAAAGACATAAACAACTCAAAAGAGCTAGAAAAACTTCTGCAAATATGCTATACTGTATTGATATCATTAATTATACACTGATCATTAGTTAAATGCTCAATTAATTATTAGTATGAATTAAATTGTCTTTTGTTTGAGCTATAGACAATATAAATTTGAATTTATTTTTTCAGAGAACAAAGTTCTAGATAATGTTAATTAATTGATCCATATCTTTATCATATGTTATATAATTTCAAATGTACACTCCTTACATTTCCAGATGGAAATACAGATATTGTTGATGAATGCCTTCTTTACTTCAAAGCCAATGTGTTCTTCAAAAATTTTGAAATAAAGGTTTGTAATTTAATTGTATATAAATAGAATAATTCTCATTGTGATTTACCCTTTACAAAAATATAGTTCAGCCTCATTAATAATTATATTTATGTTAAATTCCAGGGAGATGCAGATCGTGTATTGATATATTTAACATTATACGTAACGGAATGCCTCAAAAAGATCCAGAAGGTAAGCTTTAATACGTATTGCTTATACCTACACCATTTGTAAGTTGATTTGTTTGTGGATGAACGCCGTTTCTGCTCCAGTTGGCTAAATTTGTTGTTAAAGCTTTTGGATATTAAGTCTATTACCACCTGCCTCAGCTTAAGGAAGTTCCAGAGAGCAATTTGTGGGGTACACACCACTTAAGCAGCAAGTCCTTCACTGGAGATGTGCTTGAAATACTTAAAAATAGTTATTACCAATATACAATGCTCTAACTCTATTCTGATTTGCTGATTTTTAGATGAGCTCTAAAGAAGATGCAAGAAAGGAAATGCAAACATTGGCTATTGCAAATTTCGACCTTCCCGGAGATCCACGTTTTCCATTAAACGCATTGTATAGCAAACCAACCAATAAAAACGATGCTGGTAAAGTATTTATAATTTCAAACATGTGTATCCGACATCCAAGTTGAACCACAGTCAAACCTGTTATAACAGTCACCTCTACATAGTGGCCACCTGTTTATAGTTGTAACTCTTGTTATGTCGAAAATAATATTTCCATTTTGTCAACCCTGTACGTAAAGGCCACCTGCAAATAGTGATCAGTTCATCTACCTCTCTTAGCTGACTGTTATATACAACATACATGTTTCACAGCCAGGATCCAACAAAAGTAGAAGTCCTGCAATCCTATATTCCAGAAGGCTAGAGCAAATTCAGAAGAAATTTGATAATTCTTATATTTGTTGGTCAAACCTCAAAAAATTCAGAAGATGCCTCTAGGATTTCAGAAGCCTGAACCTTTTGTTGGACGCTGTTTACGGCACAACAATTTGTCTGGCTTTTAGTCAGTTAAAAATTTCTGATTAGCTTTGTTCAAAGGATAACATTTTTTGATTATTTTGTACTGTAGTCACTATTTCACTTTGGTTGATAATTGTATTTTGTATCATTTCAGACACAGTAAGACAATATCTAACACAGTTGAGACAAGAATTAGGACAACGTCTTGTTGAGAAAGTATTTGATCCACAATCTGGCAAACCATCTAAGGTTAGAGTGAAAATACTGTACTGTAACTACGTTTTAAATAATGTAATTCAAGATGTAAAACATTCTGGTATTTCGAATGTGTTCATTTAAATTCGATATCGAAGTCATTATGAATATGGTCCTGAGACTTTTTTGCTGAACTCTTTTAGTGCCTTTCCGAAAAAAGGACTTCCGAAATTGTCACTTTGAAAAAGCATTTATATATTCATCAGGAAAGTGTTTACACTAATTGCGTTAAAAAAGTAACGTAGACGGTGTCGCCCTACCGAAGGCACCCGTACCACTCCTTTATTTCTAGATGAGTGGCTTTTTTCGCTGAGAGCAATGATGTTAAACACTCTTGGTTGATCTCAGCCGCGACACTGCAGATCAATTTCAACAGATTTCTTGGCAGATAGGTCTTGATTGTCAATGCGCAACGATGCGCCGCAGCTACTCACAATGCAATTCCCTCTGGACCATTCCATCCGCCATCCTCAGATGGTACTCATTTGATGTTTCAGATAAAGTCAAGGCTGAGTTGACCTTAGGGGGATTTGAACCACGGTCGATCAGATATGATCCGATCTGAAGTTCGGTTGCTCTGCCATCTGAGCTAATCCTCCTCGCTAATCCATCCTACTAATTGCGTTAGGTACAAATGTACAGTTTATATGTATCGTTTCTTGAAAATTCTCCCTGCCTATAAAATATTGCTTAATTAATTTTAAGGGTTTTCTACTAAGCGCTAATCATCTCATCTCAAATGGGATTCAAGAATGAATAGGCAGGCATGAGAAGGAATTCCTCCTTTTCTATCAGCTCCTTAACAAGGAAAACACCAATCTAGCTATTGTTTTGATATGTTTAAGAGTTATTTTTCAAAGGGCCGAGCAAACAATCCAACTTTTTCATTTCGACTCTTTCCAACTTTGTCAAACCAACAGAGTTGGATCGCTTGCTCATACAATTGAACGTAGTTGGATGGTCGATAAGTCGACTAGTCGAATGGACTGAAAAAGATTTTGATTCAGTTCAAAAACTTTTTCAGAGTCGAACGGATGCTGAGGAATTTTGATGAGATTTGTGTAGCATAGATTATATGCGAGCGTGTACGCAGGCGCAATAGACAGAATACTTTCCGGTTGCATTTCTGGAAATTTTGATCGTGTTGATTTAGAATTAGTCCATTGTTCTGAATCAAAAATACTAAGAATTTATAAACAATAAGGATATCAGAAACTTCCATTTCAAAAGCTACAAACAAAAAACTATATATAGTTGAGGCAAATTTTTAAGAAGAAAATGTTGAAATTTTTTACAACACTCTGGAAGGCTAAATCTTTTGTCGGACACTGATGTGCACTGTGTAGACATGAATTTGTTTAGTCTTTTTCTACCTTTATAAACAGTTGTCTTTTATAATTGAAATTCAACCAGAAATAAATTCTTATCCTTACTTTCAAACTTTTTAAAGTCTAATATCAATATTTGTACTTCTATGTCTGGTGTAGATTTCAAATTGCCTGCAGATCTACAATCTGTGTAGTAGTATTGTCCCATAGAAAAAACCGATCTATCATATGGAAACTTTTACTATCAGATAGTTATTGAAAATGGTCTAGAATTATTCACCATGAGTCAAAAAATATTTTATAATGTGCACCGGAACTAATTCCAGGCTGTTATTGTTGAAACTAAAATAGAAATGAAAAGAGCCTAAGACTAGTCCCGGAGCGCATTTTAAAAAAATTGTATACTTTAATTAGTTCAGAGTACCTTGGATATCTGTAGACTATTTCCAATAACTATCTGCTAGTCAAAGTGTCCATATAATTGTCCCGATGCTACTACACAATTTATAGATTTGCCAAATTGCCCAGGGAGACCTGCCGTTTGAGATTCCATATTTATTTGAACAAATTTATTTCAACTTCACAAATGCAAAGTAATAATTTTATGTTTGATTGTTTTTCAGTGGTGGACCTGTTTTGTGAAACGAAAATTTATGGACAAATCATTGTCAGGACCAGGCATGTGATCTTGCAACATTTTGTTAAAGGGATACGGATGATAATGTTTTGATAATTATCATTAACTTGTGAATTGAATTATAAATTACAGATATCTTTGATTGATAACTAATTAGATGTAGTGATTATATTGTTGTTGCCATTTTAATATTGAAAATGGTCAATTGTTTTTGTAAAATTCTATTTACCTACGTATTATTATTATTAAGTTTTTGTGTCATCGATTATTAGATTGAAACTAATGAGGATTTTGTTATTTTTTTGGTAATTCTTTTCGACAATATCTTTCGACAAGTGTTAAATAATGATATTAATAATTATTATAATATGAAAGTAAGCGATAAAATAAATGTTGTTTGAGCTTTCGATAATGAGTAGAAACTAACTGATACGAATTTTGAAACGCGATGACCCTGCATCTTTCCAGAAGAGTTGAAAATTGAATTACGGTAAGCGCCTTGCATGCTGCAATTTAAAGGAGCTATAGAATTTTTAAATTGAAAAGAGAAATACCAGGTGCTCTACAAACTTATAATTTACAAGTAAACACATGCGAAAACCGTAGAATACACTATCAGAAGAGGGACAGTTTCAGAGGAATGGAAAACTTATAAATATTTGGGTAGCTTAATACTAGATACAAATAAAGATATAAATAGAAGAAAAATGTTAGCAATTAATGCATATAAACAACTTAAATATATATTCAATAACAAAAAAACAAAGATGAGGATATTTAAGACACACGTAGAAAGTATTTTTTTTCTATAATTGGGAGCTATGGACAATTAATAATAACCATAATTAATCAAATAGACATCTTTCAAAGGAAATTATTATTACGAAGAATTTTAAATGTAACGTGGGAAGACAAAATAGAAAATGAAAAGCTGTATACAATGACATACCAGAAGCTATGAGTATCGAGGTAAAATCAAGACGGTTAAGTTGGTATGGCCATTTGAGGAGACTACCCAATGATACACCCGCACGAAAGGCCTTGTTCGAGGCAGAGAAATTCTATCCTCAGCCACGAGGAGGACCCAAGCTCATATGGCTGAAAACCATTGACAATGATTTAAGAGCTTTAAACATTGAAATATGTAATAGAAACGCGAATACTGGTTAAATAACAAAACATAAATTATACTCATTTGAGATTAAAGAACTAACACATGGCCGAAAAACATGGCGGATGATCATTGATCGTGCAGTGTCCTGGTGACGAGAAAATGTGATATATACATATACATACGAGCAACAGGTAATTAAAGAACAACAGCAGCCTATTTACCGTCATCAGAAGCTTTATTAACTGTGATTCCCAGCAACTTGAAATCCTACGGAGATAAGGCATTTTCTATGAGGCATGAACCAAACAGTCAAACTTGTTGTTACATTTTCTCACTACTGAAAACAGATATTGTGAATCACTGATAGTCCTATTGTGTGAATGTAAGTGTCGTCCGACAGCCGAGCTCGATCCACCGTGTTCGGCAATGCGTTGATGAAGGTGTCGGCATGTAAAACCGACATAACTCGCATCACACGAGTCACACTTGAATTCATACACAACGCATTGACGAGACAGTAAAATTGGTCCCGGCTCCCGGACTCTAAGTTTATCATTTAATTTTCTACTTTTAAATATCTGTCTAAACTGTTGACCGACTTCAACACTCAGAGTTCCTAATTGTTAATCACGAAATGCTAATCATCCACGAAAGGAAACCGACTCTCAACACTCAGAGTGACTCTATCCGTTCTCGTCTCCTTTTGTAAATATATGCATGATAGAACATATTGTAATTGAATAGGTTTCCTTTCTGTTTCATTGTTTTATTTTTAGCACTATTTTTTAACAATTAAATTGTATTAAGTTTTTAGATCCTTAGCCTATAAGTAATTTGTAAATTAATATTTCTTTCTTTTGAACTGACGATGGTATAATGTATAATACCGAAAATTTTTCAACAACCACTACTTGTAGTTTTTTGTCGCTATCTTTTGCTTTAAAATTATTATTATTATTATTATTATTATTATTATTATTATTATTATTATTATTATTATTATTATTATTATTATTATTATTATTATTATTATTATTATTATTATTATTATTATTATTATTATTATTATTATTATTATTATTATTATTATTATTATTATTATTATTATTATTATTATTATTATTATTATTATTATTATTATTATTATTATTATTATTATTATTATTATTATTATTATTATTATTATTATTATTATTATTATTATTATTATTATTATTATTATTATTATTATTATTATTATTATTATTATTATTATTATTATTATTATTATTATTATTATTATTATTATTATTATTATTATTATTATTATTATTATTATTATTATTATTATTATTATTATTATTATTATTATTATTATTATTATTATTATTATTATTATTATTATTATTATTATTATTATTATTTGATGTTACAAATGAGCAGCTATGATGGCGCTGAGGTGTGTGAGCTGGTCAGATTATACATCATACTCATAATAAGCAACATCTTTGGAAATGAGAATGTAGGGTCGGGAATATAGTGATTTACAAACAGACAATATTATTAGTATAAGAGGATACAAACAGACAGTATTACTAGTATAAGAAGATAAGACGATTCTCCAGAATTGAGGGGACATAGCGATACAAAGAAAATAGAATACATGATATGCAGAATAACGGTCTATTCTGAATAATTTGATTGATTAATTATCTGTATTTTTAGAGGGTTGAATCTGCTAAATCATTTTGAACAGATCATGGCGACAATCTGTGCGTTGAATAGATTACTATACAATACAATATTCGAAACCACAATTGAGCAATGTTACGGACTATCGGGAGAGACCGTAAAATTCCATCTTGAACAAAAACAGTGCATTCGGAAGAAACAACTGAACTAATGAAACTCATATAATTCTATTACCAATTTTACATTGTTAGGCTTGATAACCCTGGGGTGGGGGGATGTTCCATACTTTTTGTAGACGGGACGCTCAAATATACAGAAGAATACCTTTTCAAAATACAGAAAAAAAAGTTAGGATATGCTTTGCCATGAAAATATTTTGAGATATCCTTTTGATAGTTTGCCATATTTTCATTTTCCAAAACAATTTTTGCCTATTAATTTTATTTTTGGTTGAATGTGTCATTCATAAAAATATATTTGGGGCACCTTTTTCATTATGTGAAACATTTATGATCATTCTGCCAAAGTTCCATTTGAACAACCCTGTCGAAGCACAATGGAATTTACCCCGGGCTTATACAGTTATTGTTGTTGTTAATTGTCAAAAATATGTTGGCCAGGATATACAGGGAAGAGTATAAGCTTCCATTTGCAAATATCCTAATAAAATATTAAAAAGAACTAAATGCTGTTATATAGGATGAAAATATTAGTTAATTATACATTTTAAATAGATCTTTCCAACTTTTTTATCCAATTCTGAATTGGAGGACAGTAATTATTTAGCTGTAACCACCCTCTCTGCCTCTGGTACATTGTTCCACCACGGAATGAAACGATTTATACATTGTAATTTGCGAATATTTTGCACACCAGATATGTTTATCAGTAAGTTCTAACCTTAATGAGTTACAGTGCATAGAATATTTACTATTAATGAACATACAAAATTATTCTAAACGAAGATCTACAAAATTTGTTACAGTTTTACTGATGTATCAGGATCTCTACTCAAAAAATATTTTGTTATGGTAAGGTCTGGAGGGAATCGCTTTCTAAAGTTGCACGCAAGCAATCAAATTTTATATTTGCAATGGAATCATTTGCGATTGATCTACACCGTCACAGCCCCCATACTGTCACAATATGCTGGTTTTTGGGAAGCTGATTTTTTGAATGTCGACAAAAATTGAGGATGTTTTCAATAATTAAGATTGTTCATTCTTGTGAATTGAAACTTGCTAAAAAACAATTACGTGATTGTTCTCCTACTATACACAATATCAGTCTTTTACAATCTATTGTTGATCAAAAAACAATAGATCTCGCTGCCGCTCATAACGTCCTAATCGAGCGTGAATTAAACGCTATAATTTTAGCGGTAAAAACGGCTAGTAATAGTAATAAGCATTGTATAGCATGGAAAGAGATAAGGCGTCTTAAGAACCCATCCCACAAGCCCTTATTAGTTGAAGCGTATGATTCTGTCGAGGCAAACAGTATGATTCGTAATTATTTTTATGATTTATATAATCCCCATCCTGTCTACTATCGTTGAATAAATTAGCTCCACCGCCTAACTTCTCTCCTCCTGATATGTCCAATTATAATACTTCTCCTGTTACTAATGACGAATTATGCTCTATTCTATTTTCTATGAAACCCCTTGCGTCTCCTGGACCAGATGGAGTCCCCACCCTGGCACTTCGAGAACCTCTTGTACAAAATGAGCTACTTACCATCATAAATGCCGTTTTGTCAGGGGAACAACAAGTATCGGGTCAATGGCGAAGATCTGCTGTCATCACCGTCAACAAGAACACGGCTAGAGACCTAGACCAACAGAGGGGTATCACTTTAAGTTGTACTGCAGGGAAAGCTAATAATAAGATTCTACATAAAAGGCTAGCGTCAGTAATTGACCCATATTTAAGATACAATCAAAATGGTGGCAGGAATAGCCGGTCAACCTTAGGCCAAATTCTATCAGCTAAAGTATTGTAAGAAGACTGTAGGACTCATCAAAAAGACATTTTTGCAATTTTTGTTGACTTCAAAAAGGCCTTTGACTCTGTGTTAAGATGCAGAATCCCAGAAATATTAGATTTCTATAATGTACCTATTGTTCTTATCGATGTTATTATGTCCTTTTATTCTCCTACTTCGGCTTTTGTTAGAACTCACTATGGTGACACTGACGATTTCCTGACAGCTTGTGGCGTACTACAGGGTGACACATTGTCCCCTTTTTAATTTACACTATTTATTGATTATGTTTTTCGTATTTCATGTCCTGACTCTTCCGGTTTTACCCTTGATCGTCGTAGATCTTCACGTCATCCAGAGCGCAGCGTATCGGACCTCTCATTCGTTGACGATATTGCTATCTTAACAAATAGCATATCTGATGCACAACAGCTTCTTGATGAAGTTGAACGGGTTGGTAAAACGGTAGACTTGACAATTAACACGACTAAGACGAAATTTATTGCTTTAGGCATAAAACAGGCACACCTTGCTACATCTAATGGTGACATAGAACATGTAGATTCGTTCAAGTACCTAGGTTCTGTACTTCCATCTTCTTCAGATGATTTAACACAACGTTGAGGCCAGGCTTGGGCAGCCATTAGAGGTCTGAATATATTCTGGGCTTCCGATATCAGCACTGACGTTAAGTTAAGACTGTTCAGACACACGATAGAACCTGTTCTATTATATGCATCTGAAACGTGGGTTCTATCAACCTCACTATTGACCCGACTTGACTCAGATAATGACGCCATGCTTCGGCATGCTTTAGGAGTACATTGGCCCAACTTACTGTCTACTGCTAAACTTAGAAAACTTTCCCCTTCTGCCTCTGCTATTGCTCACCAATGTCAGATGTCTTTTTTAGGTCACATCGAAAGATCAAAGACGTATGCCCCTCAACCGCTGCATGACATCATTCATTGGCAACCGAAGGAGATGCTTCGACGGGGCTATGGTAGAGTAGTATCTTTTCATAATGTTTTGTATCGTGAATTGTGTTATTTAAAAGTTTCTTTGTCAGCTATGTCCGACCGTGTTTTGTGGCGTTCTTTGTGTAGCAAATATGTGAGGCGTAAGAGGGACTGCACATTCCTATAATGTGACTGTCTATACTACTATAAAACTACTATTCTTGTGAAAATCTTGATGATGATGATGATGATGATGATTATAGCGAGAAGAATCCGTAGAAACAGGAATATTGTACGGGCCCTTTCATACATTCCCGAATACTTAGAGCATGAACATTGATTTTATTAAGATTTTGTTGTTGAGGTTTCATGAGCGTTTTGAGTGGACCGTGTGTGATAATCAATATATAGTTTAGCCTCTTTGTTATGTAGCCTCATTTCTATGTCATATATATAAGTGTAGTGATACTAATATATTCATTCTGTTGATAACTCCACTGTGTGATTATCTTGAGTCATCGTCTAACGATTATCCTACATGGCGCTGCGAGTATAAACTTTATTCGTTTATTACAAACATCATTATTATTATTTTGAAATTTTTAACATGACTACTCCACCGTCGAGTATTGCCGATTCTACTGGCTCGTCTAATTCTACACAATCCCGTAACGAATCACAACATCAAACAACTAATAGTTTCCGTCTACCGTCATCTATTAGAGCACCGTATCTGGACATTGCTATAGATCGCGGTAAGAATTTTGAGATATGGAGTGGTCGTTGGTCAGCATACCATGAAATTTCTAGCCTTAAAGATCAGCCGTTGTCGACGCCATTGACTGCATTGAAGTTATGCATTTCAACCGATCCTTTAAAGTTGTTAGAAATTTGTCAACCGCTGATGCTTCCACGCCTGCTAACATTATTTCAGCACTTCTTCGTCATCTTTGTGGCCAGCTGAACGTGGTGATAGAAAGAAAAACTTTTGATAAACGAGAGCAACAAATCGGTCATTTGACGATTGGCTAACTGATCTGCGCGAGTTGTTAAAAACTTGCCACTATTGCACTCACTGTCAAGAGTGCAATACTGAAGACTGTGTCCTAAGAAACAGAATTGTGAGCGGTATTTACGATGGAGATATCACTCAAAAATTACTTTCCATTGAAAAATTAACTGTAGAAAAAGCCATTGCTCAGTGCCGCTCCGAGGAAGCAGCACGTTTACACCGTAGTGATATTAAAGGTGATATTGAACCCTCAGTACATGCGGTTCAAAAACAAACAAGTAAGAAAAACTTTACAGCATCTGATTCTAAGGACAATATAAATGGCAATGAAAAATGTTCTTACTGTGGTCGAAAACAACACACCCGTGATGATTGTCCTGCTACAAATCGCTTTTGTGGACAATGTGGCAAACAAGGGCAATTTTCGAATGTATGCCGTTTTTAAAAGTAAGACCTCTAAGTCTACAACTCGCCCTCAAGGTCAAGTTGGGTCCATATTAGCAACAATAGGACGTAAAGCCCCATCTATCTCAGTCAAAATCGGTGGCCCACGTAGCCAAACATGGTTCAATCAATGTAACACCCGACACAGGTGCAGGCATTACTGCCGCCGGTCCTGCAATTTTGAAATAATTATGTATTGATAAAAATAATCTATTACCAGTGGACATACATTTCACCAAAAGCTGCCGATGGTCACAGTATAAAAGCCATAGGCCATTTTCCGGCTGAATTTACCCTCGGGGTACAACTGTGATTGATGACGTTTATGTCTTAAAAGGTGTTCCTGGTGTGTTTTTATCTTGGTACACTAGCCGTTCATTATAATACCATCTCATTACCCAACACCATTACCAGCAACCTCTAATTCTATGGACAAGTCATCATTTGACCCCTTATTGAATACAATTGACAACAACAATTCAAATAACATTTACGTAAAAAATATTTTCAATGACTTCCCGGATGTATTTGACGGAAAAGTCAAAGCTATCCTTGGCGAACAATTTATATTATTGGCTATAAAAGAATTCCCTCGCCCTGAAAATATAACTGAACTTAGATCGTTCTTAGGGCTATTTGACCAGTTATCTGCATTTACAAACACTATATCCGCCGCTGCGGAACCTCTCCGTCCCTTGTTACAAACACGGAATACATTTTATAGGACTGATGTTAATACTAACGCTTTTATTGAAGTTAAAAAAACATCAATATCTGCCCCTGTACTGGCATATTACGACCCATCGAGACCTACAATGTTGTCTACAGACGCAAGCCGCTTAAAAGGTCTAGGTTTTATATTACAGCAACAACTATTAGATGGTACCTGGCGTCTGGTTCAAGCGGGTTCGCGATTTCTAACGGATACAGAATCGCGCTACGCAATGATAGAGTTAGAGCTACTCGCTGTTGTTTGGGCTACTACTAAATGCTATACATTCTTAATGGGCTTACCCACATTTGACGTTCAAGTGGATCATAAGCCACTTGTGCCTATCTTGAACAATTTCAGGTTAGATGAAATTACCAACCCTCGGTTACAGAGATTACGGATGAAGCTGCTGCAGTACAATTTTAAAGTAACTTGGTGCCTGGAAAAAATCATCACTCAGCAGACGCTCTTTCAAGGGCACCTGTGTCTACCCCAAATGAGAACGATATATCAGGTGCACAAGAAACTACAGCATTTATAAACTCCGTATTAGCAATATCTCATGCCGACTCTCCACTAGACCTCCGTGTAAGAGATGTCCTTCACCATGGTAACCATGACAGCGAATACTAAGCACTACGTCAATTGGTACGAGATGGATTTCCTGACGTAAAAGACTCAGTGGACCATGCTGTAAGACCATACTGGGATCTGCGACATCATCTTAGTATTGATGACGATCTCGTTCTATACAGTTGTCGCCTAATCATTCCGTCTCAATTACGACCATCAATTCTAGCTACATTACACGAAGAACATCAAGGCGTTTATCGTACACGTCAACGTTCTAGAAACATTGTCTATTGGCCTGGCCTAGACTCAGCGATTGAACAAGTCACGCGTTCCTGTCAACCTTGCCATCAAGAATTACCTTCTCAAGGAAAAGAGCCTCTACGTTCTCGTCCTGCACCAACAAAAGCATTCGAAGAACTTCACGGTGACACTGGTACGTATGCTGCCCATCAATTCCTCGTTATTACTGATACCTACTCTGGTTGGCCATTTATATTCAACCTTGGTAAGAATGCTCCTACAGGTACCGTTATAAACTCGCTAAGATCTGTATTTTGTCAGAGCTCAGTACCGAATACCTTCTGCTGTGATAATGGCCCACAATTTATAGCCAAAACATTTAATGACTTTTTACTTCAGTGGGGCATCACCACAAAAACCCATCATCGCCATATTATCCACAGTCAAATGGCCGAGCCGAGGCTGGGATTAAATCAATGAAAAAACTTTTAGCCGTTGTTGGGATTCTTCTCGATCATGTTTAAATGCTGACGAATGGACCAAAGCATTGTTACAATATAGAAATACGCCTGGTTCCGATGGTAGATCACCAGCTCAAATTGTATTTGGCCGTCCTGTACAGGACACTTTACCCGCACATCGTCGAACTTTCGATCCGAAATGGCAAAATTCGCAGCATGATGCTGAAGAACACGCTGCTGTCGCTCCTGAAAAATTAGAACGCCGCTACAATGCCTCTGCACATCCATTACCATCTCTTGAAGTTGGCAACCATGTTGCAGTACAACACCCAATCACCAAGGAATGGATTAAATACGGTATTATTGTTGAGGTATTATCTAATCGAGATTATTTTATCAAGTTAGTTAGTGGACGTTTACTTCGTCGCAATCACCGTCTTATCCGTCGCCGGTTTCCTACAACAACTTCTCCGTCGACATCTTCGGATGCAAGTACGACTACTACCACTACAGAATCTGCGTTTCCGACTTCAAATCCGGATCTTGCAGCTCTTCGTCGTAGTACTAGAAACCGCCGCAAACCTCAAAGACTTATCGAAGAGAGCTAATTCTATTACCATTTATAATAATAGTACCAATTCACATTATAGCCACAAGCAATATTACGCATCAGAAATTTATTACGCTTATGAAATCTATTACGTATCAGAAATTTATTACGTTTATCACAGTATATTACTGCGTCTTGAGAAAATCTACAACGTATTTGCTGATTTATACTTCGTTTCAATTAGCTACTAGTTTCGTATTAGTTTGATAAAATACTATTCTACCGTATTTTAAATTTACTTACTTTTAATAAATTAACACAATTATCATAACTTACTCAACTTGCTCAATTGATCATTTATTGGAAGTAGTTTATCTTATCCTTCTGATAAATTTAGCTACAACATTTTGTTACTAGTACACTTACTCAAGATTATCCTTAGCCTATTTTCATTCTATTATCAATAGACTCCAAGGGGAGATGTGTGATAATCAATATATAGTCTAGCCTCTTTGTTATGTAGCCTCATTTCTATGTCATATATATAAGTGTAGTGATACTAATATATTCATTCTGTTGATAACTCCACTGTGTGATTATCTTGAGTCATCGTCTAACGATTATCCTACAGACCGTGTCTGATGGCTATATTACATCAGTTATAGAAATAAGCATGAATTTTTTATTAGTGTTTTCGTAGTTATTTGGAATCGTTTAAAAACTTTTTGCTAACACTTTGTTGATGGTGTTGACATAATAAGATTACATATCCTTCTACTACAACAGATATATATGATAGAGCATCAATTACATGCAGCAATCGAATATTTACTTTCCTGCAGGTATGGAACATTTATACATTATATTGCTATTTTTGAAATATATCGATCTATCGATATCTCTGTCACAATTGAGAAGCAACTGATGATACCTATGTTAATAGGAAAGGCCTGCAAACTTACAGAGATTATTTGTCGAATTATATGTAATTAAATGATAATTTAAGTAATATTGATACATTTGACGTTTCCTCCTTATTTTTTACAATGTATACGTTTACTAGTATCTAAATGAGATACTGAATCTTCGTCATAATTATTTCATTGTACTCTGCGTAAATGTATATAATTATGTATCTGAATTGTCACTCGATAGTCATTATGAAAAACTATACATGTCTTTAAACATTGTTATAAAAATCCTAAACATTTTCTTATCAATGTTTGAATGGCTTCAATTTCAACAGCAACTTATAAATTAGCAATATGCAGTAACTGTGTGTAGATATTTATTGTGTATGTTTTTTTTAGGGATAAAATTTTCATCGATTTCTTTTATTCTGAAAAAGCAGAAAAATTAAATATAATATAGAGTAAAGATACGAAAATAATGCAAAGAACATTTTCATTATAGAGGCTACTTAAAGGGCATTCAAACTATGAAGACATGCCGTATTATCTTGTAACTTTGTGTTTTTGTCTTTTTATTTCAATAGTTTGGATGTTTTATGAGGGTATAATATCATAAGCTGATTTCATCGGAATTTATTCGGATAACATAAAATGATGAACATTTGGATTGCAAAATTGAAATTCAGATGGAATTTTCTCAAAATCATTATTATCGTTGCTGTGGAATGGTGGAGAACAGCTGAAAGCAGTTGCCAAGGAAACGATTGTCAATTGATAAGATATTTTGAGCATTCTTCAACGTGGGATGATTCCATCTGTGAGATATTCATAAGAAAAGACAATTTATCAAATTTACAATGCGCAATTCTTTGTTTCATCAACAAAGGAACCTGCCAAATGATAAGAAAGATTCCTAAGCAATCAGGCCTCGACACTTGCGAGATTTTGAAATGCTCTAGATTAGTTAAAAGAAACTCAGACCAGCAAACACAAAACTCAGCTCTAACGGTGAGATAATATAAACAAATTGTTAATACTATTTTTTCTTGGTATTTTTTTTTATATATAATGTTACATCGCTCTAAATGAGTTTGTCTACTCAGGCCATGCTCAGACTGAATAGATTATGAGTTGGAACAATAGACATATAGACGCATAAACCATGGGAAAGTAAAATGTTGATCAATCTTGGCGCTCGTTTCATATCAATATTTATGCATAATTTATTAGCTACAAACGTTTTTGTGAGATCTAATTCTCGTTTCTTGCTAACGAAAAAAGGTGATTGCCACAGAGGTATGAATACCTATTGGTATATATAGAAATATATTCTTGATACATATAAAAAAATACTTCAAAATGATTTCTAGGATTTTTCTGTGTATGTATGGTAGTAGTTAATTAATGTGAAGGCTTCTTTACTTATATAAATAAATGTGCACATTATATAATGATATTGTTATGATCTGTTAAACAAAGATGATAGTAACAAGTAAACGTTCCGAACTCGATCGCAAATGAGTCAATAATAGCTTGAATCTTTCTGGGTAATTATGTTGCTTCCTGCTCTGTTTTTACCTCATCCATCAGACCTTCAATTCTTACAGCCATTTCCTGTTATACAGTCATACAGATTCATCGTAGCGTCTGCGTGAAGTTGAGGGCCGTTATGGAATGAGACTGATATAAACCTGCTGTGCATAATACGGGGAATTGTATGTTGGGGCAACCAAGAAGGAAACAACTCAGGTGAGACGAAGAATCGAAAACGAAGCATAAAATGAAACAAGATGCCAATAACGGAATGACGCATAAAACGAGAAACGACCCACGAAAATTAAAGCATCAAATGAGATACGACGCATAAAATGAAAAACGATGCATAAAATGAGAAACGAGGAATAAAAGCCAAAACATGAAATGAGAAACGAAGCATAAAATGACGAACGTTGAAGTTTGGTGGAAATATAATGCCACATTTTATGATGTTTATATGTTTTTAAGTTGTGAATTTTTCATATATACGTTCTATTTGCTTTCTTAATATTAGATGCATATGTTTTTTTCCTTCCAGCTCTTATCGCTCGATCAAAGGGAAATAACTAAAGTTGGATCCAATGTTTGTTTTGGCACAAAGGATGACTCATTCGGTCAATTTTCCTTCTCTTCGCAAAGTGAAATGTATAAGATACAACTCGTGTATCTGTCTGGAGGTGTCACTTGCAACACTAATCTCCAATATTACAATTTCGGATGTGCAGTAACGAATCCAAATGAAGTAGTTGTAACTGCAAGCAATCGTAATGTGATTATTGCTGTGGAAGATTTCATTGCTATTGAAGGCTCTGGAAAGGATATTACCAAACTGAAGAGCAAAACAGACTTGAAGTTTCATTGTAACCATGTTTACAAAATTTGGTATTCGCAAGATCTAGAAGATGGTACAGAATTTAACAATGGAGGCACAACGTGTGTTGACATCTATGCTCTTTTTAGAGACCCTTGATCTAGGATACATATATTATTATTATTATTATTATTATTGTTATTGTTATTGTTATTGTTATTGTTATTGTTATTGTTATTATTATTATTATTATTATTATTGTTATTGTTATTGTTATTGTTATTGTTATTGTTATTGTTATTGTTATTGTTATTGTTATTGTTATTGTTATTGTTATTGTTATTGTTATTGTTATTGTTATTGTTATTGTTATTGTTATTGTTATTGTTATTATTATTATTATTATTATTATTATTATTATTATTATTATTATTATTATTATTATCATTATCATTATCATTATTTTTATTGTTATTATTATTATTATTATTATTATTATTATTATTATTATTATTATTATTATTATTATTATTATTATTATTATTATTATTATTATTATTATTATTATTATTTTTATTGTTATTGTTATTGTTATTGTTATTATTATTATTATTATTATTATTATTATTATTATTATTATTATTATTATTATTATTATTATTATTATTATTATTTTTATTATTATTATTATTATTATTATTATTATTATTATTATTATTATTATTATTATTATTATTATTATTATTATTATTATTATTATTATTATTATTATTATTATTATTATTATTATTATTATTATTATTATTATTATTATTATTATTATTATTATTATTATTATTATTATTATTATTATTATTATTATTATTATTATTATTATTATTATTATTATTATTATTATTATTATTATTATTATTATTATTACATAAGGATGGTGACTGAGTCAAAGAAAACACATTCTTAATTTCTGTTACTATAGTTTCACGCAGTGTGCGATCATCAGACAGTTGATACTCAATGAAAAATATACATGGTGACTCCTATTACATGCTATCATAAGTGCCGCAGCGCGTTATTGTTTTAATACAATAGTTGTCTTAACATACAATGGTGCTATTGTTCCGTTTTGGTAATTAAGGCGTTAGATAAATGAAATTGTTTCCTATTACAGCAGTTAAGTTAAATTATGTTTTAGTTTCTTTAAAATTAGATAAATAAAATTTATTCTCGTGACGGCATTTTGAGATTAGTTCAGATTTTTTATTAAGTAATGGCTCTTTTGAGCATATAATATAATATTTTTCCAATAAACATAGATGACATTTTTTAGATATATTATTGTATGGCTTTGCATTTGCAATAGTTGACCATTTGATTTTGTACTGGCTGTTGCTGTCTTTTAAGTACCAAATATGCTTTGACAATTGCGTGCTGCTGCTGTATTTTCTATGTTTAAATGTGGATTTGTGTTGTGTGTAACGTGCTTTGAATGTGTCTTCTGTCAAACCAATATAGCTCTTTCCCTCTTCGTCGGCTGGTGTTGTCACTGTAGCCTTGTAGATGATACCTTTTAGGCTACAAGGCTACAGTGACAACACCAGCCGACGAAGAGGGAAAGAGCTATATTGGTTTGACAGAAGACACATTCAAAGCACGTTACACACAACACAAATCCACATTTAAACATAGAAAATACAGCAGCAGCACGCAATTGTCAAAGCATATTTGGTACTTAAAAGACAGCAACAGCCAGTACAAAATCAAATGGTCAACTATTGCAAATGCAAAGCCATACAATAATATATCTAAAAAATGTCATCTATGTTTATTGGAAAAATATTATATTATATGCTCAAAAGAGCCATTACTTAATAAAAAATCTGAACTAATCTCAAAATGCCGTCACGAGAATAAATTCTATTTATCTAATTTTAAAGAAACTAAAACATAATTTAACTTAACTGCTGTAATAGGAAACAATTTCATTTATCTAACGCCTTAATTACCAAAACGGAACAATAGCACCATTGTATGTTAAGACAACTATTGTATTAAAACAATAACGCGCTGCGGCACTTATGATAGCATGTAATAGGAGTCACCATGTATATTTTTCATTGAGTATCAACTGTCTGATGATCGCACACTGCGTGAAACTATAGTAACAGAAATTAAGAATGTGTTTTCTTTGACTCAGTCACCATCCTTATGTATTACAGCTCTGCCAATGTTTAATCGGTATTGAGCACTATCACATCTGACGATAGATAAATCTATCTTTATTATTATATTATTATTATTATTATTATTATTATTATTGCGACGTTTCGATATCATATCATTTTCAAGCGAAAGAGAATAAATTTAAAGTTGACATGAATAAAAAAATAATCTAAATTACATAATCTATTGCATTGAAATTTTCCATACGGATACAAGACAAAACACTGACTATTGTAGTTATACGGAAATACATTATGTGAATAATTTTGACTTCACTGAGTCAGTTTGGACGTTTAATGTGGGGTGCAACTCCTGATGGCTAGCATCTCGTGTATTAGGCAATCAAATTTTGAGGCACACGTCCCGACAACAGTTATCTCTTCATTACAGCGTGAGCTGACAGTAAATTACAAACCATGTATTAAGCCGAATTTGACTCTACGAATTTCTAAAGATTCTAATGATAACTTCAAAGACCTGTCATTGTAATTGTTATAACTAATGCTGCAGCAACCGCATATAGCTTTAGTGAAGGGTCTTTGCACTTTTTCTGCTAATCTGATGTCGTTTAATAAATATGGACTCCATACTCTTGAGTGTCAAATTCAAGAATCAGACGAATATATGTAATGATTTGACAAATAAGATAGCATTGCTTGAGGAGAAACATTTTTAAGCAAATAAGATCGATTTTCAGCTTTTGCTACTATCTTTGCACAATGTTTGGAAAATATAAAATTGGATGATACAATAATGCCAATCTCTCGAACAATCTCAGTTTGTGGTAAAACCTTTGTTGACAAATCATAAGGTGTAGATGGAATTCAACTGATGTTGCCAGTAGGTTAGGTAGTGTTAGGGTTAGCGTCCTATCACGTGATAATTTCTGCATCCTAGCGATATTTACCGACGGTACAGGTAGCGGTTCAGCGTTGTTGCTTCGAGTTGTACGTTTCTCAGCCATCGTGTAATGTGAGATTTAAATAAACAAAAAAAATATTTAGGATCATTGTATGTATATTATAAATTCACTACTAATATTTATTATAAGCTGAATCCTGCCAACTGCGCCATATTGTGTATGATAGATGACACGAATAGATGTATATGAACGAATAGAAGACACGTCTGTTGTAGTAGTTCTAGCTCAAATCCAATCTAATCTGACGCATGCGTAGTCAGATACATCAATGGATACATTTTACACCCAGGTGGGTCATATCCAAATGGCAGCAACTGTTATGGATACATTTTACACCCAGGGGGGTCATATCCCATATCCGAATGGCAGCAACTATTATGGATACATTTTGCACCCAGTGGGGTCATATCTAAATGGCAGCAGCTGTTATGGATACAATTTTATACCCAGTGGGGTCATATCCGAATGGCAGAAACTGTGATGCGTATTACACCCAAGGGGGTTTATATCCAAATGGTAGCAATCGTGATGTATACAGTTTACACCCAGTGGGTCATATCGGAATGGAAGCAAGGTTTTTTTTTATATCCGAATGGCAGCAACTATGTATGCAGTTCACACCCAGTGGGTCATATCCACATGGCAGACACTATGATGGATCCATATTACACCCATGGGGGTTAATATCCGAATGGCAGAAACTGTGATGAATGCATATTACACCCACGGGGGTTTCTATCCGAAAGGCAGCAACTATGATGAATGCAGTTCACACCCAGTGTGTTATATCCACATGGCAAACACTATGATGGATCCATATTACACCCATGGGGATTAATAGCCGAATGGCACAAACTGTGATGAATGCATATTACACCCAGGGGGGTTTATATCCGAAAGGCACAAACTGTGATGAATGCATATTACACCCAGGGTGGTTTATATCCGAATGGCAGCAACTATGATGTATGCAGTTTACACCCAGTTGGTCAAATCCGAATGGCAGAAACTGTGATGAAAGTATATTACACCCAGGGGGCTTATATCCGAATGGTAGCAACTATGATGTATGCAATTTCACACAGCGGGTCATATCCGAAAGGCACAAATTGTGATGAATGCATATTACACCCAGGGGGGTTTATATCCGAAAGGCACAAACTGTGATGAATGCATATTACACCCAGGGTGGTTTATATCCAAATGGCAGCAACTATGATGTATGCAGTTTACACCCAGTTGGTCAAATCCGAATGGCAGAAACTGTGATGAAAGTATATTACACCCAGGGGGCTTATATCCGAATGGTAGCAACTATGATGTATGCAATTTCACACAGCGGGTCATATCCGAAAGGCACAAATTGTGATGAATGCATATTACACCCAGGGGGGCTTATATACGAATGGTAGCAACTATGATGTATGCAATTTTCACCCAGTGGGTCATATCCGAATGGCAGAAACTGTTATGGATGTATATTACACCCAGGGAGGTTTATATCCGAAAGGTGAAACTGTGATGGATGAATTTTACACTCGTGGGTCATACGAACGAATGAGAAAGTTAATCTCAACCGAGAAGATAGACCTAAGATGCGATGAAACTGATCAAGATACATGTCACATGTGACACATTTGCAGGGATTTTTATGGGTGAATTTCCATCATAGCGGGACTTCATGGTTAAGTAGATTTTTCTTAAGGCATACTTCCATCGATGCATTTTAGGGAGATACACCCGGGATTTCAGAAGGGTTGAATATTATTTCATGTTTATAAATAATGTAATGATTTCTTGGACATGTTACTAGAAATAAAATGACAGGGTGGACTTCCATGCGTGTTTCTACTTGTGCACCTCCTTCGCGAATAATAAAGTAGTATAAATATGCGTATAACTAAACGTGACTATAGTCTACAGCATTATAAAATGAAAGTGGTTATCAACTGAATATTTAAGGCTATCGTTATACAAATTCAATTTCAAATTATATTGTATGTTTTAATTAATTGTGATACTTTTCTACAACACATTGTCCAGCAATTTACAATTCTTTCTTCTCGGATGAAGGTTTGCTACTATCAACACAATCTTTTGAATTTTTAATGCATAAAAATGTCTCCAGATCTTTGTTCTCCCTGTAATCTTCATAAATTTCATCTTCTCCGATGTCACCCAAAAAGTTAGAACATTTCATCACAAGCCTATAATAGCAGTAGAGATAAATAGATAGATATAGATAGATATTTATTTTGACCAAAATAACATTTAAGGAAAAAATAAAATACGTAATAAATAAACTATAGCGAGTTTTGGTTTATCAAATTACCGTGAAAACAATTAATTTGATGATATTCATCTGGTAACTTTCTGTACAATCTTTGGAATGTATCTAGGCTAGTTACCATAGTTACTGTTGTCATTGATAACGATATCATATTGTAAATATTAAACAATTAATTGTTTTGTATATATTGTCAACTTTTTGTGATTGAATCAGATTAAAGTCATTAAAATGCACGTGGACTCTTATTTATTCGATAGTCTGCATTGGAATACCTCAAAAAGACAACTTAACCTTTGATAGCCTTGGTGTTCGTAATAGTATCTAAAATAGCCTTCTGTTTTGCTTTCTTATAAAACTTCAGCAGGTCCTTTTTATAACACACAAATCAAGGTCAAAACCTTCTAGGCATTTTAAAAGAATGCAGCGCACGAGACGGAGACCCATCAAATCTTTTTGGCTATTTTTCTTTTCTATGGTCTTTCCAATTCATAAAGATATGACGGAAAGACAAAGTCAGGAATACAAAGGAAATTCGGAAGGAAAAGGCAAAATGCTAATATAAATATAAAATAAATAAAAATTACATTACCTGCCTGGCCACATTCCACCACCGTGCATCATACCAGCAAAGTTAGCTGCCTCTGTTCCAGGACCAGATATTCTATTGACACCGTTAACAGACTTGATGCCATACCTAATTTCATTTATAGGAAACAAAAAAATATAATAATAACATCTGCAGATTAGTTTAGTTATGCATAATTGCAAATAGTAACTGATATTAGCCTACAAACGTAGTAACACCATTCTTTTTGCAGATCAAAAAAAGAAATATCTTTTTTTTTAACAGTCTAATATAGGCCTACAGGTTACATCCCTTTTAGAATTAACTGTTCCATAATTTATAAATATTTTGTAAGTATTTACAATCTTTTTTTAATAGAATTCAGACTACAAATTTAAAATTTTGATTATTTAATTAGAGAAGCAAAACTATTAATTATTACTGCAAGCCATCAATATTCATTTTACTAATTCTACCACTGCATTTTTTCTTTACTCCATGAGCTGTTCATGAACCTCCTGAACTGTTCATTATTGATTTTACAAAAATTAATGAACTGTTTATGTCTTATGGTCATCTTGTTTATGAACAGTTCAGTTCATGAACTAGTTCATGGCATAAAGATTAAATGGCCTAATTTTCATGAATTATTTCATGATCAAGAAAATTTCATAAAAATTGGGCCATTTACTGTTCATGAACTGTTTTCATTAAGAGTGAGACGATAGAGAAATTTATCGATGTTCGATGTTTGTTAATTGTCATTTAGTTCCCATCCAAACAAATTAATACAAGGATTTAATTAGGAGCAGGAGACCGTACGTGGATCACGAGTTTATAATGTTGAAACAGTTCGACATTATATATTCAAGCATGTAATTAGCTGAATAAAAATTAATTGAAGTACAAGGCAAGTTTTAGGATAACAAATGGTTGTCTGCCTACATAACAACAAAGCGACCATTCCCCATAAATAATTGGTACATCTTTCCAGCTTCAAAATATGATTCATTGATTCATCCAAAATAAAATGAAAATAAATCTCTGTACAAAGACTACAAGAAATTGCTAAACCTCATACTGTACTTCTTTTAACTATTCACACTGTTTTCTACAAATTAAAACCCGACGACCGCTTTTTCATTCTAAATAAAATTATTCATTCAGCCACATTGCTCACATATCTTACTTATCAACGCTAATGTGTTGACTTTCTTCACTTTATAACAATAGAAGGTGTCATGTGGCATGATGAGTTATTCGAATGTTTAGAAATACAAAACGATGTAAACAAAACAGAGCGACTGTACAAAGCATTATCAACTTTTGAATTATCATCTCAAAACATTTATTAATGAATTTTCAAATAAAGAAATTTTGCATGTAATTTCATTGTCTAAAACAACCGATTCATAGATTGAAAAATTGGTTGAATTTTCAATGCAGATTATTTGCCAATTAATAAATTAGGTGTTGATGATCGGCAGAACCAATTATTTTCAGAAAATCGTCTCACCCGTTAATTTTGATATGGGGTAAATAAACTGTAACAAATATAGCCCCTTGGGAGTCGGGTTAACGATGTTCAACCTATCTGAGGCAAAGGTTATACGAGCGAACCGAACCTAATAGCAATTGCGCTTGCTCCTAATCGAATTAGGTTCACCCGCGGCGTTATACATGCAAACTTAACTATCAATTTAGCTAATGTGATGTAATGTAATGTAACGTGATGTAACATGTCTCTTTTGTCATTAAAAATTGTGTTATGTGGAAGTTGAAATTTGATCGCATGACCAAAATGTTTTATACTATTTTGTTCGTTGAAGCTGGCAAAGTTTTGCATCTTGTATTTACGTTGACTTGAAAGTTGTAAAATATATAAATCTTCCTCATGATAATTTTGATTTTTTGATTATTAAATTTCATGTTTTATATTTTTTTGCATTTAATCAAGCTTTTCCCTTGCAACTCAATTTGTATTTGGACAGATACATTTTGATTCGTAGACATGATAATCTACATAATTATTTCAATTTCTATTACAAACGGATTAATCTTTAATCATTAAAGACGTCATCATGGAAACATCAATAGAACAATGACTGGAAAGCTTTTTTTAATTTGTAACCCCCGGTTTATTGCCATATAAAGGCGATTACGGAGACAGTCACTGCTCTGTGATAAAGCTGCATTTGATTCGGTTCGCATTTAGCTCGCTCGTATAACGCAGAGGCGCGCTTTATGCATTAGGTTCGCTGTTAGCACGCTTGGACTATGCAAACTTAATACATTGGCGAGGTTAACTGCGTTATACGAAGCGCGCTAATAGCGTACTTGATTCGAATGAATGAAACAATTGAAATGTATTAGGTTCGGTTCGCTCGTATAACCCATGACTGAGCTATACAGGTCACTTGTCGTACTTACTCATTCCAGACTTTACTAGCACAAACACCTTCCAAAAGATCTAGATAGTCAGATTCCTTCAATCTTTTCCCACTTCTTTTAGATTCCTCCTTCTTCAATGCATTGGTGATCTTAGTAAAATAATACAACATAATTAGAAGTCTAGGTCTGGTAATTGGGTTTCCTATTAAAAATTTCAAAGAAGTTCTAAAAATCTGATGTAGGACTAGCAGTATATAGTATTACAGGGCTACTGCATGGCAGCTGTGCTTGGGTTCTCTGATACCAGCATGCGGGACGTTGGGAGACAAAATGTTTGCCTTTTTGAGTGTCTCCCAACACCCAAAGCGTTGGTATCAGAGAATCCAAAAACAAGACTGCCTGGCAGTCGCCTTTTATGGAATAAGATGTGTTTTCACCACTTTTAAATGATCTTGAGTTTGAACTTTTACTGTTACGAGCACTTTACTCCCATAAATCATATAAATCATATTTTTCAGATCCTATCTTTTTTTCGGGTCACAGATGCAAAGTTTCACTAATGAACCACCTTCAGAAGAATTTGATAGCCTCGTTATATCTCATGATTCGAAAGTTTTATTCGGTTTTGTAATCCTTTTAATTTGGCCCAAACCACTGATTATGATCAAATGAGATGACAAAAGCAAGGATAATGATTTGAATTCTAACTTTTGACATAATATTATCAACAATGGTAGATAAGAGGGTTGACACAAGCGGATAGGTACAACACGTCGCCCTAGCCAAACTATCAACAGTAGTTCACGGCAGATATCATGAGACTCGAGATTATATCACAGTCAGCCATCACGACCGAGGCTCGAAACCCGTTAGTGTGTTAGGGTTAGGGTAAAGTCACGTGGTACGATCCGGTCGAGTTTAAATACTTTTTTTGTCTTGTAACTCTCAATCGGTCAAGCGTGCGGCGTATCCAGGTTTGACTCCTGGTATCGTCGTAGATAATATTCATTTATTATCATTATTTATGTTTCAATAATGTTTCTAAGTTACGTATCGTTCATAATACGCATGTGTTGCTTCAATTAAAAACGGAAGAGAGAAGGGAGACGTGTTGTACCTATCCGCTTGTAGGGTTGACTCACAAAAACATGAAAATTGAAATTTCTACCTTAAGTTGTTGCATTACGCGCCTTGATTACTTTGCCAAGTTTTTTTTCGAGAAACGGATAAGTATTATTTGAGAAAAAATCTTTTAAAAAATTGGGAATTTACAATCCTGAAAAACGAAAAATGACAGTTAAGTCACGTCATACTGTAAAATTTCAATAACGACGAGTGAGCTGATAAGATTACCATAACTATCAATCATACGTTTGAAAATGGCGCTGCTGTTATAGATAGCCTCATTCCATAACGGCCCTCAACTCCACGCAGACGCTCCGGTGAGGGCCTAATAAAAATCAGCTAGCAAAGTGATGCGTTCAAAATGGCTCAGGACGGAAAAATTCTCCTGGCCAATCACAGAGCAGAAAGCTCTTTGGTGGGCATAAACTCAATGATGATTGGCTCTTATACCTCAAGAAAACAAAGGAAGTTTTTTGCGTCAATGGTTTCAAAATTTATGTTTTGCAAATAAACAACAAAACTTCGATACGGAAAATGTATTAATTTAATCTAACTTCAGTCTTCAAGCATGAACGAAGAAAAAAAATAGAAGAATATTTTGGATTGAATTCCACACACACAATATCAATATTTACGAGGAATTTCTAATTTAATATGGCAAATCATTGGGAAATCTTAACTGCTCAACAAGGCGAGATGTGAGGAGGTCTTCGATAGTAACCTTTTGTGGCTGCCACGGTTAAAATAGAACAACGTGTGTATACTTTATTTTATTCCAAAATAAAATCAATATCGAAACTCCACAATATTAACCACAAATGCACCACTAAGAATATCAAATATAGGCCTATACGGATTTTATGGGCTGATGGATTATATCTAAACTTTGATACTTGTGGCTGTCGCGACCAAAATCGTACAGCGTTTGTACATTTTCAAATAGATATCCAAAATCCACAATATTTATGCACAAGCAGCACCAATAAAAATATCTGATTAATAGGATGGTAAATATAAACTAATTAGATAATATGCTTGTGGATGTTGTAGCCAAATTTGCTCAGCGTGTGTATCTTTTTACTCAAAAGATAAAATCATAATCATGATATTGAAGATCGAAATTTGAAACAAAAACTCAAAAAAGTGTCATACGATCGAATCCCACGTGATAAAATATTTCAAATGCTTATTTCTCAAAACGTATTTACTGGTACCCATTTATCAAAACAACTTGTCAAAGCAATCAAGGCATTCAACACAACAAGTTAAGGTGAACATTTCGCGTTTTAATTTTCCATGAGTCGACCCTACTAATCATTTATTTGTCAGTTACAATTATTTTGATGGTCTGGGTGTTATTATCCTTAAAATCGCTTTAAAGTTGTTCCATTAGTCGATCAATGTTAACTAGAAAATTGCATCCAAAATGTTCTCGCATTTTACAATGTCCTTTCTCTTCATACAGTGGCTACACACAAAAAGGTCAATCAAGGAGAATTTGGACCTGATTCATCAACACATGTATATCAAAAAATTGCATGTTTGCCTATTTGCCATAGATACATTTAACAGCACTATTCTGTGAATAGTCAAAATGATGAAAATGATAAAAATCAACAACTTATTTGCTAACCTGATATGCAACTATTTTGCATGCATCACATTGCAGATTAGCAGGCATATGCATTGAATGCTGCTCTTCCGCTGTCATATTTGGGCTTTGAAAACTCATTTTATCCATACCTATTAAAATGAATTGAGAAAGACACCTGTTAATCTGTTATATCCACTAAAGGAGGGACTTTCGATTTTGAATTTAAAAAATATTTTACTCAAGGGTATATAATATGTGTACATTGGTGTGTTTGCATCTATCTTGCATTTGCATGACTATAATACTAAATCATGGATTTTATTTTAAATTAATTCACCTGGAAGCTGATCTGACCAATATAACAAGGCTAAATCATCCACGAATGTAAGTACTAGTTTTGATATTGGTTTGACAAAATACATTTTACACCATAAAATACGGTAATTCAGAATTGTTTGACTTAGATTGTATCATCAAACAATTTAGTCATTTAAACTTCCGAAATCTGTTAAATTTTTAAATTGTGTCTACCGCAGGCCTACTTCGATTTTTCGACACTATGTCTGGAATTGATGTTCCCTTTTCCCTTATTGAGCTGTACCCGCAATAAACTGGAATTTAATCCTTTTTATTCCTAAAGGGGTACACACAAGGCAATCAAACTAGGCCTATGCAGGGTCCGACAAATGATTTATTCTTCCAGAAACCTGACTTTTTATTCAAACAACTTCTGTGAACTTTTCATCAGATTTAGGTTGCTTATAATGATTTGTCATTTCTCTAAATTTGAATAGAAAAATGAATCAAAATCAACTCTCTTCTGAATATTGGCCAGCCTTCCGAAAACCTAGTTACCAGGTTGCTGGGTTTTGTCGGACCCTGTGCCTATCAGCCTATGTATGTACAATAGAGATTTTTCATGGGTTCCCATTGAGTCCTTCAAGAGTTATTTAAAGAAAAGATTGATGACCTGTATTGTGTATTTTGAATAGACCGTGACCCTGGGATGTATTGTTATGCCACACTAATACCCCTGCAAAAACAGTTCAGGAGTTCATGAACAGTTCATGAACGCTAAATGGCTCCAATTTTCCTGAACTGTTCATGAACTCCTGAACTGTTTTCGCAGGGGTATGGCCGAGGTGAAAAAGCTCTATATTAATTGTTTAAACCATTTAGGTCGTTGTATAATATTTTTCGCCAGGCAAAACATACCATCACAATAAGTTACTACAAAGAGCACAATACATGCAACCAGATAGCTTGACACCATGATGGAAATATTTGATACTCTAAAATAAACAATGAGATTGCATTACAATGTTTCTCTTGTGTATCACAGTTTTTGTTTCCAATTTCAAAACAAAATTCAATATCAATTCAATGACAAACACATAACGCTAACACATATAATATGTATCCCCATGTTTTATAGAGGATGAATCTTGTAGCATCCAATAATGTAACAATCTAATTCAAGCAAGGAGCATGTTATTATCATTCTAACATTCTAATTCTAACATTAATATTATGCTATCAATTCTAACATTCTCAATGTTGCCAAGTAGGCTATGTTGCCTATGTTATCAGCTGAGTATACATAATTAAATATAATTGATAAATATAATATTGTAAAACGTTGTCTTACTGATTAGACATAGGGTCCAATATATTGATGTAATAAATACATTATAGCAGAGATCAGATAATAATTATAGGCAGATAATTAGACAGTCATATTTGCTACTCAAAGGTTCATGCCGGAGCCATCACCAGGCAATAATCTATTCAATGAAAATTATTGCCTGATGATCGCTCCGGCATGAAACTTGAAGTAACAAACATGTCTAATTATCTGTCTATAATTGAGAAATGTAGATTTTAATAATCATTAAAATTATTTAATCATTAGAGTTGCGCGTTGGATTGAATTTTTCCCGAAAATTGACCACAAGTACAAAGTATATCTGGAATCTGAATCCGACTCGATCCAAACTTCAAAATTAAAATAATCCAATCCAATCCGATCTGAAAATTTTCATCCTAAATCCAAAACATATCCAAAACTTGTATAGAGCTTTAAAAGATTTTTAATGCTGCAATTTGACTGTTATCAAAGGTGATGATTATTATTTATCAATATTGATGACTACAGATTTTTAATCATCAGAACGGTCATGATATTATTTGGTTAAATCTAAATGACATTATATATTGACACATAATTTGGGACTGAGTCGGACAACAACGTCAATCCAATCTTTTGCCCTGTTTGATTGACATAATCTGATGACAAAATAGGATTTTTGTCGGCGCTATACATACAAACGAGACAGCTCTTTAAGATGTCGACACTTTTAAAACATACTCGAATCAAACAATTTAATCAAAGGTAAAAGCCGTAGTTTTGAGTAACGATACAACATCTTTAGGTTAGTTTCAATACAAACACATTATAGGCCTACATTGAATGAAAGTTTTTCCATTGAATGACTGAGAGTATTTTATGTCTTCTCCGTTCATAGCGCCGCTGTTTCTAGTTTCATATTACTAAAAACATTAAGCCTTGCATTATCATTATACCTTGTTTTCATGCATTTTAGGCTATCCTGTTCATCTTATGGCATAATGAAGACGTTGCCTATAATTGTCTATGGTATCTGCAAATTTGAAGGAGGTATATTGATGTCATTTTTGAAATGCTGACACCAGGTTCGCTCGTCGAGATAAATATAATTAACTTATGTAGGCAGATGATATCGCTACAAACTCTAACAGCTTCCTTGGTATATAAATCTTCTTATTGTTTTGATTTGATGGCTGTAAACTATTTATTATTACTTCTTTTTAGGTTTATATTTCGTGGAAATACGGGAGTAACGGTAACTCTTCATGATGTTGATATTGAAAGACTATATTTACTTCAGTCAAAGGTGAGAAGCCATGCGATTGCGACACTGTTATATTATCGTTTCTAATGATTAATAATATTACCTCCCTCTTCAGGTTATCGTTTCAATATTTATTAAATAACTAATCATAGTTATCATTATTTCCATCCATTAGGATTGGCTGTTATGGTGCACGTGAAGAATTAGAAGCAAATCAAACGGTTTGACGAGGACAGTCGATATCGACATGATTCAAACCAGAAAATTATATTAAATTCAAGCAACAGTACAGTCTTAGTACAAGTAATACTACATGTTATAACAATACCGTAAAATTTATATCTAATGCATATTTTTTTTATCTGAACATGTAGGTAGGAGATCTAACAACGTGAGAAGGTGATCTTCGAGGCGTAATGGTGATTTGACTCCTTGTATTCATATTAAATGAAGATCTCCGACAAGATAATATAAATTGATAATAAGTAGAACAAGAAAAGTATATCAGTGCTTGTCTGAGTGAATCTAATTAATATAATACTTTACATTGGCTTTTATATGTACATAAGAGAGGTTACCTCAAAAGGAGGATGGTCTAATATCGACTATCTCATAATGAGGCTGGTTAATATTTAACAAGATATTTAATCTACTACAGAGGCCCCCCCCTCCGAGACGGAGTCCGAGGGAATTTACAAGAATATGATTGTTAAGGATATTACTTACATATTATTATTCTATAATATATTTTTTTTTATTACATAGTAGTTAATTTTGTATTATTGACTATAATTTTTTTTTTATTATTATTGTAATTTAACTTAATTTTTTTATTTTTTTTTTATTTTTGTTTTTTTATTTCTAATGTTCAACTAATAGATAATCATATTTGAATTAAATATCTAGCTAATTATTCTAGTCTATTTTTCTAAATTATTAAATGATATTAAGTTTCTAAATAGTTCAATAGTATATACAAAAGGGATTAGGGTTAAACGTAACTCTTCTGCCAGAGCGTGTTGTTACTACATTTGGATGCAATGGAAGATTATCATTATTAATATTTTCATCAGATACGTCAGTACCATCAAACGGTGTTGATGGTAAAGACTCAATCACCGGCTTCAAACGATTAATTGCAACGGTGTCTGTTGTGTCTCCTCTTTTGATGACGTAGTATCGTTCATGGCGTGAGATAACTTCAAATGGGCCAGTGTAAGGTGCCTCCAAAGGACGACGTGGACGATCAACTCGAATCCATACTCTCCGACATTTATTTAATTCAGGAGGTACATATGAGGCTATTGTTCTTTTATTAGCAGGTGGTCTAAATTTAACAGTTTTGAAATGTTCTTGCAATGTTTGTAACAAATGATGAGAGGTCAATAAAGCTTTTTCTTCAATACATACACGAGGTATTAGCGGTTTTAATCCTGTCAATAGTTCATAAGGTGAAATACCATCATCATCTCGCCAAACTCGAAGAGCCAACAGTGCTGAAGGCAAGGTATCATACCATGAAGTATTTGCTGTTTTTAAAATAGATTTTAGAGTGCGATGCATACGCTCTACCAAGCCGTTAGTTTGGGGATGGTAGGCAGTTGTTCGCAGCTTAAGAAATCCAATTAGTTTGCCGACCTCATGCATGAGTTCACTTTCAAAGTTTGAGCCACGATCCGTAATGACATAAAGGGGTACGGAATACCTAGATACCCATTCTTTTACAAAAGCTTCAGCTACAACAGGAGCAGTCTGGTCAACAATCGGAATGGCCTCAACCCAGCGCGTGCAACGATCAATCATGGTTAACACATATCTACAGGTGGTGGTAATATTTGTCAATGAACAAGTGGATGCAGGTACCGTGATAATATCAAGATGTACTGTCTGCAAACGATCAGCTGGTAAATTATATGGTAAAGGTGGACTAATGGTATGGCGAGTGATTTTAGTTTGTTGGCACTGTAAACAATGTTGTACCCAAATATTTATATCTTTGCGCATTTTAGGCCAATAAAATCTGTCATTAATTAGTTTAAAAGTAGCTGAACGGCCATAATGACCTAAATTATGAAAACTCTCAAAAACGGTAGAACGATAAGAAAGGGGAACAAAAGGACGCGGTAAATTTTTTGATGTCTCACACCACACAGAGCCTTCAACAAAATCAATAAATTCTAAATTAGAAGTATCAAATGGTATGCGCTGCTGCGCTTGAATGATTTCTTCAAGGTTGATAAAATTAAAAGAGACGGCGGAAACCGTTGAACAATGATTTGGCAAATCGTGAGATAAAATGTCGGCAACAACGTTACTATCACCGGGAATGTAAATAATGTCAGAAACAAATTCAGATAAAAATGAAAACTGCCGTTCTTGGTGAGGAGAATGATTATGAGCGGAGCGAGAATGCCAAGCAGCAGAAATTGGTTTATGATCAGTAAAAATTGTAACTTTAGTGTTTTCAATAATTGGGCGGAACCGTCTAACGGCTGAAAAAATAGCTAGTAATTCACGATCAAAAGTAGAATACGATAGTTCAGTTGTCGATAATTTGCGTGAATAAAAACTTAATGGTTGAGGGTTTTGTTTTTGTTCGTGTAAGACAGCACCAATAGCAAAAGCTGAGGCATCTGTAGTGATAGTATAGTCAGAAATGGAAGGATCAGGATGTGCTAAAATAACTGCATTGTTGATAGAAGATTTAAGATTGTCGAAAGCGAGCTGATGATCGGATTGCCAAACGAAAGGTGCAGAAACATGTGAGTTACGTTGGTTTTTGGAACGAGGCTGAGTGGCATTAGCCAGTGCTTGCAGAGGTTGAACAATGTTTGCGTAATGTGGAACAAATTTACGATAAAACCCAAACATACCAAGTGAACGACGTAAAGAAGAATAATCAATAGGAGAAGGCAGTTCTAGTAAGTCTGATTTTGATTTTGATTTTGGTGAAATGCCTTTGGAAGTGACTTCATACCCTAAAAAATCGACAGACGCAACTGAAAAAATACATTTTGATAGATTAACGCGTAGACCATATTCAACAAGTCTAGCGAGAACAAGTTGTAAACGGGCATCATGCTCTGCTTGACTGCTTCCATAAATTAAAATATCATCGATGTATGAAAAACAAGGTATTGAACGCAAAACAGAATTAATAAAGCGTGAAAAAGTCGCGGCACTATTGCGAAGCCCAAATGGCATTGTTTGATAACAAAAGGCACCGAAAGGAGTAGTGATGGCTGTTTTGTTTATGTCATCAGGATGTATTGGAATTTGATGATAGGCTTTAGATAAATCGAGACGAGAAAAAATTTTAGAGCCAAAAAGTTCATTGTTAAAAGATTGTAAATTAGGGAGAGGATAGCGATCGGGTTTAGTGATTCGATTAAGTGCCTGATAATCTCCTACAGGTCGAAAAGTGTCAGGTTCAGATTTTGGAACCATATGCAACGGACTAGCCCAAGGAGAAGTCGAAGGTTTAATTATACCTGCATCTAATAATTTATCAAACTCTGCCTTGGCCACAGCTAATTTGCGGGGGTGTAGTCGGCGAGGTTGACAAAAAACGGGATCTCCGACAGTTTCGATTCGGTGTACGACATCGTGTGGCGGTGTGTTTTTGAAGGAAAAAGGTGTAAATAATTCGGCATGAGAATTTAAAATGTTACGCACGTTCGAAGAAAGATTTTTGGGAAAAGGAAATACGACAGACTCGACGGAAACAGAACAGGATTTTAACGGGACAGAAACAGTTGTTGTGTCGTCAATTAAAATTTGTTTGGAACAATCAAGGGTTATTTTGTGTTTGTGTAAAAAATCTATGCCTAAAATTGGTTGAGTAACTTCAGCAATTATAAATGAATGGGGGAAAGAGCGTCTTAGTCTAGGCATAGTGGCTGTTGTTGCGAGTTCACCTAGTACATTGATGCCCTTTCCGGAGGCCGAAATTAAAGATAAATTGGAAGATGCTAATGTTAAATCATATTTTTGAGAAAGAGAAATTGGAATGATAGATACAGCAGAACCAGTATCAATAAGAAAAGCTACAGCAGGCATTTTTGGCAAAATAACAGTGACATACATAAATAAGCCATGCTGAGGCGTCATAGGCTCAACACGGCTTAAAAGTTTTCCGGGGCCGGAATAGCGGAGACTGAATTAATTGGAGCAGGCGAGACAGGACGGGAATTATTTGGTGTTGCCTGGTCATTGTTTAAAAACGTTGGTGGTTTTGGACCAGGCCATTGACAAAAAGGGCGACAATATCTAGCTTTTGTACCAAAAAAAATGTGAGAGCGGCAAATTTTAGCACTCTGACCTGGTGAGTAACTTGTAATAACCGTGAATTGATCGTTATTGCGCGCATACTGAGTAGAGGAATTCGGTTGTTGATACCGAACCGCCTGAACTGGTGCAGGAGCCTGAAAAAAATGTTGATCTAAGGGTTGAGTATTTAAAAAACTAAGATTGTTAGAATGGGAGGTGTCATTACGGAAAGCGCCCCAAACAGTGTCAGCTACTTTCAAAAATTGTGGCATGGGCAATTCTGTATGGCTTATCAAAAGCTGACGAATGTTAATTGGCAAAGCATTTAGCAAACGATGTCTTATCAAATTATCAGTGGGTGCGATACCTGAAGCAGACAGCGACTGTTGAATCTTCATACAGCAGACTGATGGTTTTAAACCCTCCAACGAAATCGCGCCAAGAGCTTCTTCCAGTTTTTCTTGATCCGTTTTCTGCAATATTTGGAGTAATTTATTCTTCAAATCCGTGAAGGGTGTGTCTGATGAGAAGAGCTCCGTGGTGACGACGAGTGGGCCAATATTGGACGGCAGTTCAGCAACCACGTACCGAAATCTGGTTAATTCATCATGGATAAACTTTAAGTCGAACAAACACTCCACTTGCATGAACCAGAATGTGATTTGTAATGGTAAAAATGATGGTAATTTGAGCGATACAAGACGATCGTGTTGTGTGATATGTTGATTGGTTCTATTGGTTGTATCTTGAGATTCATCTGCAACTGACATTGAATAAGCGGCTGCGTTGTTGGTTGCGGGGTCACCAATTGTAGGAGATCTAACAACGTTAGAAGGTGATCTTCGAGGCGTAATGGTGATTTGACTCCTTGTATTCATATTAAATGAAGATCTCCGACAAGATAATATAAATTGATAATAAGTAGAACAAGAAAAGTATATCAGTGCTTGTCTGAGTGAATCTAATTAATATAATACTTTACATCAATGGCTTTTATATGTACATAAGAGAGGTTACCTCAAAAGGAGGATGGTCTAATATCGACTATCTCATAATGAGGCTGGTTAATATTTAACAAGATATTTAATCTACTACAAACATGTAGGCCTACTAAATAATTTTTATAAACATTTTCAACTTATTAAATTTCATTTTATTCAAATTACTTTGTTGTTTTTATGATTTCAGTGCAGCGGGCGCATGTCACGATGCGGATGCGGCTAAGTTATGCCGGGAGGGCTCGAAAGTATGACCATTTATTAGGTCTTGATAATAAACAGTGTACTTTTGAGGCTGGATTAGCGTTGGATCTGGGATTAGGGTTGGATCTGTGTCATTTGCGTCGTATTTATGTCGGTGTCCAACGTTGTTCCACCGTCAGTTTCCGCACGTTGTCCCACTGTGTCTGTGCAGATATTCACTCTCACCATTACAGCCCATTTCAATTTTCAAATAATTAAAATGAGCTTTGGCCTACGCATCCTACTAAATTAACATTTACAAGTTTTTGTTGTAGGAGCTACTTGCCAGGGGAGGCCTAGCTTACAGGAAAATAAAAACAAATATAATTGAATCAACTCATTATCAAATTCTGTGAAATGACTAGTCTAGCCGCCTATCTTACTTAGGCTAGGTCTTAGGCTACACGATTACCTACTTTCCAATATCTTCTAATTTTTGAATCTCTAATAGCTATCCGTCGGTAGACACGTCAGCTCCAGCACCTTTCCACAATACAACAAGGATTTAAACTCTATACAGAAGTAACGCTACGGTCGATAGATCATGCACAGTTCATATTAATACGGTTCTCTTCTGATGAATGCTTTAACCACCCGTGAAAAAAACAAACAAGCCAACCATTTTGAAACACGTTTCCCTGAGAGACGCGATCAAAAATTGGAGGTCTGGAATAAAATTCGAATTAAAAGACTTTTACAGGTGAATATCGGATAGCGTTTAAATCAGTCTATTATCAGTCACAACACAATCGAGTAGTGTTGCAAGACAAAATAAAATAATAAATGCTTTGCCTTGTGCTGGAATATAGGTTTGGGATAGGATGCATTTTCGTCGATTAATCATTCGACGATAGATATAGTAGATTACCAAGTGGAAGTGATGTGTGTATCAGCGGCTTCCCCCGGGGGGATTAGTCCAATTTTGTTGAGAAATAGATGCCCTGGGGAAAGGAGCTTTGACTTCTTTTGCAAATTCTGATCTTACCCCTGGGAAAAATCCTAGGCAATGTAATTTACGGCCAGCAGCGTTTTTTAAGATATATCGCTGCCGGAATTGAAAGAAAGGATGATCGCACACATTGTTGTATGAGAAATTGTATTAGTATTAACTCTTTAGGTGTTAATATGTTGAGCTACGTGTGTCCCCTCTCCCCTGGGAAGCTACATGCAAGCAAATGCTTGTTCGGATATTTTGGATCAAAAACTTTTTTACCTCCTTTTCCCGTGGAGATGATGCCCAAGACCCTGAGGGCAGGGCCAATCCTAATGTGGGGGTATTGGGCGCATGGCACCCCCTGACGACTTGCCCCTCCACAATGATGACTTTAGGTTAATGTACAATTGAAACACGTATGGCAAAAATTTATGTGGCGGATTCAACTCTGGATACCGCATCCTAAGCTGCTTCTAATTTACGGTTGGATATCCGGTTTGGACTCCGTGAAGTCGGAAAATTTATTGCTCGACGATACCCCCCTCAAAGAAAATTTCTCAGGATGGCCCTGCATGAAATCTGAGGTCCACAAGGCCCTAACCATTATACTAAGGAATCTTATACAAATAAAATAACATAATAATTATAGTTTATTTGAATATAAATGATATTATATCATAAATAAATTTGATAATTCTGAAAAGCTAAATTATTATCTACATTAAAATATGAAAAGTGTAATAAAAAATTGATTGCATATGCATATGAATTATTGTGCAAATATTACGATATCCACGTACTAAATCATGATAATTAATTAATTGGATTTAAACATAGGCCTACTAGTGTTATATAACTATGTAAGCTATAGAGTTCACTTATGCCAAATGATATAAGATACAATATTGTTTGATAAGTAAAATATAATATACAAATATATTACTTTGGGGATGTATGTCTATGCATATAAACTCTATTTAGATGTGATTCAAACTCTATTATGATCAGTTTTAGATATTCCATCAAGCTACAATTTCTTTATTTAGCAGTATCTGTGGCTGTATTATTTACATCAATGACATTTTCATTTTCGTTAACATTAGGTACTACATCACAAACTGCAGTAGCATTTACAGACTTTTCATCAGTAGGTATTAGAGGTATACAAGATGCGATATCATCATCTTCGTTTGTAGCATCAGTGTTTGTACAATTTTCTGCATTTCTAGAAACATCTTTACTTATATCAGAACATTCCTTTGTAAGTTCTGTAGTAGAATCATCTGTCTTGGAACCTTTGTTATCTTCCATGTTGGTAGAGATATCCTTTTCAGGTTTATTTATTGTAGTGTCATTAGCGTCGTCATCACAGCTAAATGTTTTAATAAGCTTAGCTTCAGTTGTACCAATACGAGATACAGACTTGGTATCCTTACTTGCAGCGCCTTCAAATCGTTGTCTTGCTTGCGATGGTTTTACTAACGGTGTATGTTCTATACTATCTATACCAGCTGCTTTGATTTCATTTGATGATTTTGGTTCTTCGTCTCCTTCCATACGAACATGTAAAATAAAATCAGCTTCAGAAAAAGCACCTTGGCCACGATGTGTTGTAATACCTTTGGCTCCACCCTATAATAATACAGATATGCATGAATAGATATTATTTGATCATAATAATATCAAGACATGCAATGTACAGTTGAAACTATATTAAATTATCCTATTTTTCAGAAGATATCATCATGCATAATATTCCTCCAATGATTAGTTGGATTCACCTTTCATCAACTCTCTTATTTTTTAATGCTCATTATATCTCTCGAATCTCAAACTCAATTTTTGTGAATATCTAACTTATCATCCTCAAATCAATCACATGGTGACGTCATTCAGAATATTAGACAGTGACGTCATTCAGAATATTGGACAGTGACATCATTCAGAATATTGGACAGTGATGTCATTCAGAATATTGGACAGTGACGTCATTCAGAATATTGGACAGTGATGTCATTCAGAATATTGGACAGTGACGTCATACAGTATATTGGACAGTGACGTAATTCAGTATATTGGACAGTGACATTCAGAATATTGCACAGTGACGTCATTCAGAATATTGGACAGTGACATCATTCAGAATATTGGACAGTGACGTCATTCAGAATATTGGACAGTGACGTCATTCAGTATATTGGACAGTGACATCATTCAGAATATTGGACAGTGACGTCATTCAGAATATTGGACAGTGATATCATTCAGAATATTGGACAGTGACATCATTCAGAATATTGGACAGTGACGTAATTCAGTATATTGGACAGTGACATCATTCAGAATATTGGACAGTGACGTAATTCAGTATATTGGACAGTGACATCATTCAGAATATTGGACAGTGACGTCATTCAGAATATTGGACAGTGATATCATTCAGAATATTGGACAGTGACATCATTCAGAATATTGGACAGTGACGTCATTCAGTATATTGGACAGTGACATCATTCAGAATATTGGAAAGTGACATCATTCAGAATATTGGACAGTGACGTAATTCAGTATATTGGACAGTGACATCATTCAGAATATTGGACAGTGACGTCATTCAGAATATTGGACAGTGACATCATTCAGAATATTGGACAGTGACGTAATTCAGTATATTGGACAGTGACATCATTCAGAATATTGGACAGTGACGTAATTCAGTATATTGGACAGTGACATCATTCAGAATATTGGACAGTGACGTCATTCAGAATATTGGACAGTGATATCATTCAGAATATTGGACAGTGACATCATTCAGAATATTGGACAGTGACGTAATTCAGTATATTGGACAGTGACATCATTCAGAATATTGGACAGTGACGTAATTCAGTATATTGGACAGTGACATCATTCAGAATATTGGACAGTGACGTCATTCAGAATATTGGACAGTGATATCATTCAGAATATTGGACAGTGACATCATTCAGAATATTGGACAGTGACGTCATTCAGTATATTGGACAGTGACATCATTCAGAATATTGGAAAGTGACATCATTCAGAATATTGGACAGTGACGTAATTCAGTATATTGGACAGTGACATCATTCAGAATATTGGACAGTGACGTCATTCAGAATATTGGACAGTGACATCATTCAGAATATTGGACAGTGACGTAATTCAGTATATTGGACAGTGACATCATTCAGAATATTGGACAGTGACGTAATTCAGTATATTGGACAGTGACATCATTCAGAATATTGGACAGTGACGTCATTCAGAATATTGGACAGTGATATCATTCAGAATATTGGACAGTGACATCATTCAGAATATTGGACAGTGACGTAATTCAGTATATTGGACAGTGACATCATTCAGAATATTGGACAGTGACGTAATTCAGTATATTGGACAGTGACATCATTCAGAATATTGGACAGTGACGTCATTCAGAATATTGGACAGTGATATCATTCAGAATATTGGACAGTGACATCATTCAGAATATTGGACAGTGACGTAATTCAGTATATTGGACAGTGACATCATTCAGAATATTGGACAGTGACGTAATTCAGTATATTGGACAGTGACATCATTCAGAATATTGGACAGTGACGTCATTCAGAATATTGGACAGTGACATCATTCAGAATATTGGACAGTGACGTAATTCAGTATATTGGACAGTGACATCATTCAGAATATTGGACAGTGACGTCATTCAGAATATTGGAAAGTGACATCATTCAGAATATTGGACAGTGACGTAATTCAGTATATTGGACTGTGACATCATTCAGAATATTGGACAGTGACGTCATTCAGAATATTGGACAGTGACATCATTCAGAATATTGGACAGTGACGTAATTCAGTATATTGGACAGTGACGTCATTCAGTATATTGGACAGTGATATCATTCAGAATATTGGACAGTGACGTAATTCAGTATATTGGACAGTGACGTAATTCAGTATAGTGGACAGTGATATCATTCAGAATATTGGACAGTGACGTAATTCAGTATATTGGACAGTGACGTAATTCAGTATAGTGGACAGTGATATCATTCAGAATATTGGACAGTGACGTCATTCAGAATATTGGACAGTGACGTAATTCAGTATAATGGACAGTGATATCATTCAGAATATTGGACAGTGACGTAATTCAGTATATTGGACAGTGACGTCATTCAGAATATTGGACAGTGATGTAATTCAGTATAGTGGACAGTTCACCAAAGGTTGACAGCAACTTACCTGAATGGGTCTTGCTAATCCAATTGGCACTTTGATATCCCGTGCCTTCTTTTTAGCTGCCTCTACAGCATCTGCTGCCTTTCGCCTCTCTTCTTCTGCTGCTTCTAATTTAGCATGGGCTTGTTGAACAGCAGTTTCTGCTGAAATCCTTGCTGCATCAAGTTCTTTCATTTTCTGACGTTCCTGAAACACACAATTAAAATTAAATTGTTAATAAATTAGTCATACAGTACATATAGCAAATAGCTTGGAAATTGTTGGGTTGCTGATCGATTGAATGATGACAACGTTCTAAACAACAGGCTATAATTAGATTAGTATAATTTAGAAAGGAGGATGCTGATATTGAAATTGAAAGAACATTTGGTGAAAATGATTTTCAATTTGGATACATCTAAAAATAGTTGAAGTAGTCAATAGTTATGCTGCAAATTTTTACCTCGTCTAGCAGTTTCTCTTTCTCTTTCGATTCTTCTTCTAGACCTTCTCGTCTTCTACGTTCAAGCTCAAGTAACTCTTCCTGTTGTCGTTTAATCTCTTCTAGTCTCTCGCGTTTTTGTTTTTCTTCATCAAGTATTGTCTGTTGAAGTTCTCTCATTTTTAATTCTTCCTCTCTGGCTTTTCGCTCTTCTTCGAGTAACAGCTCATATTCTGATTTCAACATTTCAAGAGCCTCTCTGCGCTTTCTTTCTTCATCTAATAAAACAGACTCTTCTTCTGCATGAGCTTCAGCTTTTTGTCTCGCAATTCTCAAATTTTCAAGTTCCTGCACATCAATAGGATAAATAGTTAACAAATCATACAATGAGACAAAATTCGATCTCAAATTTTCAAGTTCCTGCACATCAATAGGATAAATAGTTAACAAATCATACAATGAGACAAAATTCGATCTCAAATTTTCAAGTTCCTGCACATCAATAGCATAAATAGTTAACAAATCATACAATGAGACAAAATTCGATCTCAAATTTTCAAGTTCCTGCACATCAATAGGATAAATAGTTAACAAATCATACAGTGAGACAAAATTCGATCTCAAATTTTCAAGTTCCTGCACATCAATAGGATAAATAGTTAACAAATCATACAATGAGACAAAATTCGATTAATAAATCACATTAAGCAATTCTCTAATTTCACAATTCACATCAACAAAACTCACAAAGTTATCAGCGTTATTTTTTAAGACAGAAGGTTATTTTGCCGGGGTTTTTGCATCGAGGCAACAAACAATAGCTAAATCTAAATCACGCTAAATGGTCAAACGGATATAAATGTCTTACAACTTACAAGATATAAATGTCATCGCCTATGTCTAAATTAAATGTTCAGATAAACAAAACATTAATTATTGCTTCAAATGATTGAGTGACAAAGAAGTATAGGTCGATTTCTACCACAGATGTTAGTCGGTCAGATCTGATTTCCCGAAAATTAACCAAGGGTATGAACTATCCAAAATCAAGTTGATCTGAAAATTTTCATACTTAATAAAGAAAATTCTTAAATTTTTGTAGCCATTTAAAAGATGTTTAATGAACATTGCAGTGTGACTGTTATCGAATGTGATAGCCTAATTATTATTATTATTATTATTAATCGAGATTTCGAACTACATTGTGATTAGGGATGAGACGATTACCAAATTTACCGATGTTCCAAGCCGATTAGTTCTCAGCAGATTAGTCATAGTAATCGGCCGATTAATTGAATGTTTCGATTATTTCTCACTCAAACAAACCATTACAAAATATTGGCCGTCTGACAACACGCGGACCGTAGATATTTTCATCACACAAGTCAAAGTTGAAATGAAACATTAAATGTGTTACGCTCACATCGTAAATGATTTGTTTTGAATGAGAATTTAAATGGAAATTAGTACTGGTAGTAGTAAATCAGTAGCCGTTAAGCGCAAGTTTTCAACAAAATTAAATGTTGTTGATAAACCATTAATACAACAAAGAGACTTTCTTCCCATAACTGATTGGAAAATCCTTCCAAGTCTGATGAGTATTCCAATCAAAACAATCATGATATAATCCCCACAAAAACGTTTGCTATAATATGAAACAACTTCATTTTATGTGAAAATTGTTTTCTCAAAATTTTAACTCGACCGCCGCTTTTTTGTCGTAAATAAAATTATTCATTCAACCGTGCTCATGTGTGTTATTCATCAACGCTAATGTGTTGACCTTTTTCACGTTACAACAATAGAAGGTGTCAAATGGCATGACGAATTATTCAAATGTTTTGAATTACAAAACGATGTAAACAAACAGTAGCGACTATTTCGCAACTTTTGTTTCAAATTTCATTGTCAAATAATAATCGGTTCAACGATTAAAAATCAATTTATTTGCCGATGCCGATTATTTTTCGATTACTAAAAATAGCGCCGATGATCGGCAAAATCGATTATTTTCAGAACAATCGTCTCATCCCTAATAGTGATTTTGAAGTAAGGATATGATGTTATGATGGGATAATAGCTTCGATCAGAATAATTATCCGTATTATTATACCTATTACGTCACATCAATGTCAATCATCACAATGGTTTCATGATGTGGACATTTGTTTCACGTTTTTTGGTTTGTTACTAATATGAAAATAGAAGAATCCGATACGTGAAAGAATTGTTACTTTATTTGAAGTAGAAATAGAGAATTTGTAGTAGGATAGAAAGGAATACAAAAACTACAACACGGATAACCAAACAATCTACTCTGCTGCAGGGTTTAATCGATAGCTTTATAACTTGTTGGGAAAAAGTGAAACAGATCTACACGAAAGAGAACTTTTTAACAAGTTTTCCTACTTTTAAACTTTGGTTCCTTGTATAATTAATGTGATAAATAATAAAATACTTATCAAACTCGTTATTTTGTAAGGCATTGGGAATTCTCAGATCTTAAGGCTCTATTATTTATCAAAGCCTACCGCTTCGTTAGATAATAGAGCCCCTGGTCTGATAATTCTCAATGTCGCGCTCAAACTTGTGTGATAATTGTTTAATATTATCGACTACATTATCGACTATATTATCGATGTCAATCCGACCTAAAAGCTGAAACTCAATCTGAATCCGATCCGAAAACCATTCAGATTGGATCGGAGCTGGGGGCAGACGACACTTTTCCCCTTATAATAGAAATGCAAGGACGGACAACAGTTGCCATATACTAAAATCTCACTTAGAAAAGATAGCCTCTAATTAATTATTAAATGATATGCCTAAAGCATTTACATATCCCGATACAGAAAGTATAATGGCTCACAAGACAAGTTATAAAAATCCTATATGATTTTTATGTGATTATGTTTTGGTTCGAAAGCCGAAAATTATATTTATGTGAATTTTACACAATGCAATTACTCTTACGCTATTTTTACGTGATTCGTAATTTTTCATTTTATTTTTCTATGCAATATTTCCGCGATTTAAAGTTCATAGTGTCCATGGTCACAATTAACTATGAGTCTATGATAAATGCTAAATACATGTTTCTAACCTAGCTTTTAACAACTTAATTTTAACAACCTTTTGATGCTTCATGTGTAGAAAATATCAACAACCAAAAATTCAAGTAGGTCAAAAACTCAGTGGTGGACTCAGAACTTTTTCCATGGCGGCAGTGTCACCCCTGAGTGAGACACTGCACAATTTACTAGGTAAATTTAGAAGGAAACAGAAAACGCAACTATTTTCGAGGGAGGGGGTCCTGCCCTATGTTACCATATATATATTTGCAGCAGGATTCATATTTACATACAATATTGAATATTTAAATCGGACTATCCTAAACTCAAACAATTTTTATTACATACCTCTAACTGTGATTGTATAATACTCTCTTGTCTCTGTTTTTCTTCCTTTTCAAGTTGTAATTGTTTGAACTGCTCTTCTCTTTTTTGCTTGCGTTCTGATAGACTTACAAATAATGGGCCTTCATTTGCCTCGCAATCTACAAATGATCATAATGTAAACAATTTAATACTTTTGTAATTAACAAAAAAATATTGCCAAATTCCAAATCATTAATATTAAAAATGAACTAAATAATTGTAAACCTTCTGAATTTGTGCTAGGGCTTCCGGGCAGAGTCCGACAATTTTTTATCCTTCAAGAAACCGTTCATTTTTTATCCTGACTTTTTATTCAAACAACTTCTGTGAACTTTTTATCTGGAATGATCCTTATAATATTTTCATTTCTCTACATTTGAGGAGAAAAATGAATTAAAATCAATTTTCTTCTGAATTTTGGCCAGCATTCCGGAAACATCGTTGCAGGGTGGCTGGGTTTTGTCAGTACCCTGATTAGGGGAAACCCAGATCATGCACTTTGTGATTTCCACCCTTCAGAGATTGTTATTAAAATGTTGGCCTAATCAAAACAATAGTTATAATGATGCTTCTTACCTATGCACAATGATATTGCTGCAACCCATTCATTTCTTGTTCTTTGATTAGGTGCTTCGATTTCATATTGTGTTCCTGTTGCGCCACATGTAACAAGAAATCGACTTTTCATTCCTTTTGTTTCTTGTCCACAGTCTACTTTTGCGCTGTTATTAATTGTAATACTTCCTTTCTTTTCCCTTTCTTGTTTATTTGTAAAATACATAAGTTGTGTTGGTTTCAAAACGAACCATCTTTCTTTCATTGATTTAATACGATGGCCTTTTTTAACAAGAGAACCAGATTTAATTTGTTGGTTAACGTAATGAGCACTAAGCGCTTTGATGCCTTCTTTATGTAAACTGAAACATGTAATAAGGGGATTTTAACATAACATAATGTACTGTTAAATTTTCTTGAAAGCATTAACCACCAATGCTTGTCACTATTCAGAATTTTTAAATCCAGACTATCTGTAACCTATCATCATAAAAATAGCCTACAACTAAGTATTAGACCTAAAACGATTTGGATGGATCAATCCAAATGTTATTTTCCTTGTCTTTAAGCACAATATCGTAGGTGCTGATTGAAGCAAATTTAATAAACCTAAATGAATGTCTATCATTCATGCGGGATCCTTAGTAACTAGTTTTATCTTGTGAGATTAATCTCTTTTGAAAGCTTCTTCGTTAGTGGTGAATGGTTGTAATCTGCTACATTTTTGTGAAAACAAATATTTTGGAGTAGAGGGATGGCACATTCCTATTATATGACTGTTTATACATCATTAAACAGGGGTAGAAAATGTTGGAACAACTGGGACCGGCGGTCGCAGGCACAATTATTGAACAATAGAATTTCTGCAGGCACCTTTTTCTAAAATCTAAAATCATTCTGAAGCAAAGAGTAATTCATAAAGTAGGCTATATTTATTGAAACCAAATAAGAGGTGAATAAGGATGAGAATAATTGCCCTATATAAATAAGGTATGGTTAAATTTTTGACCAGGAAAATTTCAAGTATTTATATCTGCAGGCATTTTCAAGGCAAAATTATGTAGTTGCAGGCACTGGAAAATATTTTCGACCTCTCTGCATACTAAATATGTAAAAAGCAAGCAACTATTATGATCTCTCAACATACCTTTTAGGCAAGTTTGTCAAATAATGCTTTTCTAGGCATTCAATTACATCTTGAAATGTCATCAATCTTCTAGCAGAACAGTATTCCTCTAATTTTGCTGGCATCCATGGCGTACCGGTTGCTTTCATAAATTCTTCATAAACATTTGCTACTTCATCTTTATCAATTGCTAAATCACCGCAAATATCAATAGTGTTGAATACCTGCCACAAACGGAAAAGGTCATCTTGCATCAGTTGATGTTTCTCGTCATTGTCTTTGCTCATGGAAATAGTCCATGCAATTTTATCAATACTTTCAAGTAGTTGCTCATCAACAATTTTGGTACCTGAGATAGAAAAAGAAATATATTTATTTTTAAATGTTTTTGAAGAGAATTTGAGAAAGAAAAATTCAAGATAAAGTCTCTATCCTATCACAAATAGCCCTGGTATGTGTCTGTGTACATGGTTATGTCTTCGCGTATAACCTTTTAAAATCTGAAACGCTTTTTGAGTTTAACATCTTAAAACCTCTTTTACTTGTATTTTTCCGGGAATCGTTTTCCACTTAATTTTTGCCTTGATTCCTACTTACCAAGGTAATTTAATAGAACCAAGTGAAAATCTTATTTTCAGCAGAGGATCTTTATTGTTTTTTCAAAATATTCTAAAAGTGCGGGGGTATTTCCTGACGTAGGGAGCCCTCATAATTATTTGCAAAATGTAGGATGAATAGAAGCGATTTGTTTGTTTGCTTTTATGAATGGAACTATTCAAGACAAAGAAATACTTAGTCGTCTATAACGAAGCATTTTTTTGATATGATAAAGCTTCATTTAATATTTTGTATATTTTTAGACTGGAAGAATATCACTTCAGATAAATAATTTATTTTTAGGAGATATAATTATGTCCGCAGGTAACAAGTTCCAATTATTCAGTTTATTTAACATGGCTAAAATGTTAATTTACTGCAGTTAATTAGTAGCATCTATTCAATCAATTTACCGTATCTGAAAAGTCAATTTACCACATCTAATTAGTCTAAGCTATTTAGTAATTTTCCCGCAACTAAAAAGTCCTTTATCGCATCTAATTAGTATCAGCTATAAAGACTGTTAACCGCATCTAATTGGATTTTACCGCAGCAAAAAATATTGTTATTGCAGCTACTTAACATATGTCATTCCGTTAAGGGCCTTCCGTTACAAAAATCCATTCAGTGTCAGTATGGATATAACCATGATTTAATTGGTTGACTTTCTCGGGCATTTTGCCTTTAACTTCACATGTTCGTAGGCTATGTATGAAAAATATTCCTATTCGACATAGCTTTCTTGGTGCGCGACTACGCTTCTTCTGAAGATAATGATGATTGATGATCATGCACTATATACAAAAACAGTGCAGTAAAAGTGGAATCGGAAAATTCTGGGAATTCTGTGAAAGTTTCAACAATAAAGCGTACGCATATGTTATTCATTAACGAAGAAGGAGGATGGTCAAAATCTTATTCTAAACTTACAGACAAAGGATTGAAAGATTATTATTCTGCAATCAATAATGGTGGCGAGCAGAGAATAGATGTAATGGTCTATTCATTAGCATTTTTTGGGAAAAAGATGCGAATAAATTACATTTTAGATGCGATTTTCAAAGTTGCGTCTAAAATAGACAATTAGGCGCTGAAATGAGCTATTTAGCTTTGACTGACTGAGTTTAAAGCAGCTATATTTTAAAGATGCGGCCATAGGTGTAGGAGCTGGGGGGGCAGGGGGGGCATTTGCCCCCCCAAACGCATTTGAGAAAAATATTCGGGCAATTTTTCGGGCAAATCAACAAATTACAAGTCTTTTGTGGTACAGTGAAAGTGTTCAGGAAATTTATTGTGTATTAATAAAATTCAACACTTCACAAAAACAGTTTTATGAACAGGAGTATACTATGCATTGTAAGCCTACTGGCAAGCTTTCTTCTTATCATGTTCCAATCTAATATTCATAATTTTATGCAATAATTATGGTTGCTATATCGCTTAATTATTTTGAAGACTCCACCCCCACTCGTTTTGCAATCTAAAAAATCCAGAACTCATCTACACGCTTTATATATTAACGTCTAAAAAGATTAAGACCGTGATGACATTAGAAATGTTACATTGACCCAAATGTGTAAGTGGAAATTTTTAGGTCAATTTTCGGGCAGATCAAGCTATTTCTTATATCTCTTTGCAAATGAAATTATTCAGTCATTCAATATTTCGCAGGTTATACGTAACGTTGTCCTGAAAAATATCAGTAAACAATAATCCAAATTTTCTTGCTCGCTCTGCTCGCAACAATTCTTCGCATCAGATCATATAGGGATTAGTGAAGCAGATCACTATTTGCCACAAAATAGGCTTGTCTCGCTCTTTCAAATTAAATACATAACCCGGTGCTGCATATGAAAGTGTATTTTACGGTGCCTAAAATACACTGCTATATGTAGCAAAATATTCTGCTCTAAGGTGTCCAAACATTCTCAGGAAATAAAAGTAAATACCTAAAATAGGATGGCCTATATGACGAGCCAGGTATGACTAAAACGTACTTACGATCCACTACAGGGAGAAATGAACGTTATTATTTACACCGTAAAGCTAAGTTGCAGGAGGAATGGAAGAGCTGATAACGGCTTTTTGAATTCAGTAAAAAATTATATAATCATATAATTGCTTAAAATGAATGTAAAATGAATATGTTTCAATATTTAATGATGGTATTAAGAAATTTGTGGGGCTGAAGGAGGCCTGTGATGTCTGTGTTTGTATCCTGTGATAAATCTTCTGCAATTTTGCATGTGAGTTACCTCTTACAACAACATTTCCCGGAAAATTTTTTTCGGGCAAAACCATTATTGCCCCCCTGGTTGGAAATGTGCCCCTACGCCTATGGATGCGGCTATCACAAAATTAGCTGCGGAAATGATCTATTAAGCTTAGGTGAAAAGACTTTTAAGCTGAGATCTTTCAAAAAATGCGGCTATTAGACAATTAGCTGCGATAATGATCTATCAGCTGCTGTAAAGCGACATCTTAGCTGCGGACTTAATTCCATGCCTATTTCTGATAAACTGTGCATAAAAACTACTTGGTGACTTAGAATGTCATGTAGTAATAAACTTTGGTATCCTGGACAATTTTGTAGTTTTGTGGATGATAGTATTGCAGTCTTCAGTTCTGTTTTCAATCAAAAATTTATAAAGACATGCCATGGCATGCAGAGCACTGGCAGAAGATAAATCAGAGTTAATTATTGAGTTATATCTCACATCTCACTTGTGGTCAACCACAATTTATTTTTTATGATAACATAGCAACTGAAAATATTGACTTGAGTTGGAAATGTGCGTTTTAATACAGGGGAATGGGCTATTAACAAAATAGTATCGTAGGCATATAATATTACGTAGAATATAAATATTACAAACCATTGAAATATTTTGAAATCCTGTCAGAGGCTCACATACTCTGACCTCTGACCGTCACATAGACTCTTAATTAGTTGTTATCATTTCAATATTTCAATACATGAAATAGCCACTTATAGGCCTACGTCATTTATCATACATACCTTTAGGTAAGATATCAGTTTCAACATATGTGATGAAATCTGCGTAGGATAAACTATCTTCTCCATTTTTATGTTGTTGAAGTAATTCCACAGCATAGGGGGCTAAAACAGATCTTGATATACTAGCACAAAGGACTTGTAGTTTAGTTTTAACTATTTTAGAAGAGTTGTCAAATATTGAGGCAGCAAGCAATGTACCAAATGCATGTCTCAAACTATTTGCTGTACGATAATACAAACGTATTGGCTCTGTTTGGCAATCGTCAAAACTTTCGCCAACTGTAGTCTCCATTACAATATTGAAAGATGAAGGCATTACAAGTACTTTGAAATAAGTCACTCAAACTTCACTCAGGGATAACAACGATTGTTTACAGTTTAGCGTTATGTTTGTTGATTCAAATCATAGACGCTAATCAGCTTCATGTATGTTTAATAGTACACCTACATGTGGCCACGAGACAACAACTTCTTTACAATGAATTTACAACACCTTCCACTTTATGACAACCTCATTCCATGCCTTCATTTCCATATTGGGTCAACACGGTCAACATTTCTGACAAAAGTGAAATTACATGCGTCATTTCCTGTAATTTTGGAATAAATGACGTCATGGATGATGTCATTTTTTATGATGCTCGATGCGAATTAATTCGACTATTGTTCGACTGTTTTGTTATTTATATATATTATATTATATCCTTTCGTTTATAACTTTATAAGCCTTTTATACAGATCAGTGGTTACAATTTGCCAAATTGTCACGATTTTCGGGCCATGTTTTTAAGAGATATCCCATCGGGCCCAAATTTCGCTTTTAATTATGACATTTCCTGTCAGAACAAGAGGTATCGCTCGGATGCGCAGACCTTGCTAAAGAGGAAATTTTCAAGTATTGGCGCAGAGTATCATATACTGAAGTGCTAATTTGTACAGATTTAATATTGAAATAAATAGTTAGGTAGTGTGGTTTTCTGTCATTGCTCAATCTTCATTTAAAATCCATGCCAATTGTTTGACATATATTTCATCAGCCAATCACAACATACTACCAAAAAAGTGGTAGCGGAATGAACAATCAGTACGCTAAAATAGGCGATAATGCGCAGACGGACTAAAAGATTCCATTCAAAATCATGGTTGTGGTGGGTTGAATTCCATTCAAATATAATCCCCTCTTAGAGACGAAAATTGTCATTTAAGAAAAATATTTATACAGAGTATTTAGCAGGTTAAATATCCTTCTTTAGCACTAAATGTTATTCTACATCTAAAGCTTGAACTAGTTGTTACAAATTGTAATAGTGGCTGCAAGTATAGAGAAATGATAGTTACATATCATAGAAAAAATCTAATCTAAGAGATAAAATCTCATAGATATATGTGCGTAAAGATATTGAATGATGATGATGATGAATTTTATGCAGGTATCAACACGACATTTTCGTGACACAAAAAATTCTTATGACACCGTAGCCTCACTCCATCACGGCCCTCATTTCCGCGCGGCGCTCCTCACTGGAGCGCCGCGCGGAAATGAGGGCCGTGATGGAATGAGGCTAAGTTGAGTATAGGTAGGTAGAGACGAATGGTCACCCCATACAGTCTCTGACGTCACATCTCCTAAACGAGACTACCCTTAGGATTGTATTTCCCTTGAATCTCGTCAAATCCGAATTCGCTCACAACTCAATCAAACTATTGACTGACATGGCGGTTCATAAGTCTAACAAATGTCGTTCATTTTATTGTGTCACCATACCGCCAATTGATTTGGAATTATTATTAAAAAGATTACTTGTTTTTGTTGTCAATGGATTTAAGTTTTGTAGAATGGGATATATTGCTGTACTGATGCTACGTATTTATTATTTAATTTATTTGTAAGGCTGATTATGAAGACATAGTTTAGAAAGCGACGTAACAATTAATGCCTACAGATTGGACTATTTTCAAGTCTATTATAGCAAGATATTATCTCTAATTTCTACAAATAATGTTTTCGGCTTTATTTAACTATACTACTCAGGTAATTTATAGGATCATATCCATGATTGCAAGGAACTATAATGAGTGACCATTCAGTTCGAGAAAGCGCGCCTTTTGGCGCCATTATTTTACCATAACTTTTTGAAAAGAAAGCGGAAGAAATTTAATGTGGATGTCATAGGTGACCAAATAACAGGCAATGCCTATGACAACATAGTGTTACTTCTCTCCAATAACAATCGATAGTGAGAAAAATTAAACTAACGTATTTACTCGAAAATATCTGATTCATAATTTGATACTTGTTTGATTTATGTCAAAACTTAAACACGCCATATTTTTTGTGGGGATCACGATTCACGAATCAATTTATTTCAAAACAAAAACTAAAGTGAAATGTAAACACTATCATTTTGTTACAATTGCTTGAATACTTATCAAACGTATAATACCATATATAATGCATAGCGTTGATGTTTGAGCTGGTATGAAAACGGCCTTGACAGGAAGAAGGATGAAGTTTGGCTTCCAGTCCAGTATGAATATGTGAAAAATTGTTGCAAATAAATAACTGACGAATTACTTGTTCATCATATAAAACTTAATATCTTAATATCCACAATATTGATGCAAGGTTCAATAAAGTAGCACATCAAAAAATTGCAAAATATATAAATAAATTCAAAGTTGGTGACAGTTGTTAGAAAAACTGTTTTATCGCCATGACAGTTCGACAACATATTTCAAATATTATTTCGGATTTAACTCCAGATAGAAAAACTTCAATCTTAATAGTGACCTCGTTTTGGAGATGTGACGTCAGAGACTGTATAGGGTGACCATTCGTCTCTACCGTATAGGTATGGTTTAGCTTCGGTGAGCCTTATGCTGTTCGTCTGGTCATCACGTGACAAGTATTATGAACGCATGCGTACTATCATTCGTTCATTTGAAAAAGTAAAATCGATGATTGTTGGACATTTTTATATTCTTATCAAATATTCTTACAAATTTGGAAGTTTAGAAAGTACTAACAATGGAATGCAATTCGTATACAGGTTCACCACAAGGTAACAGTTAGCTGTTTTTTCAGTTATTTATAAGGTCTGCCCGGCGTATCTTAATCTAAAAACACATAAATAGCTCAAAAATAGATAGGCCTATCAATTAATGTTTTCCAGGCAGCATATGTATTCCAACTTTCTTCTGCGAAGAGACTTCAAACTTGGAGGCAGCAGAAGTGTGTTAGGCTAATATTATCAGGTAAAGCACCAAGTTGTTTCAGCAAATCTCATGTTGTGAAAACTGTATCAGAAACTCTGTCAGTATTCAGTCATCACTAGCCTATCTATAATTGAGAAATGTCATTATTAATTAAATGTTTATTTAACTTGATTTGGCAATGCTTTCACTGTTGGACTCGGAATAAAATATTTAAATGAAGACATAGGCAAAAAATTACAACAGATTGAATCAAAACATAGCCTCAAATAATATATGTGTATTAATATAACAAAGTCTGTTGAACCCCTGCTTTCAAATCAGACTGTAACTTGAACTTGAACCTTTGAGGGTTTAAAATTTTAAAATAGAAACCATTGTGACAAATCTTATACTCCATGTATGTTTATGCATGTAATTGTTGTTTGTAAATCGATATAGGCTGAACTGTATGTTTTTCATTATTTAGTTTATTTGTCTGATGATTGCGTAAGCATGAAACTATTAGTTACAATTATGAATGTGTAGTCTTTGACTCCTTTTATTATTTTATTATAATTGTAAATATATATATTAACTACATCACATTTGGTTTAGAAATCAGATCTATGTGATAACATTTGGCAGATCCCTACATACTAAGCACATCCAGACAGTAGAGGCAGAGTGTAGTTCAGGATTAGTACCAAGGTTTTCTTGGCAGGTTCTGTGGAACTCTTCTCTGCAAGCAGAACATTTCAGTAGTGGCTTTATCGATGTTCTTGGCAAGCGGCAAGAGCAATGTATTTCTATTGCCAGAAGAGTATTGAATGAGGGTTTGTATTGGCGGTGGTTGTACGGGAAGGGTGTAACTTTTTTATTTTCAAGGCAAGATTTCAGATGGACTCTCATGGAAATAGGGTCCAAAGAAATAGCTCTTGCATTGATTTTAAAGCATTCAGCTGTGGCAAATGCCAAGGCAAACAAGCCACAGCTGAAGTTGTCATCTTGCCTCTGTACTGGTGGTACTGCAACAAGCATCATAGGATTGCTGCACCTTATCAAAGAGGCCAATGTTTCCTGGCTACTGTCATCCAGTTTACGTGGCTGCATGCTATCATACAATTTTACCCCGGTACCACTTTTGAGGCCTATTGTGCTCACAGTGGCCCAGTGAGTACCGTTGCGATTAATGACTTGAACAAACTGGTTGTTATTTGAACTGGCATGCTTCGAATTGAGAATCAGAGTGTCTTGGAAGCCTGCCAGTTCGGGAAATTGATTCCTCAACAAATTCTGAGTAGCATTGATGATGTTGTCGTTCAGCATGCCCTCTGGAGATATCAGTACCTGTGGATAATCAATTGTTGGTTAAATATTGATGATGTAAAGCTGCTGCAGATGCCAGCGAAGCAATGTTGTTCTTGAAGTTGTGTGATTTTTTCAATTATAAGTTTAGTTATTTGTAACTACCTCCTTATCTTTTCTTGATAAATTTATCCCTCCTGATTTTATCCATTGATTAGGGTCATCTGTGTCTTCATCTTCTGATTCAACAACCACAGGCCTACATGCAAATTTCTCAGCTTCAAACTGTAGAAAAAAATATAGAGCACATTACCGCTTTGATTTCCAATATGCCTAACAATAAAATAATAGGTTCCTCTGCAATACCTGTGGTTTCAAATTCAACTCATTTTCGTTTTTTTTTGCTGTCTGCAGTTTAACTGATGTTGTAGCTATGCAATATATTATAGTAAATATTTATCAAGTGAACAATAAATAGCCGCATTTACCAATGAGATGAATAGGTAACATCAACTAATAATGTCTTAGGGCCTACATACCATTAACTTTTTGGAAGTCTTTCTTTGTTAACAGTTGATGATTTGCTGAAATCCCGATGGTGGTATAGTTTTCTTTGTTTTCAGCCCCTACCCCTAAAATGTAAGCCGCATCGCATTAGATAAGATTATAGGTCTAAATAATGTGCTATGTAAGCTAAAATATTGTTGAATATTTCTACCAAATCGTTTTTGCTTTTTCTTTTTGGGCATCTTCAATTGCTTTACAGTTAAATGAGATGATGGTGCCTTGTCTTTATGCTTCTTTATTGCTGGAAAATCTTATTAATAATAATAAATATTAATATTACACAAATATAGATTTATCTTATGGCAGATGTAATAGTGCTTAGTGCTAAAAACTGCCAGAGCTGTAACTTATATAACAATTGTGAATGATAATTTTGCATCTGCGTGAAACTTCGGTAACAGTAGTTAAGAATTAATTTGTTTTATTTTACTCAGTGACCATCCTTATATAATACTAATAGTAATTTGCCAATTTATATAGCTCTTGGAGTCTGATCAAAAACCCTCAAAACAGGCATTAATTAAAAGAGTTGAAATTTAAAAACAAATAAAATGATTTAAATTAAAAATCTGCAAAGCATCATGCGTAAGGCTAAATGCTAGTCTACACTGGAAGCTGTCGTAAACAATACCTTTTAGTTGGATTTAAAAAATATAAAGAATAAATTTTTTGATTCACCTTTCAATGGTATGTTGTTGTCTTTGAAGCTATTTTGCCTGGCAAAAAACAAGGTCTCAGAAATCAAGTGATGTAACTCGTTGATTGAATCGTTGTCTCTGGGAATGTATAATTCATCAAGGAGGGACTTGCATAAGCGTATGCAGTCATCTTTTGATTTGTTAGAAGCTAATAGAAAATGGAAATCAAAATTATTTTACTAGTCCTGCTGTTAGCCTATATATATAACTTGGTAAATTATGGAGGTCAAATACTAATATGCCTAGTGGGCCTACATATCGCAGTTTCTTTAGGCGTACTGTAACAGTAGTTACAACTGTATTACTGGTCATAATATTGCTGTCCTTTTATGATATTAATAATTTTGTAAATGTGCAATGTGGATATATTGAATTTGAAATTAAATGTTTAATTACCTGAAGTTGATTCTGTAACCTTTGTTGTTGATTTTCCTGTTTCAGGTTTTACGTTAGTTTCAATTAAGTCACTGATAGCCTCATTGCATGTTTCAATGATGGTTATATGTGGTGCTTTTTTCAATGGTATTTCTCTGTTTTCAGGTTTAACAATCACTGGGTCAAGATTGAATAAGGGATGGGATTTAAAATGATCTCCAATTGCTTCCCATCCATTTGGCTGGCATTTCACTGTAGCACAAATGTGCTTACATGGCAGTCTGAAATCAATGAAGTCCTGGCATTGACATGATGGCATGGTTGTTTCATTTCCCAACGTGACACTATAATGCCCAGCATTTGTTTGACTTTTTGCTATGAACTGGTTTGGACCCAAGGGTTGAATGAAAGATACAGGATAATCTGCAATTGATCTATCAATGATGTGGCTCACTAAAGAAGATGGTCGATTCCACAAAAATGTTGGTACATCATCACCGTATCTTCGATATTCAGCAGCTGATTGTAGATTCATTATCTTGTACCTTGAGATGGAAATATATAACAATTTCAGATTGGTATGTAATATTTTAAGGAAAAATTCGATATCAATTTGACATACTTAGTATAGCTGTCGGGTAAAAATCCCCCAACAATTGTTTCTGCAAGTTCAGAGATTGTGCTGTTTCTCTTTCCTTGTAGAAAAGATGATTTTAGCCATCCATTTTGTCGCTCAATGCCATTGTTGGTATAAACCCCCAAGTCCAACTTCTTCTCTCTGTAGAACATGACCCATTTCTGAAAAACATACGGTAATGTATTATTCAATCACATCATAGTATGTGGACAATCCAGCCTCAAAATTCACAGGCTGCATGATTTTGTAATTTATAGGGTTAATATACCTCTATGTGCTTCTCCCAATAATCAGTATAGTAAGTTTGAAATTTTTCACAAAGCTGCCATTCTAGACTAGTCTTCATCTTATCTGAGTTGGTGTTCAATGTTGCTTCGTCATGGCTACCTGCCACAGCACGGAGGTATTCAAGTAACTTATCTTTGAATTTATAAGCACCGTGATCATGTTTCGAGAGCCACTCTCCCCACACTTTTTCTCGATGAAAATCACAGAGATGTATATGTGAATCTTAATAAAACATAAACAAATCAATGTACTGCTACACACTGGGCATATACATTACTTAAAGTGTTGTGAACACAGTTCATGAACTGTTTGTGAGACTAAGAAATTTTTGCACAAGTTTCAAAGAGGGACTACCGGTATGCACTATTCCTTGAGCTGATCATGTATGATATGTTTAGCATTGCAGTAACATACCTGGGTGACAGCATTTCAAGGCATTTATCTCTGATAGGGAGAAATCAACAATGAAATTTTTTGGTTGCCATTCTGGGTTATTACTCTTGAGTATTTCTAAAGCTTCTGCCAGTGACTCTTGATCTTCATTCTCTGGGATGAAAGCTCCCACAACCATGTAGCATACATTAGTTTTTACACATAAAAAGAACAGTGGGACTGCATATCTAGATAGAAATTTGAATATGCAAGATTAAGTTTATAACCACATGCTACTGTTTTCCATCTAATTTGGAAAAGTATTACTTATCTGATCAATTTGAAGAGCTTATTTCGTTGATATATACTAAATTGAACACTTCAAAAATATATTGAATATTTAGAACAAAGCCTATTCAGTTTAGATCAGATATTATAAGTTCTGTATTCAGCCAGTGCAGTCATAGATAATATATTAATACCTATGAACTTGAATGACCATCATGTGGCAGTAGTAGAGAAAGTGATTCTACAAATGGTGGATTTATAAATGTAGGATGCTTATGTGATTAGTTGATTTCACTTTTGATTGTTTATTTATTTTTTGACTAATATTATATCTTTGCAGTTGTTCAAGAATATATACCTGCAGCACCGATATGTGGCATCAAGCAAACACAAATCTTGGCCATACAAAATCAGTAATCGCTTCATCCAATCAGACTGATATGTAAATAAGAACTTCTCGTTTGGGGATGTTCCCTGTGAAAAGAAATAATCATCATAAAGAAGTTCTCTGTAATATTCATATTTCAATAAATCAATGGATCAGTCAAATCAAGTTCAACTACCTGACAAGTTACGTCACAGCCTTCTACTTGTCCCCATTCATCACAAAGAATTTTGAGATTTTTGAGGTCATCTGGTGAATGGCGTTTGCCTCTCCTCTCTAGATTTAAAATGTTTCTGATGTCATTTTTCAATGGGTAAAACCTCCTGCGCATTGTGGGCGGTGGTTGACGGTCTTTGAAGAGATCATTCACCACAAAGTTTTTCAGATGCCTCTCAGTTTCAGCAACAGTATTGACTCCGATGCTGAAGAGCTCTTTTACCTTTTGAACAATACATTTATCAATGGGCTCTCGAATATATGCTGCCTGTAATGTAGATGTTTGAAAACTAGTTGTTACATTAAATATCATTTAATTCATTGTGATCTCTATTGATTTTTATGTAATCATACTTCACCAGATGTTGAATGGTATTTGTGACTGCTTTGATTAGGTAACTTCAAGGTATATAGTTCTTTAATTTCAACATGAATTTCATTCTTCAGTGCTTCTTTGAGCTGTTTCATTACTTTTTCCTTTGATGAATCCATTTGATATCCTTTGAGCTCTGGGTTTACCTGCAAGTTAGTAATGACAAGGTTTTACATTCAGAATAAGTGATAATTCATATTATACATATTCATATATTGTGAAACGATTACATCGAATACCTATAATAAATTCAGATTACACTATAGCAAAAATAAATTTTGAAATTCTATGTTAACTTCGATGTTCCTTTAGACTATGATTGTTTGAACTTTTGCAACTATACACATCTGTCAAAGTCCTAATGGTATCATTGTATTACCTTATATTGTGGGAAGGTGAATGTGCGTGACACATAAAGCTTGCTTGGACAACCAAGTTTCTTACTACATTGCAGCATCATTCGTCTCTTCACAAAACCATGATCACCATCCTGATAGAATACATTTGCATATTAAAGGATCAATGAATTTCCATTTATACTACTATAGCCATTAGTCACTGATCGACCAAACAAATCAAAGTCCCTATAGATAGAGACCACCTGTCTAAAATGGTCAACAGTCAGAAGACAAGTACAGCACCGTCTAATGACTGTGTAGACTATAGCTGTGCTTGGAACTCCATTTAAAAAATTGATTTAAATTATGATAATAAACTCAGATACATCTCAGTGGATTGAACAGGATTTTATTTTCGATCCTAGACCATAATATATACCAACTAACCTACACTGAAGAGTCCCACGTAATTCGAAATTGACTGTTTCAACTCTTGCTCTGAAAATTAGAAAAATACAACTAATTACATACCTGTTTCGCGTCTCGCTCCCTCTTTCGTTTCTCTTTTGTTTTTGCGTCAAAGTCTTGGCCAAGCTGGCATTGGTAGTAACTGTTACCAGCACAGACGAAAGGGACACCGTCGAAGGGATGGTCAACGCCCTCTTTGGATGCACTCAATGACCAACGCAGTCTTGCAGATTTGACGAACTTGGGTGCCTCCTGTGGGCTATCATCTAGAAAATGAATTATCATTCCTCAACATCAAAAAGATGGAGTTCCTTTTGCAGAGGATCCTGTCCTATACAGGAGTCCTCATTGGATGGCATAAACGCCATGGTTGAACTAAAAATTTACCATAAGTTTTGTCTTTGTGATAACTTCTCCATCCAGAGAATGTGTCAACTTTGAACTTTTCAATGAAGTCCTCCAACTCTTCTCTATTTGTAAATGAATGTATTTCGTACATGTGCTCTTTCGTAGCTGTTTCACAACCCGGACTAGTACCCTCAGTGTCAATACTAGTAGCCATAGCATATGAAGAAAAACTGTAGGTCTGTCACACTAGTGTCAATTTCCTAAAAGACTACACTTGCCTTTACTTTTATTCCATTCATTAAATACTAGTGATATTAGTGTTATTGATATGAATAAATGGATACATATTTCTATGAGCAAGAGACAAACAAGGAATGATCATTGATCTCTTTCAAACAATCGAGTGAACCACGAGGGTCAATTGATTTCGAATAGCCAAATGCTATTGAATTTTTCCCGCGAAATTACGAGACTCGTTGACATGCAAGACAAGGGTGACAAGGGTGCTTTCAATTGTCATGCTTCGTTTTAATTTATTCAAACACAATTAAGACAGACCTAAGACAGACCACTTTGAAAATTATCAAACAATATTTCATTTCAATAATTAAAAACAATTTTATTTTATGTTATATTTTTATGAAATATCATAGTTGGCTATTGCATGATTAAGAGAGTTAACAGTTGTGCAGTCTCCCCGGAATCTTTTACAATACACTTTCTACGCAAGCCGCTGAACGCTGATGATGCAGGCTCATCTTTGACGTCACGACCAGACGAACCCGCTTTGACATAAGGCTGACCTTTAGCTTCAGCGACGTGATGACGTCATTTTATGCCGGAATCAATATGAGTTTTCACAATTACGTACAAAGAAAAAGTGGCACGAAAAAATTCCTATGACACCGCTGAATTTTCAGTAAATACGATTTATATAAAGCTACTCGCAGGGCTTGCAGCAAAAATTAGGCTCGTTCCAATTATCATGTTCAAGATATACGTACTTGATTATTCTGCTTTCGTAATCTTCTAATTTTTAAGAGTGGTGGACGTGTAGTAGACAATGAAGTACTCATATAGGATGATTATATATGTTGCTTTATTAGTCATTTTAAAGCAAAAGATAGCGACAAAAGACTACAAGTAGTGGTTGTTGAAAAATTTTCGGTATTATACATTATACCATCGTCAGTTCAAAAGAAAGAAATATTAATTTACAAATTACTTATAGGCTAAGGATCTAAAAACTTAATACATTCTAATTGTTAAAAATAGTGCTAAAAATAAAACAATGAAACAGAAAGGAAACCTATTCAATTACAATATGTTCTATCATGCATATATTTACAAAAGGAGACGAGAACGGATAGAGTCACTCTGAGTGTTGAGAGTCGGTTTCCTTTCGCGGATGATTAGCATTTCGTGAACCAAACAGTCAAACTTGTTGTTACATTTTCTTACTACTAAAAACAGATGTTGTGAATCACTGATGGTCCTATTGTGTGAATGTAAGTGTCGTCCGACAGCCGAGCTCGATCCACCGTGTTCGGCAATGCGTTGATGAAGTCAATATTTATTAGTCATTAGGCTTTATTTATTAGGCTTTATTAGTCAATAGTTCAAAACTTGACAGGTGAATACAGGGAAAACCTAAGGCTCCCACTTACGTACCGCCTTCAATCATTTGCAGTATCGTTAATATCCATATCTATTAAGTTGTGTACTATCTTATATAAAAAGCAAATATCTTGTTTTAATCACCTTAATAATTCAAGGGACTCTAGATCCAGCTCAAGAAGACGTTTACTAAAAGATGTATCTGGATCTAGTTTTTTAATAATGTAAATAAAACGAGTAAGTTTCTCTACACAGATTCAATTAATTTAATGTCTTTTATTAGTGATGGGTTCCAATCAGGAGACGAAGATTCCAACAAGATATATCGGCTACACGCATAACACGAAGTCAAGATTGGTGATGTTAGACATTTATGTGGCACCGCGATCTACCGTCAGTGAATGAAAGAAGGCCCAAGGCTGGCCTACTTTCAGAAGTCTCCTTGAGAAGCATTTACATTCTCAAGATAATATTTTACTTATTTATTGCTCTGTTTTTTATCTGTATTTAATCAGTCCTTTGAAAATAAGTAACGTATGTAACTTTTCTGAATAAATCATCCTTTATTCATTGATGTGGCCAATAAGTTTGACGTATAGTACTGTACATCCACCATCAGCAATGATATTAATAGAGGAAGAAGGAAATATACGAGAAACTACCATCACATCGATACCCAATGCGCATCTATTCTAGTCTCTCATTTCTACGAGTTCTACCGGGATATGTTCTTGAGACCTTCGATACATAAATAGTCTACATGCAGTGTTCTCATAAGACCTTTCATTCTACAACATTTCTCGTAGTGAGTGGAATCTCATTTTGTTCAGCAACTTCTATTGTTCCACGATGAAATAGCTTTTTAATGTAAGATTGAAAACGATTATGCTTAAAAGCATAGATAATTGGGTTGGATAAGACAGCCAATTTAGCAAAATAAGCAGGTATAAGGACATAGGTATCATTAATATTGACACCGCATACTATTAATATAGAAGCTATTGCATATGGTAACCATGACATCAGAAAGGAGCCAATCAAAAGAGAGGTAATTATAAGTAGTTTTCGTTCTTTATTGGCGAATCTTGCTTCTCTAGATATGCTTGATGTGGAAATAGTTTGCTCGTTTGTATTTCTAAGTCTAGCTATTCGTAACACACTACAACTTTCCCGTGAAATAAAATATACTTTGACATAACATACTGATATCATTGTTAACGGTAAAACAAAATCAGCCATTAATATTGTTAAAGCATATGAGAAATCTTCAATTTTTCGTGACTCCCATCTAACAGTACACGTTAATGAATCTACATCATTATTGTAACTAGACCATCCGATCAATGGTAAAATACTCCAAGCAAAAGAATATAACCAAGCTCCAATCACAAAATAAAAAGTTGATGGTTTTGATATGGGATGTGTGCGTCTTAAGCCATTATAACGTACAACTCGATATCTTTCAAATGCCATAATTGCTAAATGTATAATTGAACATAATGAGAACCAATGTGTCATAAATCCATAAATGGAACACAATGTTGGATCATCATTTACTTCAAATATCCAAATAGCATTCAAACAATATGCAATTGAGGATTGTATAAAATCTGATACTGCAACACTGCATATCAATACATCATTAAGAGATTTTGATTGTCTGGCTAGAAGAAAAAAAAACCAAGCTGCCACACCGTTCAAAATACTGCCACTAACTGCTGTGATAATAATAGTAATTCCATAAGCATTTCGAGAGTCTCTAGCATCCATTTTAGTCAAGATGTTAATAATCAGAGTAGAACATTATATATAAAGAACATTACTTTGGCAGCTGAAAAATATAAAGCTTTAATGAACATGGGGAGGTTTGTGACGGGGATGCAGTGCCATTTTGAGAATCTTGCTAGCACCCATGATGAAAACGATACCCAAAATTGTCAAAGTTATTAAGATATTATTCCTTACGTTTTTCATGTAAAAAATGACACTTGGAACAGCACATCAGGGATTAGGGCACTGCCAAAATAGAAATTTCGCAGGTGGAAGCAAAAGTTGAAAATATGAGATGAGTACTCATGGAGTACTACTCCCCCGGGTCCCCGGGTAATGGTTAGTCTCCTAGTATATAGACGTCTGTATTACAAAACGCTAATGACTCAAATTAAATGTTTGATTAGAATTTTAATCTTGCGTGTATATCTCCGAACCGTAACTGGCATGAACTTTACAGATCACTATCAACATGCTATCAACGCTGTTTTTCAATTAATATTAATTAGCCTTTAGGTAAAATGTTTAAACGGTTTAATTAATAGCAAATTTTTTAATTCTATACAACATTTTGGCTATATAGATTATAGACACATTTATTTCTTATTTGTCACTACTCAAATGATTAAATGGCTAATGACAATAATATGGCATATGTAGGTGTTGACTGTTATGTTAAAAAAATATGTGACAAACTGGCATTGCCTATTTTATAATAAATTTTGGATCTCCATTCAAAAACTGAGTTGATCAAGTATATGAACGACAACATTTTTTGTTGTGAGCCTTGCGAGTAGCTTAATAATTCATTTTATTGACATTCTATCTATTGGTGGAACTAAAATATTGGTGTTACAGAAATGTGGACAAAATACCAAATAGCGGATATCGCATATCGTAAATATCGGATTGAAGAGCCAAGCTATGTCAACATTGTCAACATTGTCTCGCTTGATTTAATTAAACTATAAAAAATCATATACAGTATACAACGTTCAGACTTGTCACTAAATAGCAAAATACACAATACAGTAGCTTGGTGTCAATGGCTTCAATATAGAAAGTCAAACTAGTAGTCATGGGTACAAGTTGCATTATTCAATATTATCCTGAATGCCTTTGTTGTATTATCAATACAAATTTTTTATAAAACATTTAGTTCTTTAAAATTGGATAACATTTATCCTGCATACACATCTACATAGTAGCTGCCATAATTAATTTTTAATTGCAATAATTATTTACATGATTTATATCAACTTTTATAATCGACATCAATTCATAGGGATGCCATATTAATTGGTGATGGCACAGCTAGTTAGACACAATTCTATATGTATCTTATGTCATGCATAACGTATTAATCAGTCCATTTTGTTTTTGACTTCAGGCATGCTTTGCAGCCTGCTTGCAGGTTGAAACATTTCTTAAAGAAAGTACAAACTCTTTCCTTAAAAGCATGTTTCAGTCTGAACGTAAGCTATAGTGCTCTAATGCTTATTACTAAAACCATTATATCAGATTATCAAATTGAAAAAAATTCACCTAACCCCACATTGGTTTATCGAGACTTCAACGTTTGTGGATGATTACGAATTGACAATTGGTACTTTTACAATGTTCTCCATTAATGAATTGATTAAGCTATTGCCATTAATTAGCTTCGTTGTTGCTATGATGAAGTCAGATGGCGCTGAAATAAAAGAACACCAACATTTCTTAATATAAAAAAAAGCTCAATTCAAGTCATTTGAGAATCATATTATGCCAAAGTTTCAACATAACAGGTAGTTCAAGTTGAAATTGTATATGTTATGATGTGAAATTTTGGTAGCCCCCCATTCATGAACTAATCCCCGTACAATCTAGATATGAATGTGCTTATATGTCTAATGGGGTTAGTTATCAAATTTATCACACATCTTGTAGTAAAATAAAATAAAATAAAGTAAATAAAATTTATAACGGAGATTAACGTACGCAGAAGCAAGTCTCTATTTTCGCTGCATATACGTAGGAAAGAGTAACACAAAATTACGTGGTTTAACAAGGGTGTGCCACATTTCAGATATTGTGTATTGGACCTTCTCTATACTAGCTATAGATGAGCTGAGCATGTACACAATCAAGGTTTGCTGAGAATAGAACAAAAGAGAATAAAATGAGTTTTTGGTCGTTTATGTACAGTAGTTATTTTTCTACCATTTGGGGGGAAACTCGTCTTTCCTGTGACTTTAGAATCTTTCACCTTCAGAATCGCGAATTCTGGATGTATTTCCAACATTTCAATATTAACAATGTTAATATTAAGTTAAGTTAAGAACAACAAAAGTTAAGAAATAATATAGCTAGAATCGGAGAAAAGGCCAAACGTTACCTTTAGTTATGGGAAATCAATGATGCAGTGCTGTGCCACAGTACATTATGAACAGTATCATTATGGGACTCAAACAGAAATTTATATATGAATATCATTTAGGGCTTATATAACGAATTAACGTTATTACCATTTTCTTGCCTAGCAAGGAATCGAAGGGCAGCAATTTCTGTGTAAGTACATCCACCGAGAAAGTAAACAAGGGTTGTCTTCGATGGTCTACCATCAGCTGAATGTGCTGTAGGTGATGTAGCTAATGAAAATATAAAACATATTAATGAAGATCCAGATGCGAGATGGGGTACACTTCGACACACTGGCTACACAGGGACGTGCTGTTTTTAAGGGGTGCCTTCATACATATTTTTCGTGAAAAATTATGTTATCAATTTAAATATTTTCGAGTTTTTGAGCTTTTCCATTGTCCTGGTCGTAAGAAAAGAGATTTTGAAGCATTCTCCTGCATTTTTGAAATCCAAGTGTCTCGATTTTCACCTGCTGTGAAATCTTACTATCATCGATGTCTAGAAATAACACACCCTTGTAAAACAATATCGAAGTCCTGCTCCCTCTCCGGGTGAAGATTATACGCTGTTTCAGCTAGAACTAATGTTCAATATCGCCTCCATTACAAAATTCTCTTATTTTCATCATAAGAAAATCTGCAATCTGTGTAGTAGTATACAATACAGTAGTTGTATTCACAAGCAATCACTCACAGGGTAACAATGTTTGTTACATGGTTAGTGAAAATAGTCTTTAATTATTAGATTACTCAAGCATTGGTTGCCTTTACAATATGTTATACTACTACGCCAGTACACAGATTGTAGATTTGCAACGTTTTGCATATAATAATTCCTTGGGCAAGGACGAAACACGTGTCAGTCTGTCAGACCAGACTCATCAATAATTATAGCATCTTGATATTTATAAATAATTAAGCAGGTAAGGGAGTAAATCAAAGATAATCAACGATGATAAACTAAATTAGAAGCTTCATGAATTAACATGAATTAAAATGAATTCGCACAAACTATCATAAGTGTGATGAGCAAAAGAAATATGCCGTGCACAGAAGAACGTGTACTGCTTCATTTTAATATTCTAATTAGGTTGACCCGCCATGAAATGATGTTTTGCTGAAATTAGTTTAAAGTGTAAGGTCATGTAAGGTCAATAGCTAAGTTAACGTCGACATGTACAATTGTGCTTGTTCGACATACTGTGTGTATGGTACAATATCTAGTATGGGAAAGCAATTTGACAGCAAATTAATACAGTATCATTGCCATGCTAGTGTAGATTGAGGCAGTCCCAAATATGACCTTCAATTTTTTTTTTGCTCCAATTTAGGACTTTGTTTCCAAAAATGTAAAATAATCTCATATTCGCAATCAAAATATAGCAACAAAATCTCTCGGGCCCTATAATTTTCTCCGAACTCAAGTAATTACGGTTACCAGTTAATCCGTACTCAGTGTGAAGCGTCCACGCTTTCAGCTCGCAGTTGAGTCCTGTTTTTAAAAGTAATTTAACTAAGTAATGTAAGATAAGTTTTTTCTAATCATCCTTCATGGCAATATAAACAAATCCAGAAACTATTTTGAACATTTGCTTGAAAACCTTCGGTATTTGCTACAAGAATTACTCATTTTTTCACAGATGAAAATATTCTATTTATCAATTCATTCACAATAACACCCTTACTGATGCATAAACTAAAAGTCTTAAGGTTCAATAGAGTCTAAAAACAATTGGTACATCAAAATTTTCATCAATAACAGTGCAGTAAAAACGTGGACGGATGTATTCTGAGTACGGTTTAACTGGATACCGTAATTACCCCGTTTAACCCCCTCTTGGGGCCCTGCACAGTTCTCTGATTGGTTTACCTTTCTTTAGAAGTGAAGGTGGTAGATATTGTGTTTCTTCAACAGTTGGTCCAGGTAGTATTTTAAGAACCTATATAAAATGCAAAATACGACAATGATAACAAGTTAGTTCTTGATGATCAATATTTGACTTTGAAGGCTGTGCTGTGCTGACACTACATGACTGTCATTTGGAGTGACACACCTCATTAGAAGATTCCTGTACTCTCGCCGCTACAGAAACTGCACTCCTTGCATGGCACTAAAGGGTCCCTATGTTATTCATACAGTGAATATGAATGTACGTAGACACCGCAATGTGAGGGAATCAGAGCCATCTATTTACAAGAGTTGGGACGCTCTCTCATGAGCCGCTCTCGGCTCTCATTGGACAGATGCCATTCACGTGATTTTATGGACGCCATTTTCATTTTTCAAGCCCAGGCTCGTAAAATTTGAAAAAAGCGCGCAAAAATAATATCCGGTACGAAAAAACTTTTGCTCAAAAGGAAAACATCGTCTTCATTTCAATGGAACGAAAATGGCGATTTTCGAGCCTCAAATGTTGTTGTGTATTAAGTCTTGTAAAGAGATGGCTCTGGTATAGGAACCACTTGATAAAAATAAAAAAAATGTAGGATCAAGTTCATTCAGTATATTTATGCGGAATGGTTTGAATTTTAAATTAATGATTTCAGAATTGTCCTATTTCATAATACACTTTTCTAGGTAAAATAATAATAGGACAATTGGAACATATAGTTAAATAAGACATTTACCTCTTCAAGACCTCTCCAACTGGATTGACGTGAAAAGAATTGCACAAGTCGAACAGTCAATGGAGCATAACCAGAATGAACATAAGCAATATCATTGGGTGACTACAAGTAAAAAAAATTATATATTGACCAATCAGATTCGGAACACACTTTGAATATTATATATGTTTATTATATAACATATCTAGCAGTTGATGGAATCTAATATGTTCCAAGCCTCTTTGAATTTTACAAATAAAGATTATTAGAACATAGCAAGGTTTTGATACGAACAATTCTTGCAATCTGATTGGTCAACGCCTATGAAACACGACATAAAACAGGTAAAAACCAACGAGGACAAAAACCTATGAATCCATATTTTCAAAATGGCTGACCATGACACCAAAAAAATTTTTCTAGGATCGAGTAGCCAATGCAAAATAAATAGGAATGGCGACAATAATTTTTCGATTTAGACTTTTATAAGCTAATAACTTTAATGTTGAAAGTACCATATTTCAGAAATAGTGCTCCTTCAAAAGTCAGAACTTATGTTGAAATGACAAGAGAGCCCACTATGGAAAAATAACAAAGTCTAGACTTCAAAAAATCGTAACTTTTTCTCGCGAAAAAGAAACTGTCCACTTCCAGAACAGATATACCCATGTCTTTGGGATACCTTGTTGGTGTCCCTTGTTGGTGGTAAAACACTGAATCAATTCATGTCATGGAACCATACATGACTGAAATTGAACGTGAATTGTAGAGTTCCGCGGATGATGATCAAAACTCCTTCCTCTATTTTGGTCGATCTCCGTGAATACAGAGGGTTTTGCCGCTATTTAAGTTCTCAACACTTTGTTCCACAACTTGTTCCATGACATGCGTTGATTCAGTGTTTTAACACCAACAAGGGACACCAACAAGGTGTCCCAATGATACGGGCATACCTGTACTGGAAAGTGGACAATTTCTTTTTCGCGAAAAAAAGTTACAATTTTTGGAAGTCTAGACTTTGGTATTTTTCCATAGTAGGCTCTCTTGTCATTTCGACATGAGTTCCGACTTTCGAAGGAGTACTATTTCTGAAATATTGTACTTTCAACATTAAATAAATCAGCTTATAAGAGTCCAAATCGAAAATTTATGGTCGTCATTCCTATTTATTTTGCATGGGCTACTCGATTCCGTAAAAACATTTATTGGTGTAATGTGCACCTTAAAACGCGTACCAAACAGTCAAAAATCAGGGCTGGTTATGTTCTAAACCAAATAGTTCACGGAAGGTGTAAACTATTTGTTTAATAGCATTGGTAGCATAATAATTAAATTAGCTTACTTGTTCCTGTACATCATCAACCACCAACTTCAGTGATTTTCTTAATGTGGGATATGTCTTGGTTGTTGATAAACGTAATAAACCAACTTCTTCTAAATTGGTCAACGTGACAATATGTTCAAAGCCATACGCCTAACGGATAAAATTATCACAATATACATTTAAGCTATTAAAATTTGTAAATAAAATATAAACTAATGTAAATACAGTACTATTTTATTATCTTTGATAAAACCCCTTTAGGGGTGGACAATATTTTATATTTCAGTCAAACTTTATTGAATGTTTCATATTTCATTCCGAAAATCGAAAATTTGAAGTGATCGATATTCATATTTGAAAATTTTGAGAATAATTAAAAATAAGAACAGGTTGTTAAAATTGACAATATTTCAGATTTTATTCGAATTTAGAACCAATATTTCACATTTCAAACACCCCTAAAGGGGCCTCTTAATTTCCCATGCATGTACCAAGTTGGATTTCCAAATACCTTGAAATTGCAAAATAATTTTATCAAAATTTCTGATATGTGACTCTTTGAAGCATAGCGACATACATTTCAAATAAAATCAAGTTGGAGTTCCAGCACGAAATTTGAAATGAGAAAAAAATATTGTGAACCAAACCTTCTGAATTAGTGCTAAAGTTCCAAGAAATATTTTGTGACAACCTGTTCCAGTTATCGGGTAAGGAAATGTTGGTGAAACTTAAACAAAGATTTCCAAAAGTATTGTAGAGGATGGTAAGAAATGAGCAATCGAATTGCAGCAGTTTCTGTAACACCGTTTGCCAATTAAATCACATTATACAAATAATGCATATGCACAGTTAAGGAATCAAACCAGCAGGAATGACCACAATATCTGTTTAACGGATAAATGATCGTTACCTAAAATCATGTAAAATAAAGATCAATGCACAATTACTTACATGAAGTATCTCCCTGCGATAGTAATCCAATACTTTTGGTTTGAAACCATTATTAACAAGACATTGTAGACACACCAACCTTAATATCTGAAAAATAGAATTTGAAGCTGTTACATGTACAAAAGAATGGCAGTTTGTAATTTGTTGTTTAGCTCTAGTTAAGCAATCGGCATTCAGTTAGCAAGTTCAAATCCAAAACTCAACATCATCATTGTGTTTCCCAGGAATGCGACGATCAACAAGAGGGATTGAGGATAATAAGGCAATATTATGGCCAAGTATTACCTTTCTACATCCTAACAGACGAACATGCAAGCACCACTTAGCATCATGCCTAATTCCCTTTGGTTAGCAGATTATCACCCTACCAAAAGCGCTTTACATACTCTTCCATCACAGCAACAATGTTGAGTCATTATAACTGATCTTGGATTCGACGATGTAGATCAATGTCAACAGATTCCATGGTAAACAGGTATTGATTGCCAACCTATAACAGCTCGCTGTAGCTCCTGTACATAGCATTTTGATCTCAATCATGCCATGATGATCACAAAATAATACACTCATCTCATTGATATTCAAATAAAATCAAAGCTGAGTTGACACACATAACATTTGAACTACAGACAGTAAGAGTCAGACCTGGAGCCGGGTTGCTATGTCAATTGCAAATTTATAATTTGTAGTAGCATATAGTCCCATAGAAAATATTATTATTGACCAATCATATGGACATTGTGACTATCAGATAGTTCTTGGAAATTGTCTATAATTATTCAATATGATATTCTGAACCGAGTAGAGTCAAACAATAGTTAAAAATTGCACCGGAACTAGTTTGGGCTCTTTTCAATTCTATCTTAGCTGTAACGATATGTGTGCGAGGAACTAGTTTCGGAACACATTTTAAAATATTGTTTGATTCTATTTGGTACAGAAAATTATGGTGAATATTTCTGGACAATTTTCAATAACTATCTACTATCTGATAGTCAAAGTGTCCATATGACTTGTGGATTTTATCATGGGACTATGCTACTACACAGATTTCCGGTTTGCTATGTCATCGAGCCCGTCTCTTGATCATTCTGTATAGCGTCTATATTTTGCTATTTAATTTTCTGATAACTCTTTGTGTCCATACCTTACGAAGGGGTTCTTTACATGCAATAGATTTTTCAATGTATGGATGAGGTTTATCAGAATCAATGCCATTGAAAAATTCTTAAATGAGAAAAAATAAATAAATAATAAAATAGCTGTAATAGTAATTGAGACGTGATGATTCTCTTCTGTTTCTAGAGAAGTGGTTCTTTTTGCTTAAAATAATGATGATTGTATATATGCTCTTTACTAGTCTCAGCTGCGACATTCTATATCAATTTCAACAGAACTCATGGCAGGTAAGCCTCGGTTGTCAAGAAGCAGCAATATGTTGCAACTGTTCATAGTGAGAGTCCCTCTGAACCATTCTAAAATAGTATAACTAACCAACACTTTATATATCCATACATAAAACAAAATAAATATTAATATTACATTTTCCCCTTTTCTCATCTTTATAAACATATAGGTACTTTTGTTTAGCAGATTGTCATTTAAATTGTCGAAAATGCAAGGAAAATATAGAACTATTTTTGGTATTTGTGAGTAGAAGCAGGATAATTTTTATCTGATTCAAAATCCTTGAAAACTATTTCTGTTCAATATTTATACAATGCTAGCATTGGTGTTTCCTTGAGTAGTTGCGCTAAGTGTCTATTAGTCATAAATGGACCTTATAGCCAAACCATGGATATGATACTAACCTTGTTCGACGTGAAGTGCCTCGCGGAATGTATCAGAATCAGTTACTTCTTTTACAAGTTCAGCAATTGTTGTATCTAATGTGATTAAGTATAGCCGCCAATTCACAATGATATATATTCAGATAATGTACAATAGTATACACAAAAAGTCTAAGGGAGATATTACGTTGACAATCTTTACCTGGAGGGTGTAGTTTTTAATTTAGTAATACTACAGGTAGACAGAAACATTTCACAGCAGGTGAGAAGTCAAACGCATAGAAGTCACAATTTCATATTTCACTTTTTGGAAGGTAGTAGTTGATATATGAGAGTTCCAAAACAATAAAGCAAAATTAAAAACAATTCAGAATTATAAAAATTCAAAATTTTTTATATCTATTCTAAATTTGCAAGATAATCTCATAGAATGTCACCTTGGAATGGGCAAGTTCATATGTAGCCAGTGCATGGGGTAAAAAGGTGGGTCCAATTAAATCAAATCAAGAAATACACAATCAAGGAAGAAAAATCAAATAGCATATTATTCTATAATAGTCTCAAAAATGAGCTCAACCCCATCAAAAAAAGTATTTCCAACATTTTTATTCTATGCATAATTGAATTATAGACACTGCTGTGTATTAGTTCATTATTTCTCATTGGTTATATGACTTGAACAAATCATATATGTTTTATATATTCTAGCAAATAGCACAGATGCACAATAAACCTTTATGAAATATGATTACGTAGTTTTTATGAGTAAAGTAAAAATTAAATTTGATCTTATACATTATTCATTAATTTCTGAGAAATAACAGACGTAAACAATAATAGAGCTTTCAAATATATTACATATTCTTACACGTTTCAAGATCACGGAGAATATGTTTAAGCTATTGTTTATGTAGAGACTGTGCACCACCTGCTTTGTAAACACAACTGATCTTTTACATAGCTTTCTAAAGCATAAAATAATGTTTCTCAAAATTCCTTTTCTTAATCAAATTGGAAATTCTCATCTGTGGCGTCAAGCTCGAATTGCAAGATCTATTGTGTTTTCAAACCTGATTTTGTTTTATATTGAATGGTGATTTGGCGTTGTCCAAACCAATCAGATCGATGGAATCCAATATATTAGCTCTTATGATAAAATATATCAACGTTTCATATTAACGAAGATCATTTCATCGATAAAAATTTGTTTGGAACTAACCATGGTTATTGGTTATACAAATGAATTTAATGGAACAGCATTTCATAGAATTGCCTTTCGCAAGGATTACGATAGAGATCTCACACACTCAGACATATTTACTTTTTCGTTGTACTTACGTAATGACAGTGATTGTTTGGCTGCCTTCATGTGCGGTAATTTTGGGACAAACTCTTTGATTTCTCTTCCTGTTTTTGCTGCACGGTTAAGTTTGAAGACACCCTGCGCATAATGAGAATAACAATTGTCATACAATGACACTTTTCAATGCAGCATAAAGGATAGTAAATGTATATCAGAGAATATTTCCAATCACAGTAAGTAAGGTTATGCTTGCAATGGAGAGGGTCCTTCCTGCTTATATTCAAATTTGTAGAAAACCACTTGACGTTTTTAATACAAACTAAACTAATTTACCTCACTTAACATCCCCTTGGATACTACTCCATCTCGTTTAATGTGATTCAAATATTATGCCACAGTCGCTTTCTGTCACGAAACTCGTTTAATGTTTAATGCTTTTTAGTATTTTTTTTTAAATAATGTGTCCTTGTCGTCAATTTCCTAATTCAAGAAGAGTAAAGAAAAAATTGATATTCTTCAGGAGTTTGACCGGCCTTATGGAAATATAATTGCCAGGTTGCCTGGTTTTGACGGACCCTGCATACTACGAAAGAATACTTTGTTAGATGCATATTAATATGTAGTTTATAGTGTAGTTATTACTACAAATACCTCATATTCAGCAGTAATATTCTTTGCTTTTTGATTTAACACAGCTCCAATAGCTGAAAAATTCATATCTCTAATTTCAGCAAAGAGAGCTTCCGCAGAATTTAGAGTGACTTTCTTTGGTTTGTTATCATCTTTCTGTGATTTTGGGGTTTCAGATTCAGCTGCAGGAAATGCCTCTGCTGGGATCTGCACATTTGCTACAAAATCAAAATATGTGTCTACATTAGCAGATTTGTTGAATATTTCACTCGGGTGACCACCCCTGGAAAAAAACGTTCATGACTTCATGAACATGAAATTGCCAAATTACTCTTTGTGACTGTTCATGAACTGTTTGGATGAACATCATGTGTGCTGTTGGTACGCATGTTACGACCTACCATGCTACAGTATTCTGCTGATTTTTGATTATTTTTGTTTATATGTGTTGCATTCACAATCTACTGATTAAACCTAAATCATTCGCAGACCATTAATGTGATTTCAGAAATTTACAACACAAGCACTGATTAATGTTGAGCTGGCCGTATATCACAGTGTATTTGTTAAATATTTGTCTCAAAGGGTGACCTTTTTTTAATTTTCCCATTGCTAATCTGGAACGAATTGGGATTAATCAATCCATTGTTAGGATTAGGAACCATCTCATCTAAAAAAAAATCATGAAGGTTCACGAGGTTCATAAATTGTACATGAACTGTTATCATAACATATTGCAAGCAACATTAATTGTAAGGTACTATAGCAGTAAAGCAGTAATAGCAAAATGCCAATAATGTATTGTGATGTGTATTACATAGTGAAAAACATGTTATGTGATGCATACTTTGATTTCAATTGATCTAAGCTCATCAATAACACAACACTATTATAATGCATTATCAAAACTACTTTAAAGTTTACTATATTACAATATTCATGATGGAAACAAAATGTGAATAAAACCAAGCAACAAAACTTACTATTTGCAATTCCAAACAGCTCATCAATTAATCCTTCGTATGTCAATTGTGTTAACAATGGTGTTACAAGATCTACATTACGATCAATTAAGATCAATGAATCAATTAAGGGAGTGGTTTGATTTTCAACGTCAACATTTTCGCGACGTTTTCTTAACATCATATCAGCAACTTGCTACAAAAATAAATATAAAAACTTGGATTCATTGCAGCCATAAATTTAAAAATAATCAACTATTTCAAATCATTGAAAAAATTATGTTGATAGAGGCCAATCTAAAGAGGTTGTTCAAAACAAATTGAGTACAGATTATTTATAAACGTAGCATTGTACTTGCAATTAGTCTGGCATTGTCATAAATTTTAACAGGGCCGTTTTACACATTCTGATCTGTAAGCATTTTTCAAGGAAGGTCCTTGTCTCTGCTTCCATTAGTAAATGTAGTCAAATTTATCATTATTATGTTGCAAGAAACGTATTGAACCCAATTTCTTTATTGAAAAAGGGCATCTGAAATCTTTAGCTGCAGGATCATTTGGCTATGTCTCTGCCTGAAAACAGCCCTGGATATTTATACAATTATTGAAAATATATCAACATCAAACAATATAATCAACCGCTGATAACAGAAAATAGTACATTCAAACTTGTTATAACGGTCACCTCTATACATCGGCCACCTGTCTATAGTGATCACTCTTGCAATGTCTAAAATAGATAGCATTTTTTTATCGAATCGAACCTGTATATAAAGGCCACCTGTCTATAATGGTCAATTTATCTACCTCTCGTAGGTGGCTGTAATATACAGGTTTCACTGTAGCAGGGAACAGCTGAAGTAGCCCCTTATTGGAATTAGAATTTTAGAACTTTAAAGTGTATATCCCGGACATTGGGAGATTGCTTCTTTAGATAGAGAAAACTTTTCTATTCGTAAATGATCTTCTTGTGTTTTTACTTTGCGCGATCATTTCTCCTTCAAAAATGCAGTCAAGGTGACGATTTTGGGTTAATTTTGTGTGTCTCTCTCTCACGCTTAGCCGAAGCCGTAAAGAGGTGTTAATCGCATGAGCACTTGAATGAGAAAATCCAAAACTAAAAACTTTTGACTTTAGAGGCTTATATCTCTTTACCTGGATCTTGAATATTGATCAAATATAGCTCTAAATCTTCAGCTGAACGTTGAAAATATTATTCCGAAAGCAAATTGTCATTTGGTTTAGCGGTTTTTTATTTAGAGACAAATAAGTAAAATGTTTAGTGTTTTTTCCGGTGTAAACTCTCTTGTGGAAAATAAGTGGGTTCCTGTTTGAGGAAAAAGAGTGAGACACAAAAACGTAACTTGCATTTTTGAGGGGGAAATGCTTTCGCAAAGTAAAAATACAATAAGAACATGTACTGATAGAAAATTTTTCTCTATCTAAAGAAGCAATCTCCCAATATCCGGGATATACACTTTAAACATAAAACCTAAAGACTAATTCTGACCTTTTTAGTGTCAATTTGAGATTTCTGTTAGCAATCAATGTTCAATTCTATAAATGTCTCATAGCAACCCCCAAGTGATCCCATGAGCTCATAGCGTCCATCATTCAACATCAGCTAATTCTGACGGTGATAAGTTGTAGGCAAACAAGGCACAGCAATGATATGAAATGTCAACATTAAATCAAACACTACTGATGATGATGACATCTGTTTAGTATTTTCTTACTTTTGCCATCTCTCCTTTGCCGTATATCTTTGGAATTGTACCATACAAAGCTTGGAGTGTCATCAGTGAGTTAGCGACATGATAAAGAGATGTTTGGTCATTTTCAAGATAGCATTCCTAAAAAATAATGAATGTCAACAGAAATGTGAAATGATTGTGAACAAATAGTGTAGGCCTATTAGTACTATTAAAAGCAATTAAACTATAATTGCAAATAATTGCAAATAAAACTATTTGTACACAATGATGAAAATAAACTAAGAGATGTTCAAACAGAATAGCATGATACAAAATACTGTAACCATAAAAAATACAACTATATGAACCGTCTATAGAAGCCACTCGCTATAGATACTGTTATATCAATTCAGCAGAATTACACCAAAGAACCATTAAAATACAGTAAAAAAGGCTACATCATAAAATTGTCCTACATTAATCATCTGCTATGACATATATCAACAAGACCAAGAAATGCCACCATACACTAATCAAAAAGCATCGCGTAGTACAGTTGATAGGGTGTTAGACCTCAGCATGTAGGGTATTGAATTAATCCCTGGAAGGAGCACTGAGTCAGGAGAGGCATCCAGTCAATGAACTCAAATACGCTCCAAAAAGTATTAACTAACTAACCAACCACCCGGTGAAAAAATCTATTAGCTTACCTGGTTTGTGGCTAAATGATAAATGCAACAACAAAAATCTATGACTGCAGACAATTGATAAATCAAATGGTTGCAGCCATAACAAACAATTTGAAATAATCATTCAGTGAGAAATGCAAGATTTTGTCTTGATATGTAGAGGCAGGAGAATCAATTTTTTTCATTCTTCAATTGAACTGTTATTGGGATTGCTTGACAGACATGGAAAATATTGATCAAGGGGATATTTTCTGATAAAATGAACCATAATCCCTTCGATGCTGGATTTGAGTTTACTGTATATTTATAAACTTACATAATATCATCAGTAGACACTAGGCTATAATACAATATATTTACAACGCAAGGTATATTTAAATTTGGCAAAAGCCCATCATCCATCAACAGCGGAGGGCTTTGGGCATGCACCTACAGTTTTATATTTGCTAACACTACTGACCCCGAAACCATAAAAAAATTGTGATGAGCTTTCATGGCATTTCCACATTTTAATAACGTGAATATGGATGTTTTCATGGTTTCACAAATTTTTCATTGCTTTGAGGTATTCACTTTTATACATTTTCTTGGTGTTTTCATAACACTTTCATGGCATTTTCATGGTTTTTGTGTTGGTAGTGTAAACACCCCAATTTCGCAAACAGAAAGATGTGATGTCACAGTCAGTATAATACGCACCTTGAAACATAACTCATGCTCCAATGAAACAATATCATGATCAAATGGAATCAACTGGAGGGCATAATCACCAGTTTTTGAAAACGTACCAAGCACTCCAAGTTCCTATAAAATATAATCAACATTACATATATAATTAACATTTTAGTTATAGATAAATAAGTTTTAGTGGATAAATCTTTGATATATCTAGAAGTACGTTGAAATTAGCAAAGAGATTAGCTCTGACATTTTACATCATGCAGAGGCAGGCTTATGCACATATATTCGTTCTGATGAAAAGAATTAATGAAAATATTAAATTTCTTCTAGTCTACTTGTAGTTCTATCTGGAAATTTCAGGCAATTTTACATTCATGAACCGGTTTATGAATTGTTCATGAACTCTTTGTGACTGGTCATGAACTGTTCATGAACCAACAAAACGATGTGAATAGGGGACAGGGGCTGTGCCAAAAATATGCGATATTTGGTGCAGAGAAAGGCTCGGCATAAAGCTTTTTGTGCAAACATATGGCTCTTCTTGCGCCTGATATGCTCCATCTCAAGTAAACAAACCTGTTGGCGCATTGAGACGTTAGGAATTAGGCGTATGAGCAAAACATTTTCCAGGAAAGCCTGTATATAGTGATCACAACATCTGTTTAATCAAGCCGACCTATCTTCAGAGAGGCTATGTCGTCAACAGTAATAGTACCCCATATGTATCCTTGCCCTGTTAGTAACTAGCTACGTTACGATTACAACAGGAAATAAATAGTCAAATTTCTATGTGCGTGGGTAAAATCTCAGTCAGAAAAAAACAAAATTTCTTAATTTCATGCCAGTCAAATACCTTTAATACAGGCAGCTTGATGATGATGATGCATGGCATTGAATTATATTTACCTGCAGTACTTCTTCACAAAGCAAGCTTTTTCGCGGAACAAAAAAGATATGATATTCTTTACTTCCGGCTCGACTAGCTTCCCTTTGAACAAGATAAACGAATAAAGCTGAGTAACCCTATAGCAGAAATTATCAATTGTTGAAAGCATCATGCTGCAGAAATAGTGATTTTCTAAGTCTGAAAAAGAATGTTTATTAAAGTACATTGATATCAAGAATAATTGCCTATCGAGTAGGATAATAATCGAAAAAAGTGGATAATATAAAGACGCAATACGATAATAAAGCCAGCACAGGTCTGTACGAAAAATGAAACTTTAGAAACGAAAACAATCAAACAATCATTTCATATTTCTATTCAACATAACAATTTGTTAGCAAAACTCTGATCCTTGATTGACAATTTTAGATTCAATGAACTAAGATGATATCTGTAGGCTTACATTCCATGGTTTTGTTAAACAGGTTAAATTTTAATGTTTAGGAAAGAAAAACAAATTTACAAAAATAGGATACAAAATCTATGATAATGTTAGCTTTGATTCTACTGCAGTACTGATATTCTGATTAACGGAAAGTAGAATTTAGAGACACCATTTTACATTGTCGTACTTTGATTTTCATAGCATAATCTCTATGGCAACCTGTTTTGAGCACTACTGATATCAGGGTATTATAAAAGTTGTGATCCTGCGATCCTAGATTGCGGAAAGATGAACTGAAATCCTAAGGCAGCAAATGATCAACTTTTTTAATAAGATTTCTACTAAAAATTAAGAAAAAATTGTAATCCTTGGATTTCCGAAGCTTATTTGTAGGCCTACATTCACAAATCGATTATCAGTGTTTGTTTACGTTTAAAGAAAGCTCTGAAATATTTCTTTACAAGTTCACATCTAAACTGGATGGAGCATTGACAATGAAATCAATAGCAGACCGCTTTTCTCATCATATGTTGGGGAAAAAATCCAAAGGTTTCACTTCGAAAACTTTTGGATCTTGGAAGGCAAAATCTTTTATCGGACCCTGACTGATATATGGTGAGTCAAACAAACATCAGTGCTAAAGGGCTACTGTGTGTTAGCCGTGTTTGGGTTCTCTGACACCAGAATCCCAAGTGTCCGTTGGCCCGGTTTACCCTTTTAAATTAGTCAGATATACTTTTTCAATAAATTCCTTCTTTTACGATATTTGTTTCTTCTCCCTTGCACTCTCTTGACAGCATCTAGTGTATAATATACTCTTGATACATGTTTATATGACAATGTAATAAGCATAGAGCCATTTCTAATGGATCATATTAAAATCTGCTGAGTAGCATATTGAAATAAAACAACTAAAACCCCGCCTAATCTTCTATCTGTATTGGGCTGGAATGCTTACTTTAGGATGTTCTCAGCAATGATTCCCATATTTTCTAGACCAGGACGGACAAGAAATATGCAATTTTGTTCTTCAAAATGAGGCAGTTTGCCTCTAGTAAGGGAGAACATTTTCCCGACACCATATTCCTGAAGAAAAAGTAAATCAAAGAAAATGAGAAATGTTGCCAATCCTATCCTATTAGCCTACGTTCTATCAATCTGCCAAAAGATTAATCAATTTCAGTCGATATTAGGTCATAGTCAACATCGATCCTTTCTGGTGTCACGCACTAGTTTGTTGGGACTAAAGTCCGATCACATATTTTCCTCAATATGTGCTTCATTCGACCCTAGTAGGCCTACGCTTAGGAACCTGTTAAGAAGTTAGGGTCAATAAAACGTGATACAATCCGGTTGTGTTTACCTAATAATGTGTAACCTAGGCCCTTGCCCACCATAACGTATAGTGGTTACAGCAGAGACTAAGTAACTCAAATGTTCTACTCGATCCCATTTCAAAGAATCATTTATTTCAATTTATTAATTTAATTCTGTTTCCCAACAAACTGTAAGGTTGGAAATGGTTGTTGTACGCATGCGTTTGAAAACAGCGATGTGATCCATGAAACAGTAAAGATAGGCCCTGATGGGATCGATGTTGACTGTGAACTAATGCCTACTTTCAATTTCTGATATGATGCAAAGTCAGCCTCATCATCATTATAGCCATCATTTATTAAGAAACATAAAATGTGAAATTTAGTTACAGTGAAACCTGTATATAACTGCCAGCTACGAGAGGTAGATATATTGACCACTATAGACAGGCGTCCTTTATATACAGGTTTGATTCAATAGAGAGTACTTTTTTAGACATTGCAAGAGTGACCACTATAGACAGGTGGCTGCTTTATAGAGGTGACCGTTATAAGAGGTTTGACTGTACTATTTATCAATTTCATTTTCAAGGCTAAATAGAACAGCAGAATAAGTTAGGACTATCATGCAAACAGTTTGTTGATTATTGATTCCCTGTACTTTGAATCAATTGTGAGATTTATTCAGTTATAAGAAACAACTGTGTTTAGGCATGTCGGTTAGTCCTGCGAAAAAGTTCATTATACCCTAATCAGTTTAATGTTTATTTGTCTGGTACTTCTGAATAAATAATGATGATGAAAATTGCTTAAATGAGGAGCTATTCACTGGCACATTGAAAGTAATATCATCTTAACATTTAACTTTCCTTTGAAACAAATTAATGCATTAGGATCATTTCTATCATATCAAACTAAACTATACTATAAAATAACTATAAAACTAAGTCTAGCAATGTCATTGCTGGGTTCAATTTTTGGCTGAATTAAAACTACCTTTGACATTGTCTGGATGTCAAGAAAAACAAATAATTAATGCGGCACATTTTCTAAAATGAAATCGGAGGACATGTGAATTTTAAATTTTTAATATCAAACAACAGAAATGCGACGCAACCAATCATGCCGGTTCCAAAAAGCAAACCAAAAACAGTAGGCCTACGTGGAATGAAAGTTTCGTTCAATTTGCAAAGCAAAGAAAAAATATGTAGAAACAAAGCATGTTAGGTTATATGCTATTTGATTCATTTGGTATTGAAATGGCTGACAAAATCACGAAAATCATTGCAAAACACACATAGACTACACAAAGACATTTGCATTTATAGGTATATATAATATAGGTCTACCTTCAATAAACTATAGTCAGCAATAAGCCCAACAGGTCCAGTTAGATTTTCATCCCATACTATTGCCTAAAAAATAAAGGAAAATGTTTGATAAACAATCAGGCTAGCACATCAAAAAAAGTTCAAAGGAGAGCAACCTTCCTGGGCACAGGTCAGTCTGCATATTGGCGTTGTTGTAAAAGTTAATAGGGGCTCCGTAAACCGGCAGTCATAAACATGTTATAGCAGCCACCTCTGTATTGAAACCACCTATCTATAATGACCACTTAAGCAATATAGACAGAAAGCATTATTCTATTGAGTCGCATTAATGTCATTCAAAATCTAGTCAATTTCACTTGTAAACTTTCCTTGTCAGATTAGCTAGGTAGGCCTAGACTGTAAGCAAGCTTAGTGGCTGGTCTGCAATTTTATTGATATTCCTACTTAGAGCTAATAGGCATATACAATATTTAGAGATAACTGGAAGCTGCCGTACTCTACTAAGCAACTATCAAGCTATCAACCCGGAGAGTATTTCAAATTCAACGTAAGTCCAGTCATATTATTTTTAATAGAAATGCTAACCCCTCCCCCTTTCAGATCTTAATTTGGGAACAAATCTAGAAACTTTATTCAGAATCGCCTTACATGATGAGGTGAAAAATGAAAGGCATATTATAGTTTTTCAATAGAGATGGGCTGGATCCAGATCCAAGGATTAATCTGACATTCATTTTTTGACTGGATCTGCATCCAGGTTGCAGTTATTTAAAAAAACTAAAATAGGAATGTCTCTTTAATTTGTGATAGTATTTATTCTACAGTAGACCTAAATTGGACGGAACAGCGCAGAAAGATTTAAGGACGTGTTGAAGACTTCAAGACCGAAGTAGAGGCACTATTGTATTTTTCTGTTCTTCAATATACCCTGGTATTTTTGAGTATTAAAACGAGACATGCTGGAGATATGGTGATGTTCCATCCATTCCTACAATCTATGTGCCGCATGCCGCTAGCAGCGGAAAACAAAAGTGAAGGTAAGTCAAGGCCATTGATAAATGATAATCATTGCTTCGATTTTACAATTTTTATTCTAGTTTGAATATTGTTACTGCACGTTGTTTCCATTCCATTTCCATAATTATTTTATTTAATATGTTAAATAGAGTCAAAGACTAAAAATGCATTTATGTTAGGTTAATTAAAGTTGCATGCTCTATTGTGATTATCAGACAGATGTTGTTGATTTGATATTATCTTTGACTGACTCCATTATATTATTGCTTCCGCCCCGTCAAATGACATTGAGCATTACATTATCTCAACTCAACTGCTGTTGGTAACAAATCATTATAGCAATTAGTGTAGGTCCAGTACTGGACCTCGGGTGATAAAACTTTATGATTACTAAATATCAAAAATAATTAAACAGTTTTTATACATTCTGAGAACATTTCAAATGTAATTTCTTGAATTTAAGAAGTCAAAAACATGAACAGATTGTCTAAACAAACTTGTCCTTTCTCACTCGAATAGTGTCCGATTTTCAGAAATCAATCAGGACAGTAGAATATCAAAACAGTTGAGATTTAGAGCCTAAAATTTTAAAAGGTGTGCAGAAGAATACTTTCAAATTACATATTTTCATAGTCAGAACAGGGGAGAATCAAACATTTCATAGCCGGTGAAGGAAATCACCGCCTTGTTCTTGAAGTTTCATAATTTTGAATTCAAAATTTTTGAGCGAATCTACATCATGTTTGAATTGTTTCTATAAACCAAATATTTTTCCGGAATCGGGTAGCCCATGCAAAATAAATAGGAATGGCGACAATAATTTTTCGATTTTGACTCTTACCATATTTCAGAAATTAGTGCTCCTTCAAAAGTCGGAACTCATGTCGAATTGACAAGAGAGCCCACCGTGGAAAAATAGCAAAGTCTAGACTTCAAAAAAATGTAACTTTTTCTCGTGGAAAAGAAATTGTCCACTTCCCAGAACAGATATGCCCATATCTTTGGGACACGTTGTTGGCAATACATGACTGAAATTGAAAGTGAACTGTAGAGTTTAGAAAGGTTTTATTAGACTTCGATGGAGTTTTTCTGTCAAAAAGGTGTTAAAACATTTCATGTCATGGAATTTTGTTCTATGAAATCTATAACATAAACAAAATACATTTGCCATATTTAAATAACAAGTGCCGATCAAAAATCCCCACGGCTGTTGGTGTTTGCAATTTTTACGAAACCGCAGGGCAATAAGTGGATAAAATTTCCCCACGATTACTGCCTCACACATTATAGAATATTTAACGTTGTGGAGGGCTGTGCAAACCATGGTGAATACCCATCATTCATTATAGTTGTGAAATGTGATAGAAATTTTACATTATCTTTCGTTTATAATTCAAACTAAGCAACTATTGTAATAAAAAGAATCAGGATACGATATAGCTGCGCATGCGTATACGAATGACCGGGCAGTTGCCAAAAATAATAAAGTGTCCGGCAACCGGACCTCAAACAACAGCAGAAGTTAAAACATTTTTTGAGCGCTAGAAATATGTAATTATTATTGATCACAAATCATACGTTTGATTTTCAATTCCATTTTAATTTTGATGAATTAGATATACTTGAATTTAGCTTCAATAAATGCTGATCAACGATAAGAACAAGACGCAATATTCTCAATTTCGAAACTGTAGCAAGAAATTGTGTCTTGTTATTATCGCTTTTTAATTACATAATGAAATTTTCATTTTAAAATTTTACAATTCCTTCGTTAATTATGGAAGAAAAAAATTGAATAAATATTGTTGTACAATGCCTTGATTAATTCTGAACTAGCTGTAACTTTAGACTGCATACGCTTTATATAATCTCTTCGAACTTTGATGAATTTTTTTCTAATTATTGGAATGCCAACGTCATTTAATAATTTTCTTGCAAGTTCATTTATTTTTATGCCCCACACTAGATTGTTGATTCTAAACAAAATTTGCTTTAGGTTGCTTTTGTTGTGTTATTGATAGGGTTCTGAACTGATGATGATTGCAGAGATATATGTAGATATACAAGACAATTGATAAGATAGTTTGATGATCTATTTGGCCATCTTGGCATAGCTACACTGAGAATGAGGCTAGAAGACCAGCCTCTTTTATAGAGTACATAACAATAATGGTAGCTTGTCAATAACACTACCAATAATACAACATCCCTTTTACTATATTTAATTTTATTTACTTAATTATATTTTGTTTTGTTTTAGATCAATCTCCGTATCTAACAGTAACGTTATTATGTTTTCATTCCTTGTATCTAGCAGGAATGTTGACTTTCCTTCCACTGCATCTCTGTGTGATGGGCTCTAGTTCAACATTGTCATCTTGATATGGACATGCATTTGCCTCATTGTTAGATAGTAAATTTCTGCTTTGCTCTACCATTGTTTCTGCTGTTGACGGGTGAATTGCTCCATTCATGACGGCATCTTCATTCGCTTTCGGGACGGCGTTGATGTCTTTCCGGTTTCGGCGGATTGTTCCGGTCTTGGTTTTGATAAGGTACGAACGTTCATCCAACTGATTTTCAACCGTACCTTGCCTCCATATCTTGTCACCAAGGGTTACAGGTTTGATTTTAACGCTTGATCCTTCTTCTAGAATTTTCTGGGCTCGTGTGTGGCGATCAAAACCCTCTTTAGATTGTAATTTCTTTGCTAATAACCCTATTTGAGCATTTTCCTTTAGTGCCGGTTTAAGGAGAGTCTGTGTTGACGGTAGCATTGTCCTTGTACGTCGTGCCATGAAACGCTGGGCAGGGCTAGAGAAGAGTCCAGGCTGTGTGGTATTACGATGGGCCAACAGAGCTTTCTGTGGATCTGCTCCGGCATCATCTGCCTTCGTCATAAGCGATTTGGCTGTCTTGACTGCTGATTCAGCTTTTCCATTCCCCTGAGGATGATATGGGCTGGATGTGACATGCGTGAAATCCCATTCCTTTGAGAACTGCTGAAATTCATCTGAGACAAACTGAGGGCCATTATCAGATGTTACTTGCTCGGGAAGACCATACCTTGCCATGTGGGATTTCAACTTTCCAATTACTTCATTAGCCTTTGTGCTTTTCAATAGGTCCACCTCAATGAAATTGCTGAAATGATCAACTGTTGCCAAGAAGTCTTTATCCTGCCAATGGAATAAATCAGTAGATATTTGTTGCCAGGGACGGCTAGCAGTTTCAGTAATCGTCATCGGTTCCCGTGGTTGGCTTACTTGATGACGTTGGCAAACTTCGCAATGAGTGATCATATCCTGAATTTCAGCATTCATTCCTGGCCAATAAATACATTCTCTCGCCCTTGCTAAACATGCCTGTATGCCCTGGTGGCCTGAATGTACTTCATGCTTTAACTCCGAACGCATTGAAGGCGGTATAATAGCACGTTCTCCTTTATAGATAATACCATTGTACACAGCTAATTCATAGCGGAAGCTGAAGAATGGATGTAAACATGCAGGTATTGCTTGTTTGTTGTCTGGCCATCCAAGAGTGATAATATTTTTCAACTGCTTCATTGTGTTGTCATTTTCGGTTGCTTGGGCAATCTTTAAGCCCCATGATGAATTCATAACACTTGTGATTGAATTGATGTCAGCAACTATATTGATTAAATTTTGTGAGTTTGCCTTCTCTGGTTCTTCTCGAAATGCAGTTCTACTCAATAAGTCAGCTAGATGTTGTTCTTTTCCAGGTTTGTAAATTACTTTTACATCGTATTGCTGAAGGCGCATGAGCATCCGTTGCAATCGCTTTGGAACATTTTTCAGCTCTTTTTTCATGATGTCTTCTAATGGTTTGTGGTCACTGTGAATGATGGTAGGCCGGCCAAATGTGTATTGATGATACCTTTCCATGGCCCATACGATTGCCAACATTTCTTTTTCAATGACAGCATACCTTCCTTCTGTTGGGGTGAGAGCACGACTGCAATAAGCTAATGGATGTTCATCTTGCAACAGTGATGCACCCAATCCAGTGTCACTGGCGTCGCATTGTAGAATGAGTTCTTTTGCTGGTTGGTAATGTTGAAGAATGACTGGCTCTGATGTGACTGCTTCCTTTGTGGCCTCAAATGCTTCTTCTTCTTTTGGTCCCCAAGACCAATTGTCTTCCTTCAGGGCATCTCGCAATGGCAAAGTGATGTCGGATAAATGTGGTATAAATTTGGCCAAATATTGAACAAAACCCAGAAAACTTCTTAGCTCCTTTTCGTTGATTGGGCTTTTCATCTTTTTCACTGTTGTAACCTTTTCGGGGTCTGGCTCAATCCCATCTTTGGAGACAATATGGCCCAGGAATTTGATGGAGTTCTTTCTCAGTTGCATTTTTTCCTTGTTCAGCTTGATACCTTGCATCTTGCACCTCTCTAGGACAGCCATTAAACGCAGATCATGCTCCTGTTGTGCACTCTCAATGCTCTCCCCACAGCCAATCACAATAACGTCATCAGCAACACAAATAGTGCCTTCAAGACCACTAAGAGCTTGGTGTAGACGGCGTTGGAACATTTCAGCAGATACATTCAGTCCAAATGGTAAACGTAGCCACTTGAACCTGCCAAAAGGAGTGTTGAAAGTTGTCAAGTCAGTTGATGATTGGTCGAGTTTCACATGCCAGTAGCCAGATTTTAGGTCAAGAACTGAGAAAACTTTGGCATTTGTGAGGTTCGGAATGACATCCTCAATTGTTGGCATCATGTATCGTTCTCTTCGGAGTGCAAGATTCAATGCCCTAGGATCAATGCAAATTCTTAGGCTTCCATTTGCCTTTCTCACGATAACCAAATTGCTTTCCCAATCAGTAGGATGTTCCACTGCCTCTATGATACCTTTCTTTTCCATTGAGTTTAATTCTTGTCTTACATCGTTGTGGAGTACAATTGGAATTCGTCGAACAGGGCTTATGTATGGTTTTGAATCTGGAATTGTTTCCAGTTTTTGATTGCCAGGGAGTGTGCCAATTACATCATCAAAAACGTCTTTATATGCAGTGCAAATTGCTTCTTTCGTCATGGATGTGATTGCGCAAAGTGCATGGATATTGTCTCTGTGGATTGATATCATTTTCATTTTTTCACAAGCTTTTAAGCCAAGGATCATTGTTCTTGAGTTATTTTCTGTTATGTGGAAAAGTATGTTATACTTTCGATTGTTTTTAGGGTTTGTCACCATGATCTTTGCTGTACCAAGAGTTTTTTCCACGCCATGATTCCACGATTTTAGAAGAGTTACACTAGGTTGTATAGTTGCGCTACAGGGTACAAGCCGTTGGTTGATTATGTTCACACTGGAACCACTATCACATTGGAATGCTACTGGTTTGCTTGTACCTTCCACCATCAAATTTGCAAACACTTTGGCACCACCATTATCAATTTGATCAACTGATTCATGGCCACTCTCTTCATCATCTTGCTCTTCTATGGCATTTGTTGAGGCTTTGTTTGAGCTTCTGCATACAGCTCCAAAATGATTTTTTCTTCCACATTTGTTGCAGGTTTTCCCGAAGGCTTTGCATTTTCCAGGTTGATGTGTTGCACCACAGTAGCCACATGCTTTTGTCTTTTGTTTCCCTCCTTTATTCAATTGGTTGATGGTTGTAGATGGATTGCTTTCTTGCAAAATTTTCCTTAAAGTGGTTTGAGCACGTTCTTCGCTACGACACAGAGCAATAATATTAGCTAGTGTTTGGTCTTGCACTGCTAGGCATTTCCGTCTAGTTTCAACATCATTGACTCCAAGTACTATTCGGTTTCTCAGCATCCTATCACGCATTGTTCCAAAATTAGAAAGAGCTGCTAGTTCTCTTAATCGAGATAAGTAAACATCGAAATCCTCCCCCTCATTTTGATTGCAAGACCCAAAGACAAAATCATGATACAATTCACTTTTATGCCCAATGCAAAATCTCCTTAAAATGGTTAGAATTTCAGCAACAGTATCCTTTGCATCACTGCTAGCTTCTACAACACGAACAGAAGGCTCCCCTATTGTGTACATGAGGAGTGCTGCTCTGTAGTCATCAGTTTCGTTATCTAACTTTGCAACCAATGAGTATCTGTTCCATTGTCTTTCAAATGCTCTGAATGAGGTTTCCCTGTCTTCATCCAAACTAATTGATTTTGGAGGATCAATTTTTGGGTGTAATGCCATTGTTGATATAAGCACTCTTGAAACTGATGAGTTTCTACACTGATGTTGTATATCTAATAATAATCTTCAATAATCTTTAACAATAATAGCTGGATATCTAAGTTAGTAATCTTTGCAAAAATCAAACATCCACATCTGACACCATGTTGTGTTATTGATAGGGTTCTGAACTGATGATGATTGCAGAGATATATGTAGATATACAAGACAATTGATAAGATAGTTTGATGATCTATTTGGCCATCTTGGCATAGCTACACTGAGAATGAGGCTAGAAGACCAGCCTCTTTTATAGAGTACATAACAATAATGGTAGCTTGTCAATAACACTACCAATAATACAACAGCTTTGACTTCAAAACAGATTGTTTTATCAATGTTCTCACAAATTATATATTAAAGTAACCGTTTGAAAAGAAGTGCAATGTTTGTATTTTAATTTTCAGAAAAGTAATGAACGGCATTTTGTTTCATTAATAAATTAAGAACTTGAAATATGTTTAATGTTTAAAACATTGATGCGCCGGTCTCTGACTCTAGATTGCTGATATCACCACAACATGAAATAGGTCCACGTTTCTTTGAATTCAAAACATATTTTGCTTGGCTTAATTATTCTGGTAATTCAATGCCATTCATTATTTGTATTATTTTAACTATCATAAAACTGATTGACATATTTAATTTTTGCAGTTCACATTTTTTTCTCATAGTTTAAATTTAAAACGAAACGTTTTCCTTCTGGATAATTCAATTGGCCTTCGATTTTATCTACCCGCTAGATTATCAACCTATGAAATTTTTCAAATCTCTAAATTTGTTAATACAATGATATCAAATAAAGTATCAAGAGAAGTTTATTATTTCAAAACAACGCCAGAATATCATCATATTCATACAACAAATTTGTTACTGTACATGGTTATCTGGATGCAAATGTTTGCACATTTCCCGACAACGGATTATCTGTATTATTTCGAAAGTGAGGCTGGGGTTATATGGACGCACTGAACTCAATTCGAATTAGGTGCAACACCAAATAGCATTAAATTCCCATTTGGGGTAATACAGACGAACCAAAAGTTGAATATCTTTAAAAATTGACCAAAATGTCACGTGATAGGAAGTAGATTTCTTGGAATTATGCCGCATGGTTTGAAACCAGAGTGTTTTGTTTGCATTATTATTCACCAACTTCAGCGATTTTTCCGTTCTATTTTGCCTATCAATACAGCGAAACCGGTATATAATGGCCAGTTACAAAAGGTAGATAAATTGACCATTATAGACAGGTGGCCTTTATATACAGGTTTGATTCAATAGAAAATACTATTTCAGACATTGCAAGAGTGACCACTATAGACAGGTAGCCGCTGTATAGAGGTGACCGTTATAACAGGTTTGACTGTAGTTTGAAACTTGTATGAAGTAGTTATCTCAAAGGTTTGCAAACATTTTTACGGGAAACAGTTTTGTTCTAACAAGGTATAGTACTCAGAGCAAAGTAAATGTGAATTTCCATTAAAATAATGTATTATGATAAAAGCGACCCCAATTCTAGTGCTGATGCATTGGGATTGACTAAAATAAAACGTTTTTAAATGATTTTGAAAAACATCACCTTCTCTGTCAGCCATCTTTCAATCATATAAACAAGTCACCATAACAACTTCCCAAAAGCAATGTTCTTTCCATCACATCGCTATGGAAACATTCTTTAAAATAATTTATGATTTGCCCATCCCCCGGTTCGATTTATTTCCATTAAGGTAGATATAGGAGCTCAGTCACGGCGCCGTGATTCAAATGTATTTAGTTTGCTGCGATGGTAGCTCACTCATATAACGTGGCAATGAATTTAATTCACGGAGAAGAGCTCCGCATGTCAAGGCACATCAAGGCTTGACATGCGGAGCTAGCTCGACGCACCAAATGATTTTGATGAATTTTGATGAAACGAATGGTGTTATACAAAGCATGCACGCTATCATGAGATTTAATTCGAATGAATGAATCAATTGAGTTCTGTGTGTCCATATAACCCAAGCTTGAGACATAAGTCACGGACAGACACAGAAATATCAAAATATAGGAAGAATTCATTTACGAACAGACAAATTATTAGCATAAGAAGATTGTTGATTATTTTTTATTCACTTTCAGCTTTATGTATTTGTCACTTTAAATAGTATAACATCCCTAATTAGTTTAGGTTTTGGGCTTGGTTGGTAAGTTTTCAAGAGTTTGCAGACTTTGGTATTTTACCCCTACCCTACAGAGAATATTTTCTAAATTGAATTACGGCTTCAATCGGCTTTTCGACAAAGATTTCTTCAATTAAGCCAGATCATTCACTATTCAGTAAATAAGCATGCATTGCAGCATTTGCATACAACTCATAATCTAGTATGGTAGGGCAGGTTGGCTAGCCCGGTCTGCAAAGCATGGCAGCTGAGCCCCCGATATGGAAATTTTTCTCATGATTGCCGCCCCTGAAGCTGCAGTTTTCATCGAAAATCGGCAGTTGAAAATGATTTTTTTGTCATTTTCTTTGCAATTTTTGCTGAAATGATGGATTTTGCCGCCCCTGAAGTCAAATTTGATCAGTTGCCGCCCCCGCCCCTAACTTTTTTCGGAGCTGCCGTCCCCCGAGATCTCGTCGAGATTGCCATTCTTTGCAGACTGGGGCTAGGCTACAAACTTACAAAGTACACTGTCAATCAATAAACAAGTACCATACGTACGCCAATGTTTACACAGAAATTGTCTATGAAACAAAAATTAAGGCATACTAACAGTCAAATTGTGAGGGTTAAAATTAAAAGGGTTGGAGTTCATGCAAATTTTCAAAAGTGATTAGTGTCTAGTGACACAAGTATTTTCAGATATTCAATGATGCCATGTATGATGTTCACAGCTCCATTAATGGAACGTTACGTTAACCTGTTAAACCAAATCTCAAAATACCTTGCTACCAGGGCATTGATTGATGCATCTCAATAACTCTCTCCTGCATGCTTCACGGACCAATGCGATGTTCACTTTGGAGCCAGAACTTACAAGATGAGACGCCATGTTGTTATGAAAACTCAATTACCTTATGGATTTGCCTCCCTGTGCTGTGCCTTGCCTCTTCCGCTCCAATGATAAAATACATATTTCATTTTCCCTCCGCAGCTGTGAATAAAGCAGTAAGTGAACTACAAGTAGTAGAATATATGTATATCCGTGGAATACGCCATGAATTTGTTGAGGAGCAGATTGAACGATATATCTTGAAATTATGAAATGCTAGAAAAACCTGTAAGGGGCCATCCATAAAGTACGTACATAGTAGGGGGGAGGGGGGTCAATCAAGGTTAGTAGGTACGCATATTCACTGTCTCTTCGGTTATTTTCAAATATATTTAATGCAATTTTTAGTGATGATTAACTGCACTTAAACGAAAATTTACGTTCTAAATCAAATAAATTTTGAAGAACGTACAGTATACGGTCATTATAAATACAAATACAACAGAAGAGATGATGAAGATGGACGTGAAGATTCAGAAGAAGAACACATTCTCGAACCCGAGATAATGCATACGCCCGTGTTAGCAAATGTATTTGACTTATTTAAGTCACCATTTGTTGAAATCTAGAATATTACAAATGTATGCCACACGGGTTATCAGACTCAAAAGAAATAGTGTTTTTATGTTATCAATCCCTCTCTTCTTTGCATTTCAGTGTGTTTTACTTCAGTCCAGGTAAATTCTTCAAAAGGTTTAACAATTATGATCTTCCTTCTTTTAAATTTATATTATAATATTAAAAAATAAGCGTATTCTGATGTAATGATTTTGCGGGATTAAATTTCGCGTTATAAGTTGTACTTGCTTGATTATGAAAAACACGTTAAAAAAAATCAAAAATTGGGGATGGGTCAGACTAATACTAAGTACGTACGCACATGGGGGTTATCACAAAGGGTACAGCTGCATACAGGGGGAGGGGGTCAAGTATTGGAGTATTTACTGAGTACGTACTTTATGGATGGCCCCTAATGCCTAGAACCTCTCTGGTAGCATCATTAGGGGGATTTAGTATATGGGACTCAGGGGTGGCCTGCTTCCTGCAGTACTTTGCATATTTAGGACATGTTGAGTTTCGATGGACTATTGTGAAAAAAGGAAAGGTTTTAGATAAGGCCTATCATTCTAGACATTGAACATAGTAAGTTAGAGGGGACGGCTCCCTTGGCCCACTTTTAATTATAGATTGTCGCTCGCTCAGTCATACATTGGGAAAGACGCTCTAGCCTATGAGCCTATAAACGGTCGTTGACATGAGTACGGAAAATGATATTTTTCCTGAGCACAATAGCTTAATGCTCCTTAATTCATCGATTATGTCAGACCTGATTGCAGCCCGTGATTGCAACTGATGCAGATTCCCTATTGCAACGACTAGAGTCATCACCTGGGCCATAGTCACTAGTACATTCTAGTGACTATGCCTGGGCTGACCTGAGCTGCCGTCTGCACTTGAAGAGATACCTGCTATGCCACATAACACTACAAAAATATCATTTTTCATGCGGCAGATGTACTGTAGGCTATGTAAAAGATGGACGGACTATACAGTTGCGGGGTTGAGTATATATAGCAGAGCTTCCAATCCGCCCTATTCCATCGAGAGATGTATCCCGTTTTCGAGGGCAAACTCCCCTTCACCCAATTGCTCCCAAGTTCTACCGATAATTCACTCCCTAATTGGAGACTCCAAAGGTTGGAAGCTCTGATATACACGTAATTGTCCCCCTAATTCGTAACTGTTTCAATTTGCTATGAATACTCAGGTTTACTGTTACAAAATGAGATAATTTATTAATTGTTATAATGATAATCATGCTTAATGTAAGCAATCCAGCTAGGAAACACAGATAATAAAAAGTCAGATATATAGATATAACGTTTTCCCGCTACATTATACATGACTTATATTATAATGTATTTACTCTATTTAAATAATTACTCAGTAGAATTATATACTATTACGGGCAGGTGTTTATAATGAAAAGGATTTTGATCGGAAACAAAATTCTTTGTTTCAGATTTAATTCCATATTAATTTTACTTTTATTTTGAAATTTAAAATTGTCAATATTTTGAGCTTTATTTTGATTAAAATTGCACCTGTTCATGACCACATTAAATAGGTCCGATTGCCAAGTCCGGATTGGCAATGTTGGAAATATTTAATTAACACAATCACTATATTGGTGTTGCAGTTAAAATGTACTAATGTACAACTATTTACCGCCGTAGATTAGACTGAGGTAATCTTTCGGTTAATATATTTTATATGCAGTGCCAGATTAAACCTAATTTAATCGCAAATATAAATGTAGAATTTCCAAAGCGCTGGTTTGAAGTGACCGATATGAAGTTCTTCTTTTCAATTTTTGATTGTAAACATCTTTTTGAGCGCGTGAATAAATTAATTCGTAAACATGACATTACAGCTCGAAAAATAGTTCATGGGAGATACGAAATACTGTTGTAAATTTTGAAGGTTTAGACTTTAGAGTAGGAATTTGATTTGACAACGTCATAACGGATGTTGTTTCACTTCAATATTTTCAAAGCAGCTTGACCGCTACTACAGGTTATCAATCACTCCGACAGAATAAAGTCGGCACTGATTTAAAATAAACGTCCCGGCATTAATTAATGTTATTGAATTTTCACAGAAAAAGGACCCGAAACAAATGATCGCTTGAGCTAGCGATATGGACTACAACGATAAGGAATGGAATTGTCATCAAATTTATAATACTCTCTATAGCTTGTTTACTTGTAATTAAAAGGGTAAATGCGGTATTCCATCTCCATCCCCATACAGATTTACGTAAGCTATTTACGAATGCTATTCAATTTACGTAAAGTTTCCAAAAGAAAAACCTACCTACTAATTGATTATATAATGACAAGATATTGCTTAGTCTATAATTTATATGATGTCAAAATAATACTACATAATATTATGTGCACTACGATCAAATCTCTGTTGTCGAAATAAGACAGGGGGAGTGATGCACAAGATTGCAATCATCTGTGGTCCATTTGAGAAATACCCTCTATTGTTTAACTGACCAATCACTGGTACTTCTACTGTGTGCGGTTGGTGATTGGTGTTTGCAAACAATGGATTTCTACTAAGTTGAAAACATTTGATCAGCAGGGCAACATGGCCGACGTCTGTTTAGGTAATTCTTACCTGTTTCATGGAAAAGCCTTTATTGAAAGATGCAGTATTAATTAATCAATTGACACACTATGGCCAATGAAAAAATTGAACACGAGAAGGATGATTTATTATTAAATGTTAAACGAGATGTAAGTGTGTGGTTTATAACTTTCATGTTGTTTGAAGTTCATTCCTTCTGAAAATAGCTAGTTTGTGCTACGAGCTGACCCCTTTTTTTGAGGTCAGTTTACATTTGCAAGCTGAATTGTCAGCATTATAACAACCTTGTATCGACTGTAGAGTTGATAAGCTATATAAATGCAATATAAGAACGCGTTTACTCCACAATTTCAATAGTTGTACATTAAAGTTTAAACGTCGAGTTGCAAATTTATTAGCTTGCGGTCCTCCACAGTCCAGACAGTGTTGATGTGTCTTTTTGCATGAGAGACATTCTTTTGTTTTCGAAGCTTTGATTCATTCCCGTCTAATATTGATCATGCACTTTTTTTAAATGCACAGTAGTTATAAAATCTTCAAATTGAAATTGTATTTGGTTCGTGGCTTTTCTTTGTTATGCTTACGTTTTTCATTTCTTTTCAAAAAGCAAAGTTTACTCCGATAGATCCTAACGACTCCCCTCCGACAGGTGTTCGCACGTATTTGCCATTTCACGTTACAATTTGAGAAAAACATCAATTGAAAATCTTGTATATCTGATTGAATATCGGATGGAATATTAAACATTTCCATGTATTTCTTCAGTGTTAAATCAAGCAAGTAATTCTTATTCTATTTAAACTATTTCGATTTATGTAGCATTTTTGCTTCACATGATTGATCTGAAAATATAACAAGCGAGAAAATAATTTTTTAAGTCAATTGTTACATTTCAAAATTGCCTCTGATGGTTTACTTTCGTGTGAAAATAATCACAAAAGCACATGCTACTGTTTATTTAGAAATTTATAGTAAATCCTTGATGTTGAATATTCTGGTATGCTCAAGTAAAACACCTCAACAAGATTATGTTAATCCCAGCTCAAGCTGTTCTTATCTATTCTCTACATTCAAACTATTATCAATAAGACAATCATTTACTGGAATCACTTTGACGCATTTGTCAAATAATTTGGAATTATGAATTTTAGTCATCTTTAACAAATATTAATTCTACATTACTTAATATATCCGGCTTATAATTTATTACATGACATGCATATGCTAGCCTGCTATATGCACTATGAATCTTTGATATACTGAAAACCTACTGAAAACATACGAAAATGGGATTGAGTACTGAAATCATAGAACTAAAATTCACCAGTCCTCAAAGGGCCAAATTCAGTGGCATATTCTGTACTTTTTCAGTAGCCTATCTTTTTAGTAGGATTTCAGATTTTCAAAATCCCTAGTGATATGTGCCTTGTTAATTGATAACAAAAGTAGGTCTCTATGACTGAAATATTGTAACTACCAAGTTTAGCAATTTCTACTAGCAACTAGCATTAGCAACTAGCAATTTCTACTAGGCTATTTTCGTACAGTGTAACCCGCTCAGGTGCAAGTCAAAATTGTCAACAATTTAGATTGCAGTTATCCAGATTTGCACTTATCCCAATTGTTTAACAAAGACATGACTACAAAATAGTCAATAAAGCTTTATATATATCTAGGTTACATGTAAGCCGAGATTTTATTTATCCGAATTGCACTTAAGCTAGTTCCACTGTCAGTTAATTTTGTTATCTTCACTTTACATTTGCTATATGTAGCCTAGGCTAATAAGTTACTGAGATAAGAGAACAGCCTTAAAAAATTGATCAGATCAGGATTACTGACTAAATTTGCAATCTTTTCAGCTACTTGAGTTTCATATAAATTTCAAATTCCAAACATTTGCTTGTTATGCTCGCTTCTAGAGCCTTTCGAATTTCATAATGATACGTTGTTATGACAGCCTTACAAACCGTTTACTCGCTTAACTGTCTACCAACAGTAACCTAGCCTTGTGTCGCTCTCTCAAGATTTGATAGCAAGCCCAGGAGTCTGGTTAACCTTTAATAGGTCATGTAATAGTGTTCCTGCTTCCTTTGTAATGATTTCTTCGTTTATGCTTGAGCATATCTTTTGGAGTTTTTTCACGAGTGATGAGGCAAAGATATTTCTCAAGCCCAAGGTGATAGGCCTATGCAATTTCAGGCACATACTTGGCATTGATCACGTCACGCAATAGGTTTGCTCATATGCCAGGTAACAAACAAGCTGGGTAGTGGGTACACGTTGACTCAACATGGAAACACTGTAGTGACAAAATAAAACAATATAGGTAGGCCTAGTGAAATGGAAAATTTAACAATCAATAAAATTCCTTTCTCGTGCTTCTATATTACCAAATAGTTTTGATATTTCTGAAATTTTATTTATAATTACATAGCCTGCTTATTCAACTTCATTAAATTGATATCTTCCAATTTAAATCGTTAAAATACATAATTATGTGATTAAATTTAGCTATATAATTGATATTAATTGCTTGTGCTAATACGTTTGTTTTTCTTGTTTAGTCTAAGCGGCTTATGGAAGAGGCAGTTACAAAGAAATTTGTTCATGCGGATAGTAGTACAGTGATTACTCTATGTGGTATGTCGTTTGTTGTCTACAATTGATTGTAGGCTTTTGATTTAGATTATTATGTTCATTGCCGGTAACATTCAATGATGCACTCTCTAAAATGTAGACTTTCCTTTCTATATTAAAGGGGGAAAATGACCAGCGAGCTCTACGTGCTTAGTGTCACATGCCTGTTTGTCATTTGTATTGTTTCTGTGCCTGAATCCATGCCGAAACAATGCATGTCTTCTTGCATATTGCCTATAACTTGAAAGCTCATTCAAGCAGCAATTTATTTTTGCCGAATAGTAGACAGAAGCCTGTTAAGACTTATTCAACACACATTGCTTCAAAAATATGGATTTTTACCAGACGGTTAGGCCTACACGTTATCGAACAACTAGCAATGTAGGCATTTTATGAATATTGCATAAAGTTTGAGCAAATCCAGAAGAAAATAGATATTTTTATAATTTATAGGCCAAATTTATGTAGGCTAAACATAATATTTTTTAAGAAAAATGCTGAAATATCCTATGATAGTTGAAGGTTTTGTTGTACCATTACCATGCTAAACGTACATCTTATAAATGCCGTGCAATGGCACATTTTACATATCCACATCATATAGGCCTACAAAAAAAATCCATTTGTAATTATAAGGTGAGAAAATTGGGAGTAGCCTATGAGCAGGGCGCAGCTGCCATGATTTGCAGACAGCTATGTATTACTTTCACACCACAAAAGCAAATTGATACCATTTTGTTTTGTGACTTCTGTAATACGGTAGCATATTATCGAGGTGAGATAGATTAATTGGGAGTATGGTAATGATGAAAGCAAAGTCACTATATTTTATTGTAGTCCCCAAGTCAAAATTTTACATGCTGCTTTTATTTTTCAATTTGAAAATTGCTAATTTGTTCTTCTTTTATTTTCAATATTACAGTATCAGTTGAATTATGCATTGCCCATTGTTTAAAGAGAAGAATCGGTGGCTTGTTATCATCATCTTCTGAATCAGTAATACCTAGATTGGCAAAGTTTGATGAAGCAGCTAGGAAATTGGAAATGGAATGCAATTCGGTGTTGGAATCTAAAAGTGAGTCTGAAGTCAGATTTTATAAATTCCTAGCAATGTAACTTAAACTCACAAGCTTTTTCCACACGGTTAAGTCAATGTAACTTAAAAATATATAACAAGCTATTCTGAATAAACTCTCCCTGCAGGCATTTTGAATGGATCTTCACACACCTCTCCAATAAAAGTAAATGGATTCAACTTTTCTGGTACCCAAAGCAAATACTTATGGATCAAAATTGCTTTACTATCAAAGACTCTTGCAAAAATCATTGGTGGTCTAGTTTTAAAATGGAAGTAAGTTTCAAATCAGTATTAAATCATCATTTTTCTCTGAATATCCTACTTTCAAATGATTGGCAACATGAACGATAGCCTACATCTACATTCAGGGCCGGATCTATTATTTTGGGCCTAAAGCAGAAATCATAAATAGGGCCTAAAAAAAAATGATACACCTTAATGATACAATTGCATTAGACCCTGCGTTAAGTGTTAAATACTGTAGCCTAATTAGCGTCACCCATTTGTATTTGGAAAAAGTTATATTAAAAATTATTAGTTTGCAATTGGTTGTGATGGAATGAAACAAAACAAAACGATTTTCAAAAATTTCTTTAAATCATTGGTTAATTGAGAAAAAAAAAGTGAATTTTATTTTGAAAAAGGCCTATTTTCGGAAAGGCCTAAAGCATTTGCTTATTCTGCTTACGCCTAAATCCGACCCTGTCTACATTCTATGATTATATAATGTATATACCTTTAAATTGTACAGAATCTAATGTCATCCGTTACTAGCTATACTAGTAGACCTTTGTACTACTGTGCTACCAGTATTGAACATTGCTGAATTAGGAGAGATGTGTGGTCCTTATGATTGACAATACAAATCAGCAAGACTCCTGGTAATCTGGGTATTACTGATTCAGAAGATATTGATAACAAGCCACCAATTATTGCCTTTAAACAATGAGCAATGCATATTTCAACCGATACTGTAATATTGAATATATAAGAAAACCAACTTATTCAAATTGAAAAATAAAAATCAACAAATGCAAAATTTCGACTCAGGGAATATGATAAAATGTTGTAATTTTGCTTTCATCATTACCATACCCTCAATTAATCTATCTCACCTCGATAATATGCTACCGTATTATAAGTCACAAAACAAAATGGTATCAATTTGCTTTTGTGGTGTGAAAGTAATACATAGCCGGTCTGTAAATCATGGCAGCTGCGCCCCCGAGATGAAAATGTTTCTCGGAATTGCCACCCCTGAAGCTGCGGTTTTTATCGATATTTGAATTAACGAGGAGCTGTTGTAATTTAATGAAGGTTCCAATATTTTGAAAATCAATTCCAGCTTAGTATAAAATTATTACATTATTGTGGTGAACCTTGGATTTCAGATTGGAATTCAGACCAATATAGTAGGCCTAATGTCCCTAAGTGGGCTTTATCATGACAGGCTGATTATCAGACATGGCAATTTCCAGACTTTTAGTGCATTTTTAGTGCAACTATTCAAACTTTTTTGAACTCTACCTATTTCCTTAGGTAATTTCATTGAGTTCAATAACAAATAATCTAAATATCCATAATTTCCTACTATTTTTGAAATTTGAATTCTTATGTCTGAGTTATTCAATTGCAGAGAGTTTTACGAGCCAGATGCTTTGATAGCAGATCAAGTCCTTGGTCCTACCCTTGTATGGCTTCTAGACGGACCTTGTTCGCTTGATTATTCAAAGATGAAAACACCAGATGATATATGGACTGATCCAACAGCCAATGAACTTGTACAACGGCATCGTATCTATGGTAGTAATAAATCATCCAAAGTTGCCATTCATCTTAAAAGAAAGTTATTAACTCCTACGAAATCAAATCCTGAATCACTTCAATCAACTCCAATTATAGCTAGAGAACATGTTGAATCATTACATCAAAACTCACATTCATCTTTGATATTTGGAAAGAATAATGTCTGTTTGAATTTGGTAAGTCATATTATAATGCTTGTTTATCTCTTTGTTCGTTCTGCGAATACTACAAATCTGATCCAATCGAATCAAGCACAAGTTTAGGGGATTTGGATTGAATTGGATTCACTCTATTTAGGTATTTTAATTTCTATGCTGTTGACTTGATTATGTATCAGGGTCAGGCTCCGACAAAAGTTTCAGCCTTCTGGAATCCATTTTAATATTTTCTATTTTTTTCTGAATTTTTTTGTTGAAGTTTGACTAATAAATCATGAAAATAACAATTTTCTTCTGAATTTGTTCTAGCCTTCCAGAATCTAGGATTCCATGATTCTTACTTTTGTCGAACCCGGATCAAGGTTCCACAGAACTTTGGGACTATGAGCCTAGATTGTGAAAGGCTAGAGAAAATCCAGAAGTTAATTGGCATTTTTCTGATTTTCCAAATTTCAACACAAAAGAAAAACAGAAAAAATGTTCCAGGGTTGTGGAAGGCTAAACTGTCTGTTATGCCACTGATTTATTGCTTTCATTTCAGCCTGATTATCCTAAGCCATTAGCTGGTTATCTTGCTGTTCACAAAACAACAGAAAATCTATTACTCAAATGGACACCTAATGCAATGATGAGTAGCTCTACTGAAACTGAAAAGAGCCAGTACTGGGACCAAGTGTTAACAGTTGATTTATTAAATGTTGTATTTCTTCATTGTCATCAAAGTGGTAAGTTTTTTAATTTGATGTAAAAACCTTCTGTTACAATATTTGTGCTGTTTGCAGTGATGTGAGAATTACTTTTGAAAAGTAATAAATTACATTACAAATTACTTTTCCTCAAAAGTAACTAATTACATTACTAATTACTTCAGCCTAAAAAGTAATTGATTACAATTACTAATTACTTTCCCAAAAAAAGTAATTAATTACTAATTACTTCATGATTACTTTAACTTGTGAAACAAAAGATATTGCCTCCCTTTCGATAATGACATGTCTCGTTTTGACAATCATGGCGGTCATCTTGCTTTTTACGAAGGGGAACGATCGAATTAATAATATTAATTTAATGCTGATGACTGCAGCAGAAGATAAATTGACGTTGAAAACGTTTTAATAAAGTTGCCAAATAAATGGTTTCATTTGATTTATCAAAATGGTTTATTTTTGGCGGATCAATCTATCCATATAGCCATAAATTTTACATCATCTTTTCAATATTCGAAACTCACTCACTCAAATAAAAAGTGAAAAACTATTGAATCTATTGATCAACAGAACAATGTCTGAACAGAAAAGAATAGGTTATGGGATAGGGTTTATTGGTCATATATCACACAATTCACCTGGCTTGAATAGCTCTCATGAAAGCTGCAAATAATGTGAGATTGTATCGCAGACAGAACAATAAAAAGCAGAACTTAGTGACATCAACGCCTTTGAAAATTATCACAAAACATCAAAGCAAATATTTTGTAATCATAAAAGCAATTTGAAAAGTAACGTCAATTACTTTCTCTCAAATAATACTCTTCACATCAAAAAGTAATCAATTAGATTACTTATTACTTTTCCCAAAAAAGTAACTGATTACTCCTAAAGTACTCCAAAAGTAACGAGTAACGAGTAACGCGTTACTTTAGTAACGAGTATTTACAACACTGCCTGTTTGAATATCTAGATGCAAAGATGCAATGTATCTGTGCATCTTCAGCTGAACGTTGTATCGATCATTCTGAAAGCAGATTTTCATTTGGTTCAGTCGTTTTTTTTTAAGAGACAGAAACTTGAAATGTTCAATGTCTTTTCCAATGTAAACCCTCTTGTAGAAAATAAATGAGTTGCTGATGGCGGAAAAGGAGTCATAAAATAACCCAAAAGAGCCACTTTGACTGCATTTTTGGAGGATAATGATCGCGCAAAGCAAAAACACAAGAACAGCATGTAGCATACAAATAGAAATTTTTTATTTATCTAAAGAAGCAACCTTCCAATATCCGAGATATACACTTTACATGTAGACCTTTTTGGCACTTTAATCTTAATCTTTTTTGTCAGATTCTGTAACTAAGGCACTTATGTGTTTTAATAGCATCAAGATATTATAATAGAACCAAGATAGTCTAACTCAGATTTGTGTTTTTGAGAGTTTTAAACAGGCCATAATATTATCTTACCTTTGTGAAAATCAACCAAATAAATTGTATTTAACATCCTCAAGCATTGAATAATTCAAATTTAAAAACGATGTCTTTGTCCGACATCAATAACATCCTCAAAAGTCTATCTTTGTTGACCAAATATCGATCATTTCCAAACATTTTGATCTGTTTTGCTACGGCAAAATCACTGAGAATTGGCCACAAAAGCTATTTTAAGATCATCTCGTTTCGATGCAAAAAATTACCGGGGCTCAGATTATCAAACCAGCAAACTTTCTTTCTTGTGAAAAGTAAAACATTTTTTCGCGCGGTTCAGATGGAATCATGAAACCCGGTTCTGCTTGATTTTTTGCCACGCACGACATTTCAAACGTATTGAATATCAGCAATGTTTAATAAATGTTTTACTTTTCACAAGAAAGTAAGTTTGCTTGTTTGATAATCTGAGCCCCGGTAATTTTTTTGCATCGAAACGAGTTGATCTTAAAATAGCTTTTGTGGCCAATTCTCAGTGATTTTGCCGTGGCAAAACAGATCAAAATGTTTGGAAATGATCGATATTTGGTCAACAAAGATAGACTTTTGAGGATGTTATTGATGTCGGACAAAGACATCGTTTTTAAATTTGAATTATTCAATGATTGAGGATGTTAAATACAATTTATTTGGTTGATTTTCACAAAGGTAAGATAATATTATGGCCTGTTTAAAACTCTCAAAAACACAAATCTGAGTTAGACTATCTTGGTTCTATTATAATATCTTGATAGCATCTATATTGTAACCCATGTAACCCTGATGTCCACGCAATGGAAGACTAATGTCTACTAGTTAATCATAGTAATTATTACATTGAGAATTCAGACTGATATAGCTCAAATGACTGTAAAAGGTATATGATTTAATTCAAGGCAATCGAACATACATGCTAAAGTCTTCATTTGGTTAACCTGTCTGTAGGCTTAGACTTAGGTAGCCTGCGTACCAGCCCCGAGGTTTATTTCTAAAACCGTAGTGTCTGTGAACTAATGTGTGATTCTCAGCCCATTGAAAATAGCACCTATATAAATTTGGTAAATTATTCACACTCCAATTCACTCACTGTCACAAAACATCAATTGTCATAAAATCACAAGTAATCGTCAAACACATCATAGTTATCAGCGGCGACAATGATCTTAATGATAAGACATTGTAATGCATAAATTATATCCCAAACTCATGGGAACTTGTTGTGCTGAAAATCACAGATTAGTTGGCAGACCCTATTGTTTCATATAAAACCAAAGGGCTGGTACGCAGGCTAATACTTAGGCTACGTTTACACAAGAGCAAAAACCCGGGTTTTCAAAGGTCTTTCAAAAGTCCACTTTCAAAAGCTCAGATAGGGTATCAGTTTACACAAGGCTAGATTTATCTATTTTGTCTAAATGAAAGTAGACTTTTGTAAATCTGCGTTTTCCATAAATTTCCATTTACACGACAGAAAGACTGAAATTGAGAAACCCGGGTTTCCTATCATAACTTTTAAAAGTCCTGATAGAGTCGCTAAGCGGACTAATTTCCCCTCTGGTTTCCTGTTTACGTCTAGATGCGAGGGCGATCCAGACTAAAATTCACCAGAGTTTCGTAAATCCAGCAGTCTATTTTGAAATTTTGGGTTGTTCTTCTAACAACGTTTTTTCAAAAAAAAAATTTTTCTTAACCTTGAAGAATATTTTTAGTCACTTTGATAGTACCTGCAAAGACTAGTAATTTAGGTCAACACGTCCTGGTCACATCATGAAGTATCCTTGTAGCTTTGTTTTGATGGATAATTATTTATAATAAGATGATATTTTACAGGTGATTTTGGTGGTAATGTTGTATTAATTGGCCAAGATGGTATTCAATTACCGCCATTGGCATTCCCACCTGGTGGCTCCATGGTATTGTTTCTTTCGTGTTTAGAACAAGGCTTATCACCATTCGGACGATTAGATCCACCTATAATGGCAGCCGATGCATCCTTGACTTTACCACGGTTACGTAAGCTAACACAAGATAATGGGAAAGTTTCTAATGACCATAATGTAGAATCACAAGACTATGTATTCAGAGTTGTGGCTGGTTCAACAACTGCAGCGTTTGGTAAGGATGGGTTTGATGTTACTAGATGTATTAAAGCTACACAATTTGAACAGTGACTGATAATGATGTGAAATAGGCCTATTCAGGATTATTCAGAGCAACACAAAATTTTCAGAAATATGAAAAATATATGTGCTGTCACTGAGCTAATAGTTCTATATTATTTAACTGATTCATCTTTCTTGTTTATGAAATAGATAAACGTGAGTTACGTCGTCTTCTCTCGAGAAATGCGTCAAGGCCCCGATTTAAAGCACCGTGGAAGCAGCCCGAAGAACGCTGTCAGCAGCTCGGTTTAGTACAACGAATGCATAGTATTAAATTACAGCGCACCAAGTCTGTGCCAGCTAGGTAAATAAAAACCAATGAAAAGAGAATTAGATTCAGATGTAGTGTTATCATTGTAGCTATTGGTATTTTGTTCATACATCATGCAGCATAGACATCATCAGGGTCCAACAAAAGGTTCATCCTTCTGAAATCCTTGATTCATTTGGACAATTTCTTCAGAATTTCTTTGTTGATGTTTCACCAATAAATCATTAAAAATAAAAATTTTCTTCTGAATTTGCTTTAATCTTCCGGAATCTTAGTCTGCGTTACAGACCGCGATTCATTCACAAAAGAATAGGGTCTGTGTGTTTTGCACAGTTCTCTGTCTAGCCACTCTACGAAAACTTAGACCGGAAGTTTCTGATCGATACATGGTAAATCTATTGTTCTTAGATAATAAATTCATCACCTCTGTTCGATCAATTAATTGTCATAGCTACGAAGCCTAAAATAGAACTTATTGCAATCATGTCAACTGAAGTAAACAAAGTAATGTGAGAATCCTGGTGAGAATCACATTAATCTTGCATAATTATGTGACATCAATCTTATTCTGATACGAGGCCCGGACAGAGAAACCGAGCAATTCACACAGACCCTATTCTTTCGTGAATGAATCGCGGTCTGTAACGCAGGCTACCGGAATCTAGGATTGCAGGATTCCTTCATTATGCGTCCTTGTCAATGAGATAGTAATGCACTACAGTAGTTATTTAATTGAAAACCATTTCATCCGTACCTCTAGAAATAATTTGACGATGAAAGGATTCATTCCGCAATCTAACTGTTATGTATAAGATAGGGTTGATAGTTTGTAGGACATGTATTCTATTCGCTGTAATCTTTTTGGTCAGATCATTGTCCAACAGTAAGGTGGAAGTCAAAAATGCCAACGATTTTCATTGCATTTATTTGAATCAAACTCTGTACTATTCCTTAATTGTTTACTAAAAACTTGACCACAACATCTTTTGTTTTCATATCCTGGTTGCAAAATTTGATAAGCGGAAAATTTAATAATCCAATTGCACTTACCGAATGCATGCATGTTTCATAGTTAAGTTGAAAACTTAAATCAGTCTTAAAACATTAAAAATATTTTCAGTTTATCAAATCCTGAATTAATAGCTACAATAGTCTAATACGTAATTCCTGTCTCTGTCTTCTCTTCTTATATTGAACATTTTCTATTGAGAACATCAATGTGTTTTCTAATATGCCATTTCTATTACAATTGACATAACTAGATCCAGATCATCAGACCCTATACTGCTTGTGTTTCTACCTTAAGGGATCCACTTTGACAGACTTGGTAGCATGAATAGGTTGCACAATGATTTTAAATAGCAATACGTTGACTTGAAAGTGCCATAATTGAAAGCATTGAATTCTAATAAAATATAAGCCTACCCAGGAGTCTCCAAAATATATTTGTGCCTGCGAACAAATTTGCCCCTTTTAAAGTACCTCCAAGTTGTTTAGGTTACCGATACTGACTTAAAGGACAATATTTTAGTGAGAATAGCATTGATTCAATCGTGCTTAGAATTCATAACTGTTTGCAAGTCACTCCAAAAGCAGAAATTTGTGCAATCTCGATAGTTGTGCCTTCAGTTGTAATTCTATCATTCCTAAAGTGTGCCTGCGATCAGCGGTCCCCATTTCATTGAGCCCTGAGATTACCATACGTTTTTGTAATGCTTTTGACATATTTTGTAGAATTGCTTTGGAACTTGCTTGTGAGAAAATGAAACATCAGATTGTTACAAGAGCATTCTTTGGATGTAAGTCTTCGATCAGCATATAATATTGAGTGCTGTTTGAATCTTAGGGATTAATTTAACCAAAATCTGATTGGCTGCTTCCCAAGTCCCAGACACTTTAGTTACCGATAGCATGTTAAATTATTTGCAGCCATAGTCCAACAAAATCTTTTACCTTCTGCCAAACCTAAACTTTTTACATCAATGGGGATCAATGGATCAATAATTTAATGACATACAACGTAAAGTTGAAATTTTAATTTTCATATATTTCTATTGATTCTAGCTTTATATCTAAAATTTTGCCTATTCCTTGCCGATTTTTCTAGCCTTCCGCAAACCAGGTTTCCAAGTTTCCGGATTTTGTTGCACCCTGTTTGCAGCACATAAATCAATACCTTCATGTAAATTTTAGGTTACCTAATGGTACTGTTTATAGATTGGAAACTGACTCTGTTGCCAGTATGAATTATATTAATGATCCCTATCATACTAGCATCATACTTTCTTAGTAGCAAAGTCATCAGCCATATCGATCATAGTTCTCAACAACAAAATAATGAGCTACACATAACAATATTAGTATCATAATATATTCTTTTATTCGGCAGGGATTGCTCATTGTAGACATCTGAAAACAGTGAGAACGCATCTGGCGTCATTAGTCCAACCTGCCCTACGGGGTGATGTATTACCTAGTAATGTCTATGATGGACTTACGTGCGAGATGTGGAAACGCTTGCAATCAGATGGAAAGGTAAAAGTTCTGAAAGTTTGTTCTCCAGATTATAACCAGTTATTGATTGAAGGCGAGGTGAAATTCGGTTAATAATGACCAAGGTCTGCCGAGGTCATTATGACGATATTCATCAAGCTTAAGATCAATAACTGTTTTAGTCAACAATCAACAGGCCAATTTTGTACTATGTAATTATAACATGAAGTTTAATGTATTTTGATGCATCAAAACGCAATTATCTGTTGCGTCATAACGGTAAGAAAACACAGAGCGGCCAATTCAGCTTCAGAATTGACCGCTGTTAGACCAATTGAATTGCTCTATTCTCATATTGACCTGTTGTTCGATACTAATGATGTATATCACATGGTATTATTCCACCCAGCAAAGATGAATGAGTATGCAGTATTATCAAACCTGCTGTAAACGACACCTGTCTATAGTGGTCACTTCACTAACATTTACAAACAACCTTATTTTCTTCAAACAACCCTGCTTGTAGAGGCCACCTGTCTATAATGGTCAATTTATTTAAATCTAACAGACGAATCCCAATATTCAAGTTCCAGTGTAACACACAATTAAACAGTCATTTATCTAGCCAACTAACTTTGCCTATTTAGCTATTGTATCACATTTATTTCACTGTAATTGCACTCCTCGCAGGAAAGATTAATTTATTGCAATCAATGGAGGTTTCTTACAAAAAGTTGCCCTCAAATAAATGATTGATTGTGATTGTAAAATAACTAAAAACTTGACGTTCATTCTGGTGCACGTTTATATTTTATTTGTAACATGAGCGTTGCTATTCAATTTTTATCACATTGCTTCTTATAATTTAGATTGTGAACAAGCGTAGAGTAATGCAATATGTTTATCATGGTGGAGTTGAAGCTTCTCTTCGTCATGAGGTAAGTAGCTATATAAAGTTTATATTTTTTATGATTTATTAGTTGTCAAACTTCAATTAAAGAATTCAATAGGAGTCCTGGAATGTTCTAGGATTTCAGAAGGCTAAACTTTTTGTCAGACGCTGCTAACAATGTCTAGAATAATAATGTGTAATCGAAATAACTTTTATATGAAGAGTATTTGTCATATAGTAGTCAATTACTCTGCATCTTGTAGTTCACTGTTATCGGCAAGCTCTATGCAGACCGTTTCACTATAATATGTTCCTGGTACTGTTCAAGATTGCATATACCTATTTTATAAATAAGCTGCACTTTACATAGATAGCACACACCCTAGGATAGTTTATTCATAAACACATTAATTTATTAATTTATGATTTATTCATTAACCTTCGTTCTTAAAGTATTCGTTAGAATTAAAGCTGATCGCTGATAGATATTTTTTGCGATTTAGGTATGGCCATATTTACTAGGTCATTATTCATTTAACGAATCAAAAACACAATGTATAAAACGTGATGCAAGAAACAAATTGCATTATGATAAAATCTTAGATGAATGTCGTTCAGTTGAGAATTTTTTACGAGAAAAAGAGAAGGATATATTGTCTTTAGATGGTTTTAATGATGGTGATACATTTAGTACAATGAATAATTCAACGGTTGATGAGGCTGATGCTTTTGAATCGGCTGACGAAACAATAACAACAACAACAGAGACAAAGAAATTAGTTCGTTCATTATCAATATCAACAACTGAAGATACTGTAATTGTAAATACGGAAGAAGATGAACAAGCGGTAATGGAAAAAACTTTAAATGAAATAAATGATCAGGAAAATTTAAAAAACACTGATAACAGCGATACAAAAACATCAGCTCTGCTTAAAAATGGAGAATCATTATCTGTTATTACTAATATGTTACAAAATAAGGAAAGATTACGAGCGATTGTTGAAAATGCAAGTCGTCGTGGAACAGAAGTATGGCAAGGGTTATTAAGTAAATCATCAGAATCTTCATCACGTCGACGATCACATTCGACAAGGCAAGACACATTTTCTGTTGATTCATATGATAGTTTTGATCTTGAGGTGAATTGTCATACATGTGGTAAAAAAATTATAGAAAGTAAATCAACATTGTCACGTGGTAATAATCATGGACACGGTAGTGGATTAGAAAATGTACGTTGTATTACGTGTGCCGCAAAAGAGAGACGGCGATTACAAAACAGATCAAAAACAGAATCTGATGCTTCTGCAATCTTGGAAAGTGATATGGTTGATTTTGGAAAAATTGCTCTTGAAGGAAAAGATATGATATTCCATGAACCATCTTTTGATAAAGGAGATGATTATGTAGTTATTGATGGCAAGGATCCATGTTTACGAAGACAGATGTCATTATCGGCTGCTGGCAGCCCTTTGACGGTAAGACAATAAGATTGACGATTGACATTTATATATTCTCATTGCATGTAGTACTATATAGTTTCCCAGTCATTCTTGGCTAATATATCAGATTAATTGACTGTATCTGTACTCACAGGACATGCTACATAGATTGCAACAATAACAATTTATTACCCAACCAAATTTTTATTATTGTGAATGACCAGGCAAATTTCATACTTAGGACACAGTATGTGCAGGGTTGGATAGGAATGGGCAGGGGATTTTACCCCCTATGCACTAAGCACATGCGTTGGGCCCACTGTTTTGAATAGGTCCTTTTCACAAATTTTGTAAAATTTTCAACTCTTTAAAAGAAATTTACAAGTAATAAAACACCTAATATTAATTATTGAGATACTAATAATAAACCGGATGTCAAAAAAAGCTTAGAGAATTTTTAAGAGAATCGTATTTTTAAAAGGTTTCTATGGGAGCATGCCTCCACCCCTCCCTTTCACCCAGAACTATAAAATCAGGTCCAAAGCCTAACAAGTACGATGATAGTGCTTTAGACCGCTAAAACCTAGAAACGGCCCTGGGAATGTGGATTATAATGATGATAATTATTAAAATCAGATAACCATTAATTTTCTGATTTCTCAATTGGTGTATTTGTTTTTGCTCAGGATGATTTCCTTAAAGATTTTGCCCTTAATATTCACCGTATTGACAAAGATGTCCTTCGATGTGATCGAAATTATCCTTATTATGCTGATGCCAATCTGCAGAAACTACGGAATATTATGATTTGGTAAGCTACCATATTAGTGATGTGAGGCAAAACTTGTTTTAATCTGTACACAGCAGTATTTATTGATTTGGTGTCACTGTTCACAAAATGATCACTTATCCGAATTGTTTAGCAGACATTTGACCAAAAAATAGTTTATAGGGTTTCAGATTCAGGCTGCAGATAAGCAGGAATTTCACTTGCACCCTTTCACTTCTCACTATCCGAATTGCACTTAAGCGACTTGCACTGTAAATATTTCTACAGTTTGTTATAAACATCATTAACGCAATGTAATCTTTCACTGTCTTAACTATCCAGTTATGGGTTATTGAAAACATTGGTGATTGTTATACCGCTCAACATCTTTTAAGGGTCACCTATTTGCAGTGTCCACCTGTCTATGGAGGTCAATCTTGCAATGTCTTTTCGGTTGAATCAACCCTGCATATAAAGACCACCTGCATAGAATAACCAATGTATCTACCTCTGATAAGGGGCTGTCTCTACATTATTTAATTGTTTGTCATTTTGAGGGAAGTAAAATTGTTAATCATACCTCTTGTTTTCATATAGTTATGTATGGGAACGCCTTGATGTTGGATACGTGCAAGGAATGTGTGACATCTGTGCACCAATTCTTGTTGTCCTTGACAATGGTATGTTAAATCCATGCATGCAGGAAAATTTATTTGCATATGATGATGTACCACATTTTGATTGGCTCTTTTTTACAATAGACTATTGTTAGTTCCCTGTGAAAAGCGTTCATGATTTCATGAACCTGAAATTGTCCAATGGTCCATCAACTGCTTATGTTATGGATGAGTTGATGAAGTGTTCATAGCCATTTGGTCAATTTCACATTAACTGTTCATCAACTCTTCATAACAGTTCATGAACCCACAAGAAAATGTTTATCAGCTGCTCATGTAGCTTGTGTAGTGTTCATGAACTGTCCACGGAGTTCATCAACTCTTCATAACTATTCATAACCGTTCATGATCCACAAGTGAGCCCGCAAAAATCAAATGTCTCCAATAGTGGTGCTAGTAGTTCATGAACTGTTCATAACTGTTCATATCCATTCATGACCCATAAGTGAGCCCGCAAAAATCAAATGTCTCCAATAATCGTGCTAGTAGTTCATAAACTGTTCATGAACTGTTCATAACTGTTCATAACCGTTCATGACCCGTAAGAAAATGTTCATGCAATGTTCATGTAGCTTGTGTAATGTTCAAAAATGTGCATTGAATTCACCACCCGTTCATTGAAGTTCATGAACTGTCCATGACCATGAACTCATCAATTTTTTCACAGGGGTGTGCAGGCAATAAGAATTAGCAGGCTTTTGACAGCACCTTCTGGGATCAAGCAATAAAGGAATATTAGAGTGATTCCGCCTTACAAGCAGATTGACTAGTAGTATGCTAGTATTCCAAGCCATCTCAAAATTTGACTTTTGCAAAATGAGTACTTCGACTTGCTTTTGACCTAATTCGTGCCATTTTATTTCTTTTTTATCCTATGTGATAGTGTTTTTGAAGTATTTCTAATAGTTTCTACCTCTTATTGTTTTGTAGAAGCCAAGGCGTATGGATGTTTTGCTAAACTTATGGATCGGATGGGTAGTAATTTTCCACATGGCACAGCAATGGATAAACGCTTAGCTAATATCAATGCTTTGATTCAGGTATACAAATATATGACTTATTTTATGATTAGTACCGATCGAGGCTAATTGACGGAAATTCTGTGTGTCGTTGTTTTGTTCAGTTATGCTTGATACATTTCAGGATTTGTATTATAATAAGTATAATTCGGGGTATAATTAAATTATCATTCCTTGCAGATTCTTGATCCTGAGTTACACGAAGTACTCCAACAACACAATGACCATTCTATATTCTACTTCTGTTATCGGTGGTTTTTACTGGATTTCAAACGAGGTATGGATTAGCTAACCAGGCTATGGTCTGGTCTAATTCGCGTATCTTAGCTACAGATTGATCAAGGGTTGGGAAACTCAAACAGGAATTTGACACTTTTTACGATCATTTTTTCTTCAAATTTCTGAACATTTATGGGCATCAAATTCTAGAGAAATGTGAAGATTTTGTTTGGTGATGCAAAATGCCATCCATCAACCTATCTCATGGAGTTACCCCCAATGAAATTGCAATGGATGCCATCATGTGACGCACCCAAAATCTAAAACTTATCAACAAGGAATAATTAAGTATCTGAATAATTGATGATGTTGAAAAACGACAACTATTACTCCCAGAAGTTACTGTTTTGAACAAGTTACTATATATTCGAAAATCAGTTGAAAAGTTTTTGCGAATAAAGCAATATAAAGCTAGTTGTAAGTATAAAAAATGACTTTCAGGAAAAAGCAACTAATAATCGGAGACATATGTAAATGTTTCAATTGCAAGTAGCAATGTTGGCCTGCATATCGATTTTATCAAATGTAATGTAATTTCGCACAATTATAAACGGTTTGTAAACTACTATATGCAATGCATCCAAGACCATTCACCAAGCACAGGATTGAAATGAATACACCAGGAGCTCTAACAAACTAGCTACATGGGGACTAAAGTTGTGCGTCGGATTGGATTTTCTGAAAATTGACCACAGGTACCACGAACTTTCTAAAATTCGAATTCGATCTGATCAGGATTTCAAGATTAAAAAGTAATCCAATCCAATCCGAAATTTTTTGTAGCCTCTTAAACAAGATATTTAAAGGAGCAAAAATGACCGGCAGGCGCTACGCACTTAGATCACATGCATGTTTATTGTGTAAAACACAATGTTCATTGTTGACATGAATTTATAACAAATTAGGCCTGCGTATAACAATAGTTTCAAAGCGAGACGGTTGAATTACGCTAAGCATAAATTCAACTTGAGCTCGCAGTGGTCGCCGGTCAATTTTGCCACTTTAATGTGGCAAGTTGTCGACACTGATACTTACCAATACTGACTACAGCTTCCTGATCATCAGAATGACCATGACATTGTTTGATTGAATCTAGTGACAAATGTTGTTAAAAACAATGTAACATTATTTTCAGAATCCGAAATTAGTCCGGCAGTTGACTGATCTATAAGTCCCGCTTTGATATACCGCCATTTGACGAGCGGTAAGCGGACTCACTTACCAACATATGAAATCGTCATAGTAAAAGTGAGACTTGGGCAAGTCAAGTCCGGCAGAAAAATTTGAATCCAATCCAATCCGAAAGCTGTAAACCAATTCTGAATCCGATGAGGTAGGATTTGGGTCGGATTTTCACACCTTCAATGGGGACGGACATGCTAACTTCAGGATTAAATTTTACAAATGTGTCTCATGAAATTTTAACAATAAATTTCCAAAAAAAAAATTTAAATATTTGGTTTTCTAAAAATGTTAACTTTTGTTCTATTGTCATCTATTGTCTTAGAATGCACATATTTATACTACTCTTAATAATCTTAAAAAGGATAAAATAAATTATTTTTAGGTTGAAATTTAATGGTTTTACCTCTCGCCTGTTTTGAATTCATAGTCCTGTTTTCTAAGCTGGTTTATTCTTGTTTATTTTTTAGAATTGCTTTATGACGATGTATTTTTAGTATGGGAAACAATATGGGCATCAGATAGCGTTGCCTCGTTACAATTCAGTCTCTTTGTGGCATTAGCTTTAATTGAGTTGTATCGGTACGTATATGGTTTCGCTGGTTCTCAACTATCAGGCGTATAATGGATTGTATGTATGGGATAATGTTTGTAAAATTATTTGTGGATGCACAATGCTTATTCTCACAATATTTTGTCAATTGACTAAATTAATTAGACACGTAAGAAGAATTTTTACGCATTTACGTAAGAAGTAGAAAACCAGTCAAAAGTTTACTCCTTCAAATTTATGTGCATGTTATTATTTCTCTAAATAACTTCGAATTTATTTATTATTATTATATTTTATTATATTATTATATTTTATATTTTATTATTATTATAGTTGCCAGTAAAGTGCATCGTATGAAGGAGAGTGACTTGAATTACACGTTGTTATAAAATATCACTGTGTAACCTAGTTAATTAATAACACTGTCCTGTGACAACCCAACTTGTGATGATAAGTGGGTTGTGAGTTGATTAGTTGAGTTTGATGGAGACAGGATTTTAAAATTAGTGACATTAACCGGATAGTGATATTAAAAGTAGTGATATCAAGAGGTTTGCACTGTAGCAGCATTTGTGCTTACACAAGAGTATTATCGGGTTTTGACGCTCATTTTGTGAACCATTGGTGGCAACACCTATAGATTTACTCCGTTTGTTGGGCTGAATATTGTTCAGCTCTCAAAGGCACTCACCTATTTGCTTATCAATGTGTGGATGCCAGGGTAGGTGCATATAAAGCTGCTGCAATTCCTTTGTTTGAATTGTTAGTTGAGTTGATGATGTTTTGATATTTATTTACCTGCACTTTAATCAAATTCAATTATTTTCTTATTTAGGGATATCATTGTTGATAACCGAATGGATTTCTCAGACATTATCAAATTCTTCAATGGTATGTATTACGGATACAGTGTAACCCGCGTAAGTGCAATTCGGATAAGTGGAATTCTTGCTTATCTGCAACCACAATCTGAAACTCTATAAATTATTTTCTGGTCAAAACTTCTTGAACAATTTTGGATGAGTGCAAATTTGGATAACTGCAACGGAAATCTTCGTCAATTTCGACTTGCGATAACTGCGACGATAAAAGTCACTCCTCTGAAATAGAGGAGTGGTACGGGTGTCTTCGGTAGGGTGACGCTGTCTACATTACTACATTTACAGTAAAATCGGAAATCGTTCTGCTCCGTCACAGGCAGGGCTGGGTTTTGGATCCATGTAGACCTGATCGAGTCTCTATAACTCTTGAGTACACTTGGAGTAAAGACTCATCTGTGACATACGCTGTACGATTTCCGATTTTTCTGACTACGAATTCTAAACATAACAATGATAGTATCATTTTATTGTGACGACGCACACCAACATTATATTTAATGCAATCATTTTCGTATAGTCAAGAGATGTTTTTTTATATTTGAAATAGAAATGGCTGAACGTCACGATGCACCAGCTGTTCTTGATTTAGCACGAAATATCGTACGACGATTACAAGATATTATGCATCCATCCGAAGCCAAAGCTGATGACGAAGAGTAATCTACTATGTCTGATTGTACAGTAGCAATTATCAATATGCATATACAAACATAATAATCTATGAAAATCAATATGAAATCAATTAAATTTTATTTGAATATGAATAAACTATTAAATATTTTCATAGAGTCGAATTAATATTATAATATATCAGTATATTGATATTAGGAACACAACAACCGAAAATAAGAAAATTCCTATAATTTGTTACATTTTCGTTGATCGAAACAATACAATTAAAAAAATTTAGAAAAACCGCGAAGGGTGAAGCCCGGTTTTAGTTCGACCAATAGTCATTAGTAAAGAAGGCTGTAAATATATAATTATTAACAATAAATAAAATAGTGTGTTTGGAATTTAACTAGAATTGGGTCCAATTTGTATATTTCATTATTGTCTTAAAAGAGTTTATCGTTTCTATATATGAGATGTATTTAATATAAATGAACTTTATTTATCATAAGAAAACTCTATCCATATCATAGTTATACATTTCACATAAAACATGTTTCATGAAAAGCTATTGGGTTGAAACAGGTTCATTTCATTTCGCTTACAATTAAATATAAATATATCAATATAATAACCTTGGTATTTTTATTGTGTAGTGCTTTTATGTCGACATGCCACAGATTCTATAGTTCACAATGCCAGACCGAGAAGTAAAATATAGAAGGAAGATCATCTGCAAACTAGGTCAACAAAATTTCCTCCGCACAAAAGATCGCAACTCAGCTATGCACATCTGCAAACTATAGTCAACCATGTTCATCTGCAAACGCCTTGAATGTTTCATTTGAACTTCTTTATCTGTTAAAAAATATACAACACGCAGGTGTTGATAAGTAGCTCAGTATTGAAACCCGACTTCAATTAGAGAAAATCAAGTTATGCTTTTACTGCATACAATATAGGGTTCATATCTTATCAATTACACAGATTACACAATCGTTAAAAAGCAGCTGTAATGACATCTCAAAAAGACAGAGAAATCTCCTCTATTTTCCCATGTAATTATTGACGTATGAAGTTAAACTTAAATGGTTTGCATTTTATCAACGAACATTGAATTTGAGATTTCAACATTAGTGCAATCATAAGTTCTTCTAAATGAATCCTTCCCGAAATCCTTATATTTGTTGCCGATCATTCTCTAACCTGAAATTTTTCAACTTTAGATTTCCAGTTGCATGCTAATATATGCATGCTTACATTGAACTGTGAATCATCAGGCTCAACTGGTTTCAAAATAAATGTATGAAGGAATCTATGTAGAAAAGAAACCGTAATTTAATTGAAAAAATATTCTATTTAATTTTTTTGCTGTTGAAAGAAGCAGAAAGTTTAGAAATGAAAAGTGGAACGCACAAGATTTTATTTACAAATTTAGGTAATATTTTAATTCATCCTAAAGCACGTGGAAGTAGTAGCCTTACCCCCCCCCCTCAAAAAAAATCATAGAAACATTGGGTGACTAGCCCGAGTGTCATAAAGTTGCAAGGTAACAAATTTTTGGAGGTTTGTCTAAATTAAATTCTGTTTCACCTAACAACAGAAGGTACACATGTACCTTGTAGGTACACATCAAGGGAAAGCTTTCAACTCAAGATGAGCATGTCTTGAGTTCTGTCAGGATTCCTCTCTGCAATGAGCAAAATAATATTTATAGTATAGTACAATCCTCCAAGTGGGCAAATGTGGTGTGTCTTATGGTTTGGTTTGCCTTTAGCATGCCTTGAATTTTGCCAGGACCTCCTCTTAACTGGGTGTGGCCATTTCGTGGTCAACCCTAGGAGTTCTTGATCCTGATCTGTCAATTACTTTTTCTGCATACGCCCCTTTTCTTCAATTTGACCTTTCGATATATCGCTATATGCAAGCAATTGCAAATAAGTCTATAAGTATGCTCTACTGTGTTAGAGCTACCCTCCAATAAGACCATTAACAAATTGAAATCTACAACTCGAGGACATGCACATAAATTTCAAATTAGACAATACAAATTTGAAAACTCCAATGCATCACATAGATTTGCAATTATGCGTGTCAGCGGCTTTCGGCTTTCCCGGCTTTGGGGGATTTGCTAAATTGTTCTCACCAAACTAATTCAATCCCCTGGATATGGGGCAACATTGATTTTGCATTTCCCCCTCCCCCGGGCCGGACATATTTAGCTTTCATTAACAAATTCAAGGTAAGAATGTATCTAATAAATAAAAAAATTCACAATTATGCATAATAGAGTTAACATGGAATCGGATATTATTAGTCATACAATTTCTCATACATAAATGTGCAATGTACAACAATTCTGTCCTGACGGCAATATTTTTTATAAAACCTGCTGACCGTAAATTACATTGACCGGGGTTTTCCCCGGGGGTATAAATTAAATTTTCAAAAGAAGACAAAACCCCTTCCCCCTAGGGCATCTATTTCTTGATAAAATTCTACTAATCCCACTGGGAGCCCGGAGTTCCCTAGAGGGGTCACCCCCGGGAAAGCCGCAGATACACACATTAACATCATATGATTCAACCAAATAATTGTATAACCGTATGATTCAATCGTATTATGTGACTTGAGCATTGATTAACGAGCTCATTAAAGTAAAAAGCATTTAGCAAAACAGTTGTAAAGATTTGTTTAAGGTGTTGTCATTAATTGTCAAAGTTACCCGCTTCATTTGTAATAATGAAAAGTTGTTGATTGTCAGTGATCGGTCCCTTCCTTTCCAGAGTGCCGTTCCAATCACCAACATAGAATACGTCACCAGGATAACACCCACGTTCATTAACATAAAAAGGTGTGGCTGCTATGACGACGACATAACATTCAAAGAACAATAGAATGCCTAATACCATGCTGGTTGATCGTGTAGGATCTGGGTAGGAGAGTATTGTTTTGAAGTTTGCCATCATTTTGAATCGAGCTGAGAGCACAACTCAAATCTTCTGTCATGTATTCGCCCAAGAGAAAAAGAATCCGACATGTGGCATAAATAACTATACTTTAATCATTTTGATTTGAAATATAGACAATATGGATTACCTCGATGATTTTACAAGCCAAGCAGATACTGTAGGAGGGGATGATGCTTCATATATTAAAGATCACATCGCTAAAAACCTCTCCTTGGGAATACCGACAAAATGGCAATCCTACTGTAGCGAGAGAAGAAAAGAAAAGCATAAACAGGATTCTTATAGAAAAGGTCCTGCACCTATAGAAGAAGCTGAATCAATGAGAAAAGGTGCTACACAAGCAACGTATGGTACATTAGATAGTGATTGTGAAGATTTAGAATTTGAGGAAGACAGAAAAAATGGGAGTGCAGAGAAAGAAATACCAACAGGAACAAGACGTCCGCCTCATAAAAAACGAAATTCCAAAGGTCATTCATTAGCCAGTTGTCGTGCACTTATCGTTTATTTTTCAAAATTAGCGAAAACAAGAGACGAAGATGAGACTGTTGATTTATCGTTTGTTGATTCGTTATTACAAAATGGTGCAGACATAAATTTCAGTGACCATCATGGTCAAACTGCTATGCATGAAATAGCGAGAGCTTGGCACCCTGATGTAGCTAAGTTTGCTTTACAACAAGGCGCTGATGTTAATAAGCCTGACACATTTGGTAGAACACCATTACATTTAGCTGCTGCTGTTGATTATGAAGACATGGTAGAATTTTTATGCCACAATGGCGGTAAGTATCATTTCGCGTTCCTGCAATCATCTATCATTTAGCTCCTCTGTTGACTTATTGAGCTTTTGTTTGACTATTTAATACAAATCCTATTCATCCATTCAAATGTTTTGTAATAAAAATTACTTGCGCTCAAATTGTTTATTTGCAACACTTGTTGTGTAATTCGTTATCCATCCTTTTGTAAAGTTTTGGAATCTATAGAGGGTGAATTTCACTCGACTTGAAATTGTGACTTACAGAAAACTTCATTATATATCAATATATCATAATGTACTTCTAATATTTGTCTAGCACGCGACGCACAACTATTTTGAACACGCTTCCCTTCCCTTCCTCTCCGCTGTACATTATCCAACATTTATTTTAGATTATTATTCTAACCCAGAAGTTGCTCAAAGCCACTACCCGGTCAAAATATCACAAAAATGTATTAATTTTTATGCAGGCTTATTCCGCCATATAGCCTGCCGTTTCGATTTTGTTTTTGTTTTTTACAGCATGGAGATCATCTTTATTCATATATTTCTCTCTTTAATTTCTATGTATAGCAAATATCGAATCAAGAACATTAACAGAACTCCAAACTCCAATGCATTATGCTGCTAAAAATAATGGCACAGCTTCTTTAAAAATGCTTTTGAAACTTGGTGCAGGAATCAATGTCCGAGATTACAAACAAAGAACGCCAGTTTTCGTTGCTGCAGAGACAGGTAAGTCTAGCTATTTACAATTGAAACCCATCTGCATCTCATCGAAAACTTTAAAAATTCCCACTAATACATAAACCTAATTGATATACAATAGTCAACTAATTATAAATATGCTGACGAAACCTGATTTAGAAACCTTTCAATTATTCACATCAAAAGATATCAACGACTACCTAGCTAGGAAGCCTAGGATATATTTTAGGCTGTATTTTGCAGTAGCTTCATAACCTGATCTTCTTATCACCTCTCTTGAGAGGATGTGGGTTTGTATTGAACCATTGTTCATCAATGAGATAAAGAGATTAACAGTTTTACTGGAATATCTTTTTAATAAAGTAGATCTTTTCAAAGTTCAGAACGATGATCACCTTGCATGTATATAGTGTCAGAGCCAAATCAAATATCATTGTTTTCACTTCACTTTGAAAAGAGTTTATACAAAGTTATAAATCCACAATCCAACGCCTGCCTCAGTTCCATTATCTTTGAAAAATGAGATAATATACATCAATATTTCAGTCACTGTAAGAGTTACTAAACTCATTACATGCAAGACCAGTTATGTTTTTAATAAGGTAAATTTCAAATAAAAACAAATACTTTTTAGCAGGTTGAGCCTGACTCACAGTAGAAACCATGCAGAAATCTTAGATTAGTAGATTTCAGACAGTTGAAGCAAATTCAAAAGAAAGTTGATAATTTTCTGATTATAGGCCAACCAAAACTAATTACAGTACTAGGCTATACAGAAGAAATGGGAGCTAAAAATGTTTTGTAATTCCGGAAAGCTAGACCTTTTATCAAACAATGGCATTCATGAACTGAGAGTGCAAGGTTGGCCCATGTAAAACTGAAATATGTTATACTGTATTTGCATAAAAATGATTCATCATGTTGCTTACAACTTTGTATATTAATCGAATCATAGTTTAGTACATTTTTTATTCCAGCTCGTTCGGATGCATCAAGATACCTAGTAGAACAAGGTGCCCCTGTTGGTGTATATGATGACAGTGGTTCTTCTTGCCTTGCGTTAATGATTGAAAAAATGCCACATATCGCTATGGAAGCTGTTGAACAATTTCATATGATTGATAGGGCTTTCCGCAAACATTATTATTATCTCGGATATCTTGAAGCTGATGAGAAATATCTTCCTAAGATGCTACCGAAAGGAAGGAAAGAAAAAGAAGAGCAGAAACAACGGGACAAAGATGCAAAAAAGGCAGTGAAGGAAAAAGGAGGGAAAATTGCCAAGCAACCAAAAACGGCAGCAAAAACTCCACTAGAGGTAATTAATTGATCAATTGATTAACATGATTTTCATATGCCCACAATGCTACTGAAAATGTGTTGTTAAGATCATTTAGATGTTACATGATTAGATATAAATACCAAAAAGAACAGTGGTTTTGAAGAAGCCTAGTCATTAGATATTGACTGTACAATGTACCCACAAGTATATATTTTTTCCAATAAAAAATATAGCTGCACTACACTATGACTCATGGTTGACTATGAAATAAGAAGAAAGAATTTCTACAACTACGCTACAAAACCATATAGAGCTTTAAAAGACAGCTAGAAGCTATTCAGTTACAGTAAAACATGTACATAATTGCCAACAACGAGAATTTGATAATTTGACCATTAGATACAGGCAGTCTTCATATACATTACACAGGGTTGATTCAATAGAAAAAATAAAAAATAACACTTTTCAAGGATGACCACTATAGTAGATAGGTGCCCACTACCCATTATAACAGGTTTGACCGTAGTATCAAATTATCGAGCGTGGATCAACTTCCAAGGCTTTTTACATCTAAAAATGCACCATTAATATGCAAATACCGTGATTTCTATCTAAGCCTGCGAGCATGTTTTAGAGATAAAAATAAACTTTCCTGTTGCTTGCCTAAGGAGATAAGGTCTGCACACAGGTTTGAACCACTTTGACTGCTGCTGTCTGATGAGTTCACGCTTGACTTACTTCCTTCTGATTAAATCGCTTGCTTGGATTATTGGCAACAAAATAGAATTATTTGGCATGTTGTTGGGTTTTTAAAAGCAAATAAAAGATAAGAACATTAGCTCACATGATTATCGGCACCATCTTGTCACTATTTTCTTTCCAATTGGTTTTAAAATTGATAAATTTTCCTTCATGTGTTACCTGAACTACCTTCAATGCTCTAACGCCACTATATCGTTCATAAGTATCTCTTTGCTACAAAATTTTTTCGATTATGCTAGTTTTTGCTACCGGCTCACATAATGGCAAAAATTTGATCATGATCGCTTCACAAATGGTCAGAATAGCCAAATAGGCCTCCAAGTATGTTTCTCCTTACAAAACAAAACTCTTCCGTATATATATATATGTGTGTTGTGCTGCTGTTGTTGTTGTCAGGGAGATTATCAAATTTGTTAAATTTATGTCAGTAGTATTTCATCCTTATATCATAACCCTTAGCTATGATTGATTACCTTTATTGAGAGCTCAACCAACAATCAATGATAATTATACATTAATTTATTCCGAGCAAAAGGTGTACCAGTACTCGTATTGTTTGTGCACAAAACATTATGCGATCAATTTCTGTCTATGCGTCAAAAACAATAAACGGATGTGATAAATGGAGTGTACGAGAAAAGTCAGATCCCAGAAGTCTGAGTTTAATTGACCAAAATTCAGAAGTTTGTAATTTCCTATTTTGTAACAGATATTTAGTGCTTTTTTGTTATGTTGTGGGGCAAAATTCAGAAGAAAACTTTACAAAAACATAGGATTCCAGGAATTAAAACTTTTTCTTGGACCCTGTGATAAGAAGACTCGTGATAACTTACATTACCATGAGTCAAAAAAATTTTAGACCATGACCAGGGTGGCACAAAAATTTTTGCCTTCGGCGAACCAGCTTTCAGTCACATATAACCTTCGGATTTTTGTTTCTATAACTGTACTCCATTTCCAATGTCCAAAATCAGTTTGTGCATAGGAATTTATTTTAAGAAAAAGTTTAAATTAACAATCAGAATAGTCATTCAAGCAAAAATTAAGTGTAATTTCCAACACTGTATAAACAAACTAAACCAAATGGCATATGCTTGATGTATGGGCTGTAATTATTATATTGCTATAAACTTTCATTCTTACAAGCACATCTCTGAAGTTCAATGCATTTTTGTAAGCTGAAATATATTTCTCAGAAAAGAATGCTTTGTGATCAAAGTAAGAGAATTTGATTGAAAGCAGACTTTGAAATAAAACCTAATCGTTTTATCTGTGTCCTCAATTAAATTGTTCTATTCCAACCAGAAAGTATAAGCCATTTAATGATCACTAGTTTCTGATTCTTGAGATCGTTTTTGTGTTGAGCAGCCATCTTGGTCAGCTTTCAATTGTCATTTTTTATCTCTTTGTTATGCTAATTAGAAAATCTAAAAAGCCGTGGAGGCGTTTTTTGTTCACGCTTCAGTTAGCACGTGGAAATGAAGCGGGAAAATGGCCAAAACAATAACTTTTCTCGTTGTTTAATATCATTTTATGAGTTGAAATCCAACATTTTTTGAGATTATTGTTCAGTTTTAACATTTCCGAAGGCCAGATCTTTGGATTCAAGAAATGAAGATGATAAAATTAGTTTTCTTCAAATTGTAGAAGAAATGAATGAAAGTAAACTTCGGAAAACTTCGGAATTTTGCCCTAGCTTCGGCGAACTACGTTTGCAGGTTCGGACTGTTTGTGCCACCCTGACCATGACCTCAACCTATATTCCAGACCACAATGTTTACATAATTTTTTACTAGGGGACACATGCAATAAACAATAGTTACATATATAGGTACATAGGCAGGGTCCGACAAAATGTTTTACCTTCCGCAAACTTTAAATTTTTAGATAAACTTTTGAGTAATTTTACTGACATAAAAACGTAAACTCGAAGCTTTCTTTTAGGTTTATTTCCAGCACTTTGCCTTTTCCTTCTGAATTTTGCTGGCATTCCGCAAACTAGGTTTCCAAGTTTCCGGACTTTGTCGGACCCTGTACATAGGTAGATAAAATATCGTAAATACTTTTTCAAAAAAGATCAAAGCAATGTTGGAATGACAAAGAGAGTTCACTATTGAGAACCACCAATTCAGATTCTACCCTTCTAGAAGTTGTTGCTCCTTATACCTTTTTTCTTTTCGTCTAAATTTTGACTAAGTTTTATTTTATCATCTATATTACCATTTTACGACAATAGGTTCAGCCTTCTGGAATCCTAGAGGCATTTTAGCATTTTTTCTGAACTTTTCTGTTTATGTTTGACCAGTAAATCATGAAAATATCAATTTTCTTCTGAATTTGCTCCAACTTTCCAGAATATAGGAGTCCAGGATTCCTACTTTTGTCGAATCCTGTATAGTGTATATTTCTGTGTTACTCTTTAATTATAATGTACGTTTATCTTCAGGTTATCATACAATATAATCAATTGGATTTAATTATGCATCCTGTATTCCAACGATTGATTGCTGTCAAATGGAATTTATTTGGCAAATTTGGTTCATCTATTTTAGTATCATTAAATTTATTTTATACATTACTTTGGACTGTTCTGGGTATATTCTTTCCTCGTCGTGGTAATTTTTATTCACCGCTTGGCGAAAACTGGTGGCGTCTTGTTTTGGAAATTATTGGAGTTTTGATGACGGTTTATTTTATAGTTGTGGTAAGTCTGAAATGAGTTGTAAAATAAATAAAATTTAACACAGTCTGTAGTAACAAATATTGCAAATTTGCAATACAGTATAATCACTATGATATTGATATTTGAAAGTACTGAACAAATACTGAAAATGTACTGAGATAGTCAGGGTTCTTTCAACAAGGTTTGGACTAACAAATTACGGTAAAATCCCGGAAGGAAAAATATTTTATCGGTCCCTGCTATCGGTTACCCTATGAAAAATGTCCATTTTAACTAAAACACATTGATTTATAAGGCCAACCTTAAAGTTATGTATATAATTATAAGACAAAAGAATCTATTTACAAATTATTTGTACTTTTAGGAATTGCTTCAAATACGTATGACAGAAAAGCGGCATAATAAATGGCGAGCTTGGAGAATGCGACAAGTGGAACGGGATTTAAAATTTTGTCATCCACGTTGGCCAGAAGAAAAAAAGTATTTAGAATCAGAATTACAACAGATCAGAACATATCAAAGGACTTACTTTCGTGATCCTTGGAATATCTTTGAATGGATTTCTTATTTTGTTATATTAACATTAATCGCTACTCGTGTCATGTCACTTGTAAGTTCTGACGATGAAAACAGCAAAACTCAAGAAGTTCATCGTAAAGTTTACTCTCTTGGTTTGGTTATTATCTGGTTAAGGTTCATGAGGACATGTCGAGCATTCAGAAGTATTGGTCCTTTCATTGCTATTCTTGGTTCAGTTATTGCTGATACTTTAAAATTTGCATTCTTGTTTTTTGAATTCTTTATCCCATATACTGTTGGATTTTGGATTGTTTTTGGTGGCTCAAAAAACGCTATTACCATGGGTGATGATAGTGCCAAGAATTGGGAACATTTCAACGATTTGACATTTTCTGTCTGGGAGGTATGTTTCTATTATATTTATTTAACAAGCAATGAATTACCCGCATTGGTGGGTTTAATATTGGCTGACTTGGATTGGGAAGATTCCTCGCAAACAATAGAAAGCTATGATGTAATGCCACATTATACCAGATTTATTTCCGATAATGCAAACCTGCATATGATATGTACTGTTGAATGATGTCATTAATTGGTTACTCCAATCTGCCTTTGAGTAGTTTTTCAGTGGAATGAAAATAGTCTAGAGCTATAGTGTCTAGCGAAATGCTGTACTCAAAGCCATTCCAGCATGTTTTCAGTAGCGATTCTTTACATCAATGATTAATTTTGTCGATGATTTATGATAAGCCATTGGTCTGCTAAATTAAGTCTTGCTGTAAATATGATAGAACCAAACTCATATAGCGTACTGTATTACTTATCATTGTTAACCCCTTATAATTAACAAACAAATTATATTATCCTCAACAATTTTCCTATCATTTCATCGCACTATTCGGGTGAGCCTTATGTCAAAGCGGGTTCGTCTGGTCTGACGTTGTCTGACGTCAGGGGTCACGTGTTTTAATATTGTGAACGCATGCATACTATCTTACATCAGCACACTTCAGAAAATTGACAAACAGGGCAGGAAAAGTTTCACGATAAGAAAATAATTGTCCAATCTTGCAATGTCTAAAATAGTATTTTCTATTGAATCAAACCTATAAAAACCACCTGTCTATGATGGTCAATTTATAACCTCTCTTAGTTAGCTGTTATATACAGGTTTCACTGTATTATTATTTCAATAATTTAGGATTTGATATTTTATTACTCGTAATTTTATTAGATTAAGTTGGAAAATTGTACAAAAGTTTTGAAAGATGTCCTATACAAATATGTGGGCCCAAAGCACGGGCTACAATGGTCAGTTCAGTAGTTGCTGAAATCAAGTGCAAATGGCAAATTCCAATAGTTTTTTTGAATTCTTTATTTAATTTGAATACAAAAACACTATCTTACTTTTCAGCTAAATGATATTATTTTTGTCCTATATTTTGCAGATGACTTTAGTTGGGGATTTTGATTTCGGAGGACTTGTAGCTGTTGATAGATTGATGGCACAAATTCTTGTTGGCACATATTTTGCCCTTGTTTCAGTTGTCTGCTTAAATCTTTACATTGCTTTGCTATCTGATACATTTGCTCGTGTCTACGCTCAAGCTCAAGCGAATGCTGGTATGCAACAAGCAACATTAGTTTCTACGATTGAAAGAACCCTTTCTAAAAAGAAATTAATCAAATTTGGTCATCACATGAAAGAAGAGTGTGCTCCTGAGGTAAGTCAGATCCTGTTCATTATAATTAAATTACTCATGATTAATACGGTAATAAGACTGCTCGTAATGTTTAGTATTAGGCCTACAGTATTCAGATCGAGGTAGAAGTTATCTGATGAAGTGACTGAGGTCTGATTATTCTGAACATGTGACGGTTCGTGTCAGAATCAACAATCAGGAAAAATTTAAATGTATTTTAATAAATAAAATGAGATAGAGTCCAATTGAAATAAAAAAAAGTAAGATTTGAAAATAATTAAAATTCAATATTCAATAATTGTTTTATTATAAAATTTCAAAAGCAAATCGTAGGAAAACAAGTGTTAACGAAAAATCATATCATTAGCTCGCTAATTTATCCTTCCCAAATAATAGAACTTGAAAAATAGGATAAAATGTAGACTTACATTACAGTGAAACCTGTATATAACAGCCATCAAAAAAGATACATTACAAGATATAAAATCATGATTAGTTAAATGGGTATACAATGCATTTAATTTAGTTTTCTTAAAGAGTTACATTTTATCATTATACGGTAGTTTCAGGTTCTATTATTTGGGAATTAAAATCCTCACCATCGGTGGGGTTTGGGATTGGTGCTTAGTTGGTGAAAGTTACTCATCTCGCATTTGTCAGGAAGCTTGACTTTGTGCTAACCTGTCTCCACTCTACAACCAAGCACCGTCACATTGATAATCAGTGGAAAATTACTGAAAATAATTATATTAAACTTAACAAAAATAAAATATCAACTTACCAGCCTGTCTACCTCTACATGACGAAGTGGTTGGGTCGGAAATTAGACATAATATCCAAAATGAGCAAATATGAATACAAATTAAAATTGTTAAAATAAATATAAAAATAACTCTCGTCACAGTAGTGCTAAAGATTCGTAGCAAACTGAAAAACTCCTTGACTCACGATGACTGTCTAGTAAACTAGTTAGTGTAAGACTGATATCAACGCCATATCTTGATCACAAGATTTACCCTATTCCACGGATAAGATATATTTTTTTGATAATATATTCTCTGTCGCTTGTTTTCTTACGATTTGCTTTCGAATTTTGAAATACATTCAGGGAACTTGGTGTAAAACATATACTATTAAAGCCCTATTTCTATCACAACAACAAGGATAGTTTAAACTATACTTTCATTCGATGTACTCATTTTGCTACATTTTAAGTTCAAGGTGTAGTTTCACATTCTCACAGTGGTTTTAAGGTTAATATTGATATGAAACAGACAGGTTGTCACGCAATGTTGGAATCTCGAATTTCAGATCCTTTCCTGCAATTGTTTTTCAAATGACCCTGAAAAATCTTTCTCAATCACCTTCTTTCCTGTGAAATTAGCTACGGTGATAAATAATGAAATTTCTGAAATCGTATTGGCTCAGTATAAGTTGTGGAGTTATTACCTATTATAACACTACGAATTTTGAAAATATGAGAGCCTACTGAAAACATATTGTACTTACTGGATAGTACTGATATTGGGCACTTTTCAGCAGGTTTCAAATTTTGAGTTGTGTTTCAGTAGAATGTGAAGAACTTAAACTAATAAAGCCTCTCATCATCACAATGAATTTCAGTATGGTTTCAGTTTACCCAATACCATACCAGTATGTTTTCAGTAGGTTTTCAGTAGTGATTCAGTAGTGATATATGCAAGATTCATAGTGTGGAATAACACGACAAATCTCCTGAAGCTATTGGTCGATTGACTTCCATTCTCCAGCATTATTTTGACACGGAAATACCTGTGTTGCATTGAATTGCGTGACTTAAAGGGAGAATACTGACCGGGGAACATTGCGCGCTCAACCAACTCATACGTCATCAATTTAAACAAAGCTTTGAGAAAAGCTGCCGTGCGTGTGAGTGAGCTTCGTTTTATTATTCTGGCCGTATGTTGATTTTATGGAAAGTATTTCAAATGAACAAATTAAAATCACAATTTGGGAGCTATACTACGTACTTATTTTATCACGTTCTGGACTTTAATGTATTGTTTACTATGTGATCAACAGTATAAAAAGTATGATGTGCAGGAGCGTTTTTAGTTCGACCAGTTCGATTGATATGTTGAACGAAAGTAACACTAACAAGAACCTTGTTTAACATTTTCATTTTCGTTATAAAGCCAAATCCTTGTGTTTCTTGACATCTTAGGTCATCTTGCGTATCGACTATCGTTCTTTTTCATGTTTTTGTTGATGTAACGATCGGACCATAAAAGCTTGCCAACTAATAACAAGGCAACTTCAGTAAATATAACCAAGGATAAATATACCAAAAGCAAACTAATGTGATAATTCAATAAAACTATGCGAATCTGAGTAAAATGCATGGAATAAATCGTTGTTTAAAAACATTGATTCGTTGATGATTGTCACGAGTTCACGGCTTCGACATTTGTTCCTGTCTCGTGTTTTTGATTATTTCGTTCAAAACAATAGAATTAAGGCGAGGCCAACTCTGTTTCAAAACAAGTACTTGAATTTGGTATTAAGAATTCAAGTTCCGCGCGCAACGTTCCCCGGTCAGTATTCTCCCTTTAATGACTATGACAATTAAGAACTGGAGAAAAGCGATGCTCCATGTTGATATATTGAATGCAATGGTGATCAGCACCATAGAGAATTTCAGTAAACAAATGAGTTGTAAGGAGCAACTTTGGTGGTTAGTTACAATAAAATAACGGCTAGGAGCATTTTGCCAAGGTTTTATAGTTGACTTTGGATGATGTAGATAATATATTCAGCTGATCAAAAATGTGTACAAGTCAGAACGAGAAATAACATTACAGTGAAACCTATATATAACAGCCAGCTATGAGAGGTAGATAATAAATTGACCACTATAGACAAGTGGCCTTTATATACAGGTTTGATTCAAAAGAAAATACTATTTAAACATTGCAAGAGTGACCACTATAGACAGGTGTCCCCTTATAGATGTGACCGTTATAACAGGTTTGACTGTATTAGTACTATTTTATGAGATCATTGAGTGAATATTCTAGCTATTTATTAATCTATAATGACACCAACATGGTTTTCAGACTCTCTAATATTTAGTCTATTTCATCTTCACTATTCAGGAAGTGTATGCCAGAGATGAAGGAAATAGTCCTGATGACCATGAAAATGATATGTTTGAAAAAGTTGTCCGTCAAATATCAAATCGAATTGATGAGTTTGAAGATAATATGAAAGAGAAATTAGCCACCTGTGGCACATTAGAGACTGGTGGTGGTACTGGTGGTCCTGGTATGGGTGGACCAAGTGGAGGCAAAGGTCCTGGTGGGGGAGGCGGCCAAGGTCAAGGTGGCAATTATGGTAATTTTGGACCAACAATTGCGAAACAAAACCAGCAGATTCATGACATATCACGTGAGATGATGGAGATTAAACGTTTGTTAATGGGCATGGGTGGTAAGCCTGGCCTTGTGAATTTTCCAGTTGGCGCCTCTGCTCCTATTCAGGTCAATCCGTCCCCATCACTGCGTGGCCCACCCAGTAGTGTTGGTTATCCAACAACTGCGCCTATTCTGCCCCGTGGTGGCTACACAACAGACCCAGAGACTGCTGGACATCTACCACTGCCAAAAAAGAAAGGAAAACGAGGCAGAGGACGGAACAGAGCTGGACAAGGAGGATACGATAGTGACGTTGGCAGCACTTATTCAGAGAATCTACCGATGCTACGTATTCAACAAAGAGGTCGGAGTAGCAGTCCTCATTCGGCTCAATCAGTTCCTGTTGGAAAACAAAGAAAGGGTAAAAAGCGTTTATCAGGAAGCTGGGAGGATATTAAAGCTGATTTGTCTGTTTGATTGATAAAATATACAAAGTTTTACACCACATTGCAGCTTATATCCACAGAACGTTGCTTCAAATATTGTGCGGTTTACTTTTAGGTAATCAATCATGAGAAGAATTTATCAGTCACAAACAAATACAACATTCAGTAATTCATTTATTTACATATTTAATAATCTACTTCGAGTAGGTTTATTCCTTCTCCAATGATTATATATTCAACCAGACTAACTAAATATATTTTGATATCTAAAATACAATAAGTACTAATGGTATTTTAAATATATGAATAAATAGCTTCATGCTATTTCTAGAACTACTGTATCAATCGTAATGAATTCTTCAAAACAAACACTAATAGTTATATCACGCTTTACAAATGTGAAATTAAATTCTAAAAAAAAAATGTCTGTAAACTTGTCATCATAATTAATTTACATATTTTTATTTTTAAGACACCAGAATATAAAGAAGTAGAATTATTAATAAATATTCAATTTATATTTTAATATTTTTGTAAGTTGTAGAAGCATGTGTATCATTGACTTTTACGTGGGTTTTATTTATAATAAAATCAATGGATTTCATATTATGGCTTTTTTGCGTTTCTTATTTTCAATTAATTTGTTCCAAATACACCTGATATTTGATGACACGTCTTGTACATCTGGCACAAGCTGCATATCAGGGGTGACATCAGGATTCCCCCCCAAGAAAGTGGTTAACTCCTCTGCCATGGGGAAATTATTACCAAAAATATTTCCAAACAAGCTTTAAAAAGTGCCAAACATTTCCCTTACTATTAGAATTTCCTGTCCCGACTACGACTGCTGCATAAGCTGGCAGAGTAGGTGTGAAAGCTGCATGGCTGGCAAGAATAATTTCGGCCGCCGGGGATTTTACATATTTCGGGCCATTAGAATTTTCTCTCACTCCAGTTGGAAATGTATTTCTAAAAATAATCTGACATTCGGAATCAACATATAGTAACAAAATCTTGCGTGCCCCGGGGCAATTTCCCTGCTTTGCCCCCTCTCGGTGGCCCTGCTGGGCTGACCTATGTATGGGTGTCTATTGTTGCTCCGTGAAAGTGCACCATATACATAATTTGGATTCAACCTCCAATCCCTCACAACTCAACAACTAGACTTTAAAATATACTGTTCCCAGTCTGAACTGAATGATAAATGGTGATGCATCAAATTATGACAAAACAATGTGTCTCTCGTTACTTTACGCCATCATACAACACGGAGGTGGTAATTACAAGGCTAAATAAAGATTCTGATGTTTTCCATGTGACGTCATTGTTATTGTAAACAAAATACTCATATTTTCTATGAACAAACCTTTTACAAAAATGGAAAAATATTTGTTGTTGAATATCTGTTATTGAGTAATTAAATTGTTCTATAAATTATGTCTAGGAATGCCTTTTCAAGACTTTCAATGGATCTGAATTTCATCACCCATATTATTTTGGTAAACAGAAAATTCAACAGGCTGCATGGAGTCATGCGCAGTAGCATCCTGTCCCGTCTGATATTTTGGCCACATCTGAATTAAATCTGAATCTCGCACGATTGACTGTACTGCGGTTTGATTTGTATTTCAAACTCAACTTGACTTTGAGATTTCTGATGGCTGCCAGAAAAATGGCGGTCTTGTCCGAAAGTAATGAGATTAAAGTTTCAAAATAACAGCTTTTGACAATAGTCATCGTCATATAATATAATTTGTGTGGATACAAAGTTCTTATCCTGGTCATCGTAGAATTCCAGTACAGTTGATGTAATATTTATCAATTATTTCCACGTCTACGTTGTTACTTATCAACGAACAGTCTAACAGAGACAGAGTACACGGTGTATTTTTAAATAGCTAATATTGAATATTGGACAGGGTAAGGGAAGATATTTGAATAATTAACATAAAGCATGGTGTAATCTAATTCAGCTTTGAATAGTAAGATATGATAATATCAATATAACATCAAAACATGAATAGATTGTACGCATAGAATAGGCTAGTCTATATTTTCTAAAGTCATTGATCATAGACTAGCCTACCTTCAAATCATAGTCTATAACCTACATTAATCAGGAAAGTAAGGAAAGGAGCTCACTCAATCAGCTGCGGTAATAATTGATGATAGTGAGGCTTAGTGATCCACTGTCTATGATATGATTATCATATATACATGTATTTATCAGCTTTAATTTTAATCAATTCATTGAATAAGAAATTGATTTTTTAAATCTTAAAGTGGGTATAAACCCCCAGACTATCTTTACATATATAGTAGAACCCGACGTGAAAAAAACAATGGCGTAATTTTTTTTTCGATCTGGAAATTATTTCTTGGTGAAAAATGCCTTCAAAGTGGTGTTTTGGCCCAAATGTCGCTGAGGGAAAAAAAGGGATTGGATCTAGCTTTATGACGACAAAGTCACAAGTCGTGTGGTTTTTCTAATAGACTTTTGATCGGATTAATCACGCGATGTTACGTTTGAGATGGCGTAGCTCTGTAACGGCAATCTATTTTTCTCTCCCACAAAACTGAGGTAAGGAAGAACATATAAACTCAAGAGTAGCAAAATTCCAGATGATTTAATGATTTTAAAGTTCACGAATTTGAAGAAAATAAAAATCAGAAAATATTTCATTCGTAGCGCGCGTTATACAGATTATATTTTGACATATCATTCTCACACATATTTAACACATATCAAAAGATTCTCTGGTGACCACAAAAGCTAGCTAAGTAGAATTTATTGTTGTAAGCATATGTCTGCACTGAAAATGGAGTGTTCTTTTGAGGGTAAAAATCATAATGTATGGTGGGAAACGCTATTAAGAACACCATAGCCGTCGGTTTTATAGTCCTCTTTTCACAGAAGCGAAATCCGTCCATCTGATTTCGCGTCTCTGTAGAAAGGTATTTTGTGCAAAGTAACTTCTGCACTGTATTACCCCTAGGTTATACGCCGTACTTTCGAGAGGCGATCCATCAAAAATGGATCGGCACGCCTGAAAGTACGGCGTATAATCTGGCAAAGTACGGCGATTAATTTTTGGGTCGACCCAAAATCGAAAGTACGGCTGATCCAGGCGTACCAAACTGAAAACAGCCGTACCGGTACGGCTGAAAAAGCAGTGGGAATATACGCCGTACTTTCGTGAGGCGTACCATTTCGAATTTGGAAAGTTTTCGTCATTTCCAGGGGGTTTCTGTATGAATTTCTTATTGTTTCCTGCCTGTTGCTAAGTAACCGTGGTTAGTTATCGTAACACAGCAATAGCGGTGGTGTAGTATTACGTTTTAAATTCAAATAAATGAATAAACTACTGTTGTGATCACATTTGAGTATTCTTTGCCATTTTTATATTTTATCATGATTTTATCGAAAGCAAATAATCTATCTATCAATGATATATTGTTTTTGAGCTCTTTAAATATGAAAAATATATTAAATATGAAGATAACATAATCTTGAACATCGTGTTTGTAAACCAAATATATTTTAGTGGTTTTATAAATACGCGTATGTTGACAAATAATAATTTGCAGTAAAAACTTTGCAGATTTCGAATTAAAAAGTCTTCCTTTTACGGATTCTCAGAACAGAATGTCACAGCTATTCTCACAGTAAGCGATAGAGTTCAAACAAAAATCAACTGGTACACCACTTTTGGATCGGCGTATAATCCCACTTTTATGATTTTTTGTGTTTGGTCGACTTGGTACGGCGTACCAAAAATAGTTGGTACGGCTCTCAAAAGTACGGCGTATAACCTAGGGGTTACTAATCCTATAAATTACAGATTGTGACGACATGATGCTAACATGTTCTACTTTATAGCCGAAGGAATGAATACTAGACTGGTAAAATAATTTTGTGAATATTTTATATTTTGTGAATATGTCCATAAAACAATGTAAATATTTAAAAATGCATTAATGAACGATAGGCTTTTAATCAATTTATTTCAATTTTAAAAACTACAAGTAGGCGTAACTGTAGTACTAGTATAGTTCAATGATAGCAAGAGCCAGTATATATGTTCATGTCATCTTGAAGCAAGACCATACGCATTGAAGTGTGCATCAGATCGAATTTACACAAAATTGATTACGGGTATGAATGTTGTAATGATCCAATTCCAATCCGATTTGAAGAAATATGCCAATTATAAATATAATCCGATTCGAAGCAAATAATTTGTAATTAATGTAAACTAATCCAAGTTTTTAATGTATAAATTTATGGGTGATTGCTTGATACAGTCTCACGCGCTTTAATCAGATATCTTTTAACTTGATGCTGGATATTCTGCGTTAGACACTTAGTTACTACTACTGTGATAAAATACAAAACTACCACACAGCAATAATAAATACCAGCATGAATAAATGTGACGTACTATCACTGTATGTCGTATAGCTGGCTTTGCTATAACAACAACTAATTGATATTCGAGACCCAATGGATAGTGAGCACAATGAAGGCTAAACTGTATCTAATTTATTATTCAATCTACACATAGACAACATAGATAGATTACAGGAATTATATAGGGTGCTGACATGAGACAGTCACATACAGCACATCAAAATGATAATACAATACGTACAATGAATCAATAATCTTGATCATTTCCTTGAAGAAATTGTATAATTCATTTCACATCAAACGTGTAATTGATGTACTAGAGAGTGGAATACTAGAGAGTGGAACATGAATGTCGCTATATGTACAAGAAGCGGTCAGTTGAGAGGAAACTAGAACACATTGATTAATCGCTACAAAGTACAAATACTCTTCCAAGTTTCAAAATCCAAAATCATCTGGAATCAATAAATACAAATTTTACCCAATCCAAAGACCTAAAATATCACTACCTGGATGCGATCCAATCTGATTGGATTTGCACATCTTTAATACGCAGGTGCAAAATAAATGAGGCTCAAAACTTTCAGAGGTTAAATTTGTTATTCACAACTAACATATATATGTACTTTTGGAATGGTCAAATTCTTTAATTATTATATTTTCTTATTCGTAATTGACAATATTGTCACTTTAGTTCAACTTTCGTTGTGGGTTTGATTTTAAACACAGCCAAAAAGGTTGAAGGTTGTTCACTTAAATTATACCTGTCAGATATGACTCTGTGATAGTATGATTAATGTAGGTTCTATTACAAAGTTTATATTATAGAGCGTATGATTTCTTCATTACTCAGAAATTTGGTCCTGATGCTTTTAAGAACGTTTCTTTTAAATTTTATTTCATTTTATTATTACAAAACATTTCATTAATTATTATCATATGATTTTCACATAGATATATCTTTGGTTGGTGCTACGCAAATAAGTAGGCCTATTCCCCTACGAAAAATTTGTTGAGTTCATGAACTATTCATGAACCTTAAATACAAGCCTGTTTTACACATTCTGGGCAGTAGTCACTTTTCTGAGAAGTTATTTTAAATGTAGTTTTTCAATTTGAATAGGCCTTTCAAGAAACATTAGAATAACTGTTGCGTTGAGTCGTTTCAACTTTTCAAAGTGCAGTACTATACATACTGATCTTCATACTATACACTTATTTTTGTGCTGCTTTCAATTCTTCTTACTGACAATTTTTACAGCCTTGATAGTTTGGGCTGAACGTAGCTATATCTGGTTAAATGGCCTGTTTTTCATGAACAATTCATGAATATTTGTTGGTCCATTTAAAGTTCAAGAACTGTTATCACAGCCTGCATTTTGCGTATACTTTTACGGATTAACCAAAGACCAGCAGACTAGGTGGCAGCCATGGGCCTTGTGAGAGGATCAAAACAGACGGGAAAACTTGCACTAGCGCAAGTTAAATAGGCACGTTCTTTAAACATTCTTGAGCACGAGCTTTACTTAGCGTATACTTTATTTCTAATCATCGATAATATAAATGACACCAATGCCATGTATCCTTGTTCAGTAGATTATGTAGGCAATCAAGGTGTTTTTGCATACTGTTGGTTCTCCCAGACGTCAGCACAGTTTCGAAATGATGGAAAACAAAGGCATCAAACAAAATCTTTCTTGTTTCTAGATGTAAACATCAAGTGAAACTTACTACTGTTGTGCAGGAACGTTTTCTAATTCATGATTGGTAAATTGATAGTTGTTATATGAATTCAATTAATTTCGACAATACAGGCAAAGAGAAATTGCTCCATAATTATTGTTATCCTGTTTATGAATATATTTGTGAATAGGGCTAATTTGACTACCTTGAACAACACACACTTAAAATACCCACGTGACAAGAGAGAGATTCAATACTCAGAGGGGGTGTAAGAGGAGAGTTTCATACAAAATCGGTACAAAATTATAAATGCATTTGATTGATTCTGAAGTGACTTAAAAGAAGGTAATAGGGGAGACAGATTAGCTACAAGACTCGAGTAACAATGGCTTCAAAGGTTTTGGTACAGCATTGTGCTGCCCAGGGTTGCACCCATGTAGCTTTTTCTGCTACAGTATTCCAGGACCACGCCAAACGCCTAGTCTTAATTAATTTGAAAACAATGGCCACATGCTCCTTTGCCATAATTCATAGTGGTCACCTCTATACAGCAGCCACCCGTCTACAGTGGTCACTCTTGGTATGCCTGAAATAGTATTTTCTATCTAATCAACCCTGCATATAAAGGCCACCTCCATATAATGGTGTGATGGGATAATTTTGTTTCACTTCGCAGTTTACAATTTAAATTTAACCACATAAGCTTCAAGCTTGTTTGCATGGGAATGAATGTCTGAACAGCAGTCAAATTTATAATCAACTAATTGAAATTACAATGAGCTCTATTACATGAAAGTTATTGGTACGTATAGAAAAAAAATACATTTTGTGAGGCGATGAGGAATCAAACCCCGGTCTCCCACAGGGACTACATGCACTCTACTATTGAGCTACCAGTCTACATTGATCAATTTATCTACCTCTCATAGCTGGCTGCTATACACAGATTTCAACTGTATCTAGCCTATTTCTAAACTTCAACTCATTATTTTGATATTTGCTTGAAGAACATCAATTTTCATAAATGTATGATGATATGTTTGGTAAAATAGTACACACACAGAAGTAGGCCCTACACGAAATATAAACCATCCCTCTATTGTTTCATGATTTCTGCCAAGGCATGTTAGGGGCATATTTGCTATTGAAAAGTTAACATTTCTCTTTGCTGATTACTAGGCTTAATCTACAAAACATATGTCCGCGTACAGTCGAGCTCTCAGCCTCCCGTATGTCTAGCATAATTTTCTAGGAGGTAGTTTAATATCACGAGACATCCTGATGAAGATTACAGATGTTGCTTAAATTTTAATTATCTTGACTGATCACCTCAGAATGCTGTCTCTTTCAACTTTGTAGGGGCCTACCCTTTATAAATCAAAAATTAGCTTAGCCTATAATCTTGTAGATTGTCCATTAGTTATTTGTTGTGTAAGTATCTCATATTGATGCATATACACACATGTTGATACATATTAATCAATAATTATTATAGTCAAGGTGTAAAGGATTATGACAAAGTAATCGTCCCAAATGCCACAATTGTCCTGTTTCTGCAAGTGGTTAAGAATCCATTTATTAACTGTGCTATATCCACGGTGGAACACTTTATCAGAGGATTTTGTTCTGTAAGTAGCCTACATTTCTATGATTTTAAACAATATTACAAACATTTACTCTGGCTCAGTGTTGCAAAGTCTACAATACAAATAGATAAGTTTGTTTACTATTTCAGATAAGTTGTTTTTAAAAACAATAACTATTAGTTTTCAACTGAATTGAGATACTGTGTGTAGTGGAGACCAAAAGCTCTTCCATAATAGTCGCTCATTAATGTTAGCTTTTTTGTAATTTAATAAATATTATATCAGATCAAAGACAGTCACTAAGCCTATCTATCATCAGTTAGTACCTTGGCCCTTATTTGATTGAGTGAGCTCCTTCCCCTACTTTTCTGATTAATGTAGGTTATAGACTATGATTTGAAGGTAGGCTAGTCTACGACTTTTCTACGAGCAATGACTTAAGAAAATATAGACTAGCCTATTCTATGTGTACAATTTATTCATGTTTTGATGTTATATGGATATTATCAAATCTTACTATTCAAAGCTGAGTTACATTACACCATATTTCATGTTAATTTTTCAAATATCTTCCCTTACCCTGTCCAATATTCAATATTAGCTATTTAAAAATACACCGTGTACTCTGTCAATGTTAGACTGTTCGTTGATAAGTAACAACGTAGACGTGCAAATAATTGATAAATGTTACATCAACTGTACTGGATTTTTACGATGACCAGGATAAGAACTTTGTATCCACACAAATTATATTATATGACGATGACTATTGTCGAAAGCTGTTATTTTGAAACTTTAATCTCATTACATTCGGACAAGACCGCCATTTTCTGGCCGCCATCAGAAATCTCAAAGTCAAGTTGAGTTTGAAATACAAATCAAACCGAAGTACAGTCAATCGTGCGAGATTCAGATTTAATTCAGATGTGGCCAAAATATCAGACGGGACAGGATGCTACTGCGCATGACTCCATGCAGCCTGTTGAATATTCTGTTTACCTATTATTTTACTTCACGTTTTCAAGCATTTCATTGATGTATTTACGTGCGAACCCCAAAATAGAACAATGTACATTTCAATGGCTCTGAATGTTTCAACATTGAAATAAAAGTGACCTAATGAACGCAGTTAAATTGTGATAAGATAACAGGCAACATACAATAACAGTTGTTTGATGTCAAGGCAAGTCAATGTTGAAACAAAAATGTCTGGAACGTGTAGAGTGCATTATGATTTATGACATTTACGAAAAATATTTGACGAAACTAGAACGCATTGGCCTCAGATACAGAATTCCTGAAAGGAAAGGAAGTTTTCATTAAATTTTTTAAAAAGATTAATTATTTTCAAATTATGAATGGGAATATCTTCGATTTTAATTGATGATTTATCATGATGAGATAAAACACGAATTACCAGACTTCAAAACACGACAAATTTAGTGACGTACACGTACAAAAAGCCCTACAGACATAAATACCGCTCATTACAATCGAATACCGGCCGCTATGATATAATGTTTGAGTGACGACAGAAATTGGATTTGTGATAAATGCCGATTCGTTTGTTGTTTTTTTTTCAATAGATCACGCTGTGAATAGGCGACAAAAGAACCATTGCTTTGCTTCGTTGATTACGGAAGAGACAACTATCTTCGATCCAGCAAAGATAGTTCAGAGACTTCTAGACTGAAAAATTTGTTACTACATAAGCATTTGTTGGTCAGCTGGAACTATATTTGCAAGTATTTTTAGCTTCAAAACAGCATATTTCAAACGAGGAATTACGTGCTTTTTATTTTGGAAGTTTGAAGTCATAACTCATTTCCTTTTTTGTCAAGTTTGAATAACCATGGAGGATCTTGGTAAGTTTTGAATTTCCTTGATATGTTAATATGTTTCTTTCGACATTATGTATACTCGGATTACAATCGATATCTATTTGTAGAATTTGTTCATTTTCAAATTTGTATTTTGATAAAGAAAATAGTTAATGCCTTTGCCTACCGATTGGTTTCAAGGATATTTGTTGTTTTGTAATATGACTTGAGAATTCAAAATGTGTTGCAAATATTTTGAAAAATCGTTTGAACAAGCTGTTGATTTTGCAATGTTAAACTTTTGGAATATATATATGCTGTTCATTTTTAATCAGATCTCAAAAGTAATCCTTTTTTTCATTTATTGCCGTAATGGTTTTAAGCGTTTCTTTGGTTACCTAGGCCTACAATATTTTATCATTTTCATTACAAGAACGTGTCATAGACAACACCCAAGAACTGATCATAATCCAAAGATCATCAAGTCAACTTGAGTCAACTCAATCAAATTAAGAAGGAACATTTTTATTATCTGACTTGTGATAGGCATTGATTTGTTAGCACATCACTATAAAGTTTAAATGAAGTCAGAAATGAAAATTAGCTTTAGATTCTTAACTTTTTTTAAGCTGATTGTAACGCGTTCTTTTGCTTTGAACATAATTTCATGACCTGTTGGGATTATTATGACTACACCGTCTGTCTCTTTATTGGTAACCAGTTCATAAAGCCAGCATTATCTCCAAATTTACAAAAAAATATGAGGAAGTATGCTATAGAGTTCAACAATGTTTAATTTTGAATTCACAATCACAACAACCTTCCAAGAAGATGAAGGCTGTAAATGTTCAACTTGTGAGAAACATGAAATACCCCCTGGGCACTTCGTCATCAAATATACTGTACAGTCTTGTATGAAGTCTTGTTACAAACTTACATCTTTGACGACTTTGAAAACGTTTTGGTAATTACAAACCAAAAAGCAGGAAGGAAATTATGCTACTCATGTGAAACATCCGTTGATTCATGTACACAACGTGATTTCTTGTGTCATCATCACTCAACTTCAAATTCTTTCATTCTATTGTAATTATATAATAACTATGTCATGTTACGAAATTATAAATTCCATTCTTTCCTAATCGTCTTATTATATGATTAAAATGAGTGTCCCTGTTTTTATTGGCGCCCCAAATCAAATTACAATAAAGTGAAATCTTGTCTTTATTTGCACGACATCAAACTCTTTATAATCGCGGCCATTTGCATTTTGTCTGTGACAAACCTTGGTTCTTTGTCTTCTCAGTGAACAGTTACAATTCGTATCACAAACAACTGTTTTATCGGTACACTTGTATTCTTCTTCAATCGTTATCAAGTGGATTTCATTAAATTTAGAATTGTAATATGAACATTTCTGTAACATAAAATTAAAGATTTAGCAACGTAATTTGGAGATTTACGATTACATTACCGGCGAATTTTGTTATGTCGGTGTCAGATTCTCACTCAAAAGTCAAGCAAAATCTAGAATTTCTCGGTAGGAGGTTTTATTTTTAGTCCAAACACACATGTTTTATATTGGACTGCTACTTCTTGTTTTGTTTGTGTACATTTTCTTTCGTAATTTTGTTACAGATTTTCCCGTTAACCATGTCTTATCATTTTCGACAGCTGTTTTCATTTCGTTATATTTTATTGTAGTTTTAAAAAGAAGGCGAATTTCTTAACATTTATTTGGTTTCGATAAACATCATTATGGTTGTTTTCGTGATTGAAATATTGACATTTATTAAAACATTGTAGTACTAGCACATTCATTTAAACAAGTTCACAGTTCCAAATAATAATTTTTTGTGAACTTTCCATCTGAATTTGTTATCATTTGGCATCATTTTCATCCAAAACTCGTTACCGTAGCCATTCTAATTAAATTATCCAAACAACTGCTTTTTAAACGCATCTATTTGTAATTTCTATAGTAATCATCCTTATCTTTTTTAAACTTTTGTTCTACTTGATTAGCTATGTCTTAAAATTGTGTAAACTTTGTGGCATTCCGATGACCCTTTAAAGCTGGTCATGACATATTGTGTTCTATTAGCAAAGGGTGTTTCCAGATAAGACACTTATTAAAACACTCAAATAGAAATTCCTATCAACTTAAAAGCATGTGTTAAATTATGGAATATTGCTTGTCATATTGATCTTATCATTTATCACAAAGTAAGAACTCACTAGATTTGCTCAAATGAAAGAGAAACATTGCTTTATTGTTGCATAGCTAAATCAGCTATTCGGATGATTCAAAACTTCCAAGCTACAATAGAGAAAACCGCTCTGGATATACACATAGACAGACAGATACACAGACTTTGACATTTATATGTAAAGATAGATAAAGGATGTTAATTATGTAAAAACATGTTGTGTTTAATCTTCATTACATTGACCATATGATTATTTATACAGTATACATGTATATAATTTTTGCCTTATAGATGCACTTCTTGCAGATCTGCAAAATTCGACTGGTGGAAACTTTGGTCTTTCAAAGCCTGTCCCAGTAAGCAGCCCTCCAATAGATAGTCAAGATGGTTTACCTGAATCTCCCCCACCGCCTATTCCACCTCCACCATCGTCGTATTCTCCATCAAATGGTAAAGCTGACAATCGCCCACGACACAAAACGTCTGTCGATGAAAAACGTGCACAATACAATACCAATCTGTCAGAACTTGACAGTCTTTTGGATGATTTGGGTAGTGGAAGCAGGCCAGGTAAGATAGCAAATTTATGCATGTTTTTCTCGACATTGAGCTACTGAAGGGTGCATTATTATTTATTCATTTCAACTATATTTGCTTTTAAAAGCAGGCATCTTTCTCCATCATGGATTATCTTGCTACTTCCTATATTGAATCTGATATTGCGTGTGAATTTCTGATTGTACCTAGCAAATCCTAATTGACAAAGACATTTTTTGAGAAATTCCATACCTGGTTCCGATTCATGTAAGGCAGATATTCAGATTCAGCTTCTGCCCAAAAGTAATGCATTAAAAGTAAGCATCCTGCCCGATCCTTGACCGTTTCCAAAGGACTTGGTCCTGGTACTTATTTGCTGCTCGTTCTCGATCGTGGTGACAATTTCTTCTTAATGCCATCATTTTAATTATTTTCTTTTTGATTTTAGCTGCAAAACAACCTGCTCCTGCTCCAACTGTCAAGCCAAAACCCATGATGGGAGGTAATGCCTGTATTTTGATCTGTATATCATTGTAATATTGTTAGTACTATATCAACATAAAATATTGCTTAACATCTTATCCCACATGTATTATATCAAAGCAATGTTTTTAATTGGTCATGTGATATGACCCATATACACTCGATATTTTTGGTTAAAGTTAATTGTAATTAAATTGACACAAAGATTTTAATTAAATAACATTTATTTAAAATTGTTGAAACATAAAACTTTTTTGAACAACATAAGATATTATAGTATGCAAGTTACAAAGATTACAAGGTTTTGACTGCTTCATTTAGTTCTTGATTTCTTGTGTTGGCATGAGATTACGTGACTTCATTTTGCAGCGAATTCAACTTGATCTGACCCCGTGGTGGAGACAATGGAGTTGCCAAACCATGTATTCTATAATCTACATGGCGAAGTTCAGTTTAATAGCTGTCATTGAAAGGCAAACCCCCATTAAGGTTATCAATGTGATATTATCAAGATCAATGATACAGTAGTGTAGAGTAGGACATTATTCTTTACTTGCTTTAAAATCCACATTTATGTGCTTTTTGACTTTCATCTTCCAGATCAACAAAGAACAGAAACTTTAAATACAAGAGGTAATTATCTCATTATTAGATACTGATTCTGTATGGTAATATATTTCTACACAAAAAAGTAAAACTTTCTCTCCTTCTGTAAATAAGTTTTGATGTAATCATTCAGGCAGAAATTTGATGACTCTTAATGAATTTTAATCAGAAATTGTTGAACAAGAAATTCCTCAACTTTACATTAATTTTCTCTCTCCGGCTTTACAGTGCCGGCATTTGGAGTTCAACAATAGAGTTTAAGAGCAAGCTTGTGGAGTTTCGAGTAAACCAGGATCTCATTTAAGTCTGCTTTGAACTTTAGTTGGTTCAGCGTACAGTCATACTGTACTATAATTTTCCAGTTTCATTTTCCACTGTACCATGTAAAAGCTGTCAAGAAGCAGTAATATAATGATGTGTCACTCTCGTAATCCATAGTCCAGTTCCGAAGCATATCTCTCTATTCAATACAATTAAAAAACTTAATTTGAAGAAAAACTTAGTCTGGATGCTATTTTTTGAATTAAATTCATGCTTGCGTACGAAAAAATCAGTTATAAGTTCATTATAAGAATGTCACACTGCAACATATATATGCCCACAAAGTTATGGCGTTACCTGATGGGAAAGGAGGTTTAAAGATAGATGTGAAGTATTTAGCAAAATAATTATTCACAGACTGGGTTGACCTAATCTGATTGAAGTGATCACAATGTATTTTTTGATGGAGAGCACACACTCTCTGGAATGCTAACTGGTGATATCAGTGTTCCCTAATCTTATCAGCCCCACCACCCCATAGCATTGTGGTCATTTCCGGGAGGATGACAAGAATAAAATTAAAGTTAAATAACAAATGCAAAGGATGAAAGAAACAGCACAGACCTTTTCCCATCTCCTTCAGAAAGCTCCTCAATCCTCAGAAAGTATTTTACAATTAACACTTATGATGCCGACGATTTTTCAATATCCTTTCACCACAGGCCGCCCTGTTTTTGCATGCGATCACAATATCAAGTAATCAACTTTCAAGTTCATTTATCTCAAGAAATATTCGTCTTTATATAACAAAGTTTTGGGAAATTATTATTTCGAAACATATATTTCATGTTGTGTACTTTTTGTTTGAAATTTTATAATCAAAGACTGCGCAGTTGTCAAAAGAAAAACACAATGACGGAAATGTTTCAAATGTTTTATGAAAAACAGTCTTAAATTTAAATTATTTTAACATCAATCAAACAAAAGTTTTAACGTATCATACTTTATTTAAACTTTTGATTTATTTGGTCTCAAGAGCAATTTAGCCTTGAAACAAGATGAAAAAGAGAGCAACTATGTCTGTAGACCCACGCCCGTACGCCATGAATGTCGAAATTTTTATTTCTAAAAAAATTAATTTAAAATAGCAAGACTACATTTTATATCCAATAATGATTTAAGCCAACTCCCAATACAATTAATTAGACCAGGAATCGAATATAAACATATATAACATGCTTGATTTATATTAATTTGGACAAAACTTTCATTATAACGAATTTAAAAAAATCCGAAAAAATTGCAAAACACAACACAAACTTCTCTGTCTCCAAATAAAATTCATTAACCAGAAAACCACATACAAAACAGAAATAATAATAGTTGATTACCATATAAATGTATTGCTTCAGTTTTTATCGTGTTTTCGAAGTAATAATAGCTCATTTTATTGCCTTTCTTAGCGCCAAAGCGATCGCGTGTCAACACTTCGCCATTTTGTTTTGCTTTCGAACTTTCAAACTGATTTAAAATCGTAAGATCACGTTGGATTCAAGTGAAAGAAGATTCCCTGCTTAGCTGATATTCGATTGGTTTAATTGAACAAAGGTTTCTGCTTGAAGACTTCCTTTTTCATTGTTTTTAAGCTCTGTGGAAAGCCCACGTTGCTATCCCGAGTATACTCGGGTTCGGCCTGCTGACGGGGGTCAAGCTATCCCGAGTATACTCGGGTTCGGCACGACAAGTGTTAATAGTTGGTGTCAAACTATCGGCTGTAAATAGGGTCGGAAATTTCTTTGTACTAATTTTGACTCTTTATGCGCGAATCCCGGCTGGTTGTTTCGGCGGCTTGCCTGAACTCTGGGCTCTGCCACTCGCTTAGCTCGGGCCTCAAGCTGATGCTCTTGTTTGATTGTTTTAACAGCTTGACTTAGGTTTGTAATTTAATTCTTCAATACAATTTAAATTTTTATCATGACACTAACTATTCAATTTATTTTTGCTTTCTTTCAGTTGGAGCTCTCTTAGATGAGCTTGATAATAAAATAGTCACCACACCAAATGGAAATGCCATACGTCCTTCTCAAGCCAAACAACAACAACAACCAGCAGTCTCTTATTCACCACCACCTCCGACGGCACAACCTGCAAAACCTGTTGGTGAGCAAGCTTATCCTAGGAAAGGTATATCATAAGCCATCCAGAACAAGCAAGGCGGCAAGCTTATCATAGGGAAATTAATGTTACTGCCTCAATCATACAAAATAGTCCATAATCATATCTTGCATATGTATTATCCATGGATGTTTAGTAATTCTGGTAACTTTCCTTCATCTTACTCTCTTATGTAAGTTGTACTTTGACTCTGTAAGGACTGAGGAAGGGCATGCGCTTATGTACTGTGCTAGGCTTATTTACAGCATCAAAATTTTAATCAAAATATAACACAATTGATACAGTAAATAAAATTAAGTTGGCTTTGCATTCAAATTATTATGTGTGATAAAATGTTAAAATTTAGCAAAATGTTGCAATTTTGCAGAAGAATTTCAAACTTTTTATGTTTTCCAGCTGACAATTTATTTATAATATACATTTTGAACTTTTGATCCTTCTCAAAGTTCTTGTTTCTGACTTGTAGAATAGAATAGCATTTTCAACGCCTAACCATTTTCAACGCCTAACCACTGCACTAAAGCCACTAAGGGATGAAACCAAGTTACCATTATTACATCAATTTAGCTGTGATAAGGGTCTGACAAAACCCAACAACTAGATTTCTGAAAGGCTGGTAAAAATTCTGTTGAAAATCAGTGTTTTTTTCTGTCCTCAAATCAGAAAATCCCTACTATTTTAAAGTCTTTTTCTATAATAAAATTTTTCGTAAGGGTTTTGATAAAAATTCTGGAAGGGGGCAAAATCTTTAGATCATGGCTGTGATGACTTACAATTAGTTTTATTTTATCCATAGCGTCGAACGCAACTCGTGAACTTGATGAATTAATGGCATCGTTATCTGATTTCAAAGTGAATGTTAAACGTGAACCAGGTGATGATCCTCAACCACAAAGACAGGAATCAAGACCAAGCGTTGATTCAAGATCATCTGATAATGTTGATGCTGCTGCTTCATCTGATTCTAGTTTACCACCACAATCAATTGATATGCAATCACACAATATGGATTACGCTAGAGTTGATAAAACTGCACCTACTAATTCACATCCTCATGCTCAAGGTAATGGTTAAATTCTCTTCTCTAATGAATGGTACAATGAAACCCGGTCAAGATAAAATTGGCGATAATTTTCATTGTAATTATTTGAAATTGTTTTATAGAGCATTGACCACAAAATAGTCAATAAGGTTTCAAATGCAGGTTAACTGCAGTGTGGGAATTGCACCTAATCGAATTGCACTTTAGCGGGTTGCACTTTATCTTCTTTTTATGATATGATCAAAAAGCTAATTTTATGCTAATGTTAACACATTTTATTTATGTTGGTCTTATATGCAGGGTCCAGCAAAACCCAGCAACCTGGCAAACTATGTTTCCGGAAGGCTGGCCAAAATTCAGCAGAAAATTGATTTTGTTCCATTTTTCTCTTAAAATTTAGAGAAACAACAATATCATAAGGAACCTGTTTGTTGGAAAAAATACAACATTTGTCGGACCTTCTTATATATATTGCAATACCGTCACCATGCATTATTGGGTATCCGCTGATGATTGGTAATAAAAATATATCCTGATTTAAATCCATTTAATATAATTGAATGGATTAAAGATCCATCTATCCACCACTCAAAGTTAATGTGCTTTTGCTTGACTTGGCAAGGAAGTTTCATTATTTTTCTTTTTGTTTGTAGTCGCAAGGATGAGTCAATTAGATTCAATGCTTGGCAATCTACAGACTGACATGTCACGCCAAGGTGTTACTACTGTCAGTAAAGGAAATTGCGCTGCATGCAGTAAACCTATTATTGGTCAAGTTTGTACTGCCCTTGGAAGTACTTGGCATCCTGAGCATTTCACATGTGTTGTTTGTGAAACTGTTCTTGGTACAAAGACATTCTTTGAAAGGGATGGTACGCCATATTGTGAGAAGGATTATCATGAACGATTTTCACCAAAATGTGCGTCATGTGACAAAGCTATTCTCGATGTAAGTATGTGTTACTAGTAAAAGTATCTTGATTCCCGAGCAAACACAATTTTGTTGTATTTATTCCCTTCTTTTCTACTAACCTACTAAATGACGTTCAATTATAATTAGTACAAACAATCTTTATTAACAGAGACTTCAGATATGCATGAAATTCCACTGCCTTTGTGATATACGGCGTGCCTACTCATCTAGGCTATTGGACGTTAACTATTATTTTATGAGTATTATGCATCAGTGTAGCATTGTTATATAGGAGAGATAACTAAAGAGTTTTACATGCCTATTGAAAATATACATTGTATGGATACATTTTATATATACATACAAATTAATAATGAATAAGCGTAAAAATCAGACATTCATGTTTGATACTGTTAGTTTCACGCCAAGGCATCTTGATGATCGCCTTGGTGTAAAACTAGTAGTAACAGATACTGTATTAATGTCTGATTTTTTCGTTTATTTATTATTAAACAGCTCAGCATTTATGGCATTGGGTACTATTAAAAGTAAAACAGCAAAGGATGCACAAGTACTTTCATTTTACTACATACAAACTATTTATATTGTCGTAATTAATTTTATTTTGCTTTATAGTCATGTGTTACAGCTATGGATCGAACATGGCATCCTGAACATTTTGTATGTCATAAATGTCATAAATCATTTGGTGAAACTGGATTTCATGAAATGGATGGCAAACCGTATTGTCGTGATGATTATTACAGTATGTTTGCGCCCAAATGTAATGGCTGCAATCGTCCTATTATGGACAATTATATCTCTGCCCTAAATGGTCATTGGCATCCACAATGCTTTGTGTGCATGGTAAGCTGAAATTTGATAAAACTATATATTTCTATTGTGTCAATGGTCATTATTTGGCATCAAGGTCAAACAGAGTTTTGTCCTTTGGTCCGCAAGTCTGAAATTCTATCCATAAACCTATTAAATATTTTAACATTTCTTGCCTCCCATAAACTTGAGGGTCCATGTTTACAGACTTGGTTGGACCGTGTTATACATCGTCCTAGATATGAACATTAAAATATAATAGATATGCAGGGTCAAATGCAAATATCTCAGATTCAAGTGTCTTTGCCTGAGTTTGTAATGATTTACATTATTAAGCTGTCTGTTCAATTGAAATAACAAAGTATTATTTCTTTTTCTTTTATGTACAGGGTTCGAGAAAAACCTTTTGTTATGCTTAGTTTTTCTTTTCTTATAGTTTTCTTTGGAATTTTGTTGCACAATCTACTAAAAAGCTATACATATCTTCATTACACCAATTATCCAATTTCAGTGAAGTCCAATGTGTCCAAGAGACATCGACTGAGACAGAAACTTTAACTTTTTGTGACATTCTCAAAATAGACATACATAATTACAAAATTTCCATAACATTGCTCATTTCCAAATCCAAGGAAAGTAAAATCCAACTTACATCATAAACAAAATATTACGATCTAGCTTCAGAATCAAAAGAGTTTTTTTAAAGTCTGAATTTTTATAGAATCTCCCTAACTTTGTTTTACAAAAATTACAAACTTTGAATTTTGGTCAATTTAGCCAAGACTTGCGGGATCCCTACTTTTCTTGTAAACTGGTCGGGTATTAATAATTTTGTGATTTATTTTTTTTTGCAGGAATGCCATCAATCCTTTCAAGGTGCAAGCTTCTTTGAACACGAAGGAATGCCTTATTGTGAAATGCATTATCATGCACGGCGTGGTTCACTATGTTATAGCTGTCAAAAACCAATTACTGGCAGATGTATTACTGCAATGCATAGGAAATTCCATCCTGAACATTTTATTTGTGCATTTTGTTTGAAACAATTAAATAAAGGCACATTTAAAGAACAGAATGACAAACCCTATTGCCATCCTTGTTTTGTCAAATTATTTGGATAAGAAAAAGACATTATATATTCATTGTTATAACATAAAGCAGTTCTCATACCAGTACAAAAAACAATAAGAATTAAAAATAACCTTTCCGGACCTAATTGATTGTCCAGTTATTGGTTTTAATAACATCATTCATCATCATCAATTTTTTAATAACATCATTCATCATCATCAATTGATGTTTTATAGATTTGTAATTTTAATTTGTTGACTCATGTTAAATAATTGTAAAACAAAACAGGGAAACTGCGTTGAACAGTACAGTATTTGTAACTGTTATACTTTGTATGTGTAGATAAGTCTATAAAAATCTTGAAATAGGCAAGGAAGTAATTAACATTTCTCAACCCAAACATTAATAAGGAATTTTACTATTTTCAAAATATAATGCGTTTTGTACATTTTCCTTGCTTCAATTTATGAAAACAAAACCTTATTACTGTATACGTTATCTCAAACTCACAGTGTTATAAAATAATTCAATAACTCTAGGGGAACAATGGATACAAATGCACCGACATTTGCATTATGCAAGGCCCGACACAGCCTTCTCTAATCTAAGAGGAATTTCAACATTTTCTTCTGATTTGTTTGTTGAAGTTTGACCGATAGTTCATAGAAATATCAATTTTCTTCTGTTCCTTTATCAATTTTCTTTTGTCGGACCCTGAATGTCCCCTTTTCCGCCTTTTCCATTCGGCCATTACTATTACATGCAAACTTCTTGTAAGTGGGTTTGTATTGATTTATTTTGAAAATGATGGATGGATATTCTTCCTAATGCAATGATGATATTGCCAGGGATTGAACCTTCTTGATATCATAAAGATCAGATCCAAAATTATTTTTGTAGAGTAAAAAAGTTCATGAGTTCATGAACCAGTTTAGAACCAGTTGTCCAAAAGTTTATTAATATGAAATTGCTCATATTTTCATCAACACATTTAAAAAAAACTGTTCATCAAAAGTTCATGAAGTAAGCAACTCCAAGTTCATGAACTCATAACTTATTTTTCAGACGTGGTGACTTTGTCAAACATTCCCTTTTCGAGGTGAAACTAGTTTTGAACTCAAAATAAATAATAGTCAATGCCTTCCAATACTGTGTAATTAAATTAAATGTTATTTGATAAGTGAAATTTCCTCTTATCTGCAGCTAAGTTTTGAGGCTATAAAGTCTTGTTTATTGTAAAATCTTTGTTAAAATATCTGTCAAGTGAAAATTTGTACTAATGCAATGAAATCATTGACAATTTGGAACTACATACATTATAGTCAGAATAATGGAATGACTCAACAATAAATTGTCCAATTTAAATCATCTTGCTAGTAATTTGTAATTGGGACGATATCATCATACTAAAGGCGCCTGTGCCACACTTCAATTTCTAGAGGAGTGTCTCTTTGCACGAAGAGCAATGATTGGTAATGTTACCTATGGATCTCAATTGCGACACTGCAATAATTTTCAATCGTTTGTGTGGCAGATAGACTAAATGTAGTTATCTCAAAATGACCACAACAAAGATAATGTGTTTTACTTTCTATAAATGGCATAGGGTATATATTAAAGTGAGTCACTTCGTCAAATATTCAACTACATAACAGGTAATCATCGATACTTTGTAATCCAAACTCAGGCTAATTTCCCAAAGCTAATATTTTATATTAATGTATAAATATAAGATACAATAATATCATTTGTCGTTTGAATTTTATCTTCTATAAATTTTATTCAGAAGAAAAAATGAATATTTGTAATTTTCTAGAAATTCATTATTGTATAATTGTCTGTTCATAAAATTGTTTTAATCTTTATTACGACCTTTTTATTTTGAAACTAACAATTAATCACTGTCATCAGATGAATCATAGTCTTCCATGTCTTCAAGATCAGGTAATGGAAATCGAAGAATGGCAGCCACTCCAGATAATTGGGTGAGTTCTGAAATGAAAATGAATAAGAAAATCATCAAACTAAAACCAGTTGAAAGATACATTGTAAAAGGACAAGGATGAAAATATGACAGCGGTACAGCATACAAAGTCCAAAAACCTGGGAACATAGTTTGCAGAAGGCTAGGAAAATTCAGAAGAAAAAGGCAAATTTTTGGATATAAATCAAAAATCTTTAGCAATATATATAAAATAATGTCATTAAAATTACTTATCGATTGATGTAAGGTAAATATTTTGTCGAAACATGGTCAGAGATGATCAGGTTCTTACTTTTGAAGATCTGAATCTGAAATGGATTTGAAATTAAATAAACTCCCATTAGGGTTTATCGTTTGTAAGCCATTGTTTGTAAACAATAGAAATAGCCTGGCTCACAAGATATTGGTAGTCTAAACCCTTGGTAGATTGAAATGACAAGGTAATCCAACATAATCCACAACAACTTTCACTATTCGAACTAGGTTGGATAATTGAAAAATTATTTTAATAGTTAGCTATTGAAAACTATTTGAATGTTATTGGAATACTGTAATTGCCAAAAATCATTAGTAGGCGTTACACGCTTAGAAAGATAGAATCTGCTAGATAGAATAGTGCGTGTTTACAATGTGCATTGCGGTTGTCGTTCGTTTGTTTTTTATATAAGAAAATTGAAACTTGAAGCCACGTTTCTTGAAATTCGCCAAGCCTGTTTCAAACCTTAGCTCATAGCAGCCACCAGTCAATATTGCCCTTTAAATAATAATGTTCAGCATGCTCAGAAAAAACTTGGCAATCTGGCAGATAGGTTTCCGGAGGGCTGAAAAAATTCAGCAGAAATTTAATGCTTTATATAATTTGTCTGCAAGTCAGAAACTTAATATTTTTAGTCTGAAAATGATCAATATTCTAAGGACCTTTCATTCAAAAAGATTTGGATTTTTAGAAGGTTTTGGAAAAAAATTCATGTTATTGAAAGGAGAAAACATTTTTGAACCCTGACTGATTAATTAAATTAATTCAAAAACACAAAGGAATTGATTTTGGATCACGTTATAGACCTTTGTCCAGATCTCTTCTGATAAGAGTCCAGTTCATTCAAAAACAAGAAGTAAAAGTGTCAATACAACAGCAAAATCATAGAAGACAGCGATTTCGCCTGCTCACAAATCTCCTAAGAAATTAGCCTTCAATTGACAAAATCTGAAAGTAATACTTACGTTCTCCAGATACATGCAAGCTTGAGAATATTCTAAAATTGAGAAATATAAACATATATATCACATAAACAGCTTGTCAAGACAATGCACTAACAATGTATGATATTGAGACAGTAACACATACTTGACATCTCCATTATTAGCTTTAACACTTTCAACTAAATTGATATATCTTTTCCGTGTAGGAACATCTGCAGATCTGCAAAATTATAATTAATAATTTAGCTTAATGTATATACCTAACTGTAACACCAAATGTCGGATAAATAGAATATTTTACTTCATTATGTTGTTCAGCAAAGAAGAGACATTTTTGCAACTTCTACTACCAGAGTATGCCTTCCGGACTCAAACGTTTTGGAGTGAAACAGTTACAACAGTACATGTTTTAGTATGAAAAGGAGATGTAATTTAACTATGTATCTGGGAATTGCATACCACGTGAATGGCAAAATTTGAAGCAGAAATGACTAAGATAGGGTTAATCAAATGTGACTCAATTAACCACTTTAGTAAATCCTTGACAATTTCACACATTTCCCAAAAGTGTGAAGTATCATAAAATTGGAGTTTTGACAATAAATTTGCGTTTTCCGACTTCATTCAACAAATTTTCTTGTATACAAAAATACAGCAAAATCGCAGCGGCTCAGGGTCAAATTATTCATATAAAGCAGGATCACAATATTTTAAACCAATATTGACAATTTGTGTACATGATCTGTAGCAAACTGCTGTAGTTAGACAATTATGGCGTATCTACAATAAATCTGTTGATACTAATTTACAGCGTTGCAGTTAAAATCAATAATGCTCATTTAAAAAGTTTTGCTATCAGAAGAAAAAGCAGCTTTTCTAGAAGAGTAGAGAGCACTTAAGTGTGGCGATTCCATCTACATAATTATCTTATGTGAAACATAGGGAATCTGGCTGCATTTTTTTATGAGACTATATTGAATGTAGTGAATAACGATGGACATTAAAACTTCATTAGTATCCAGTGTTGTTAGATCAGAATCATATCTGAAGGCCCTAGATGATGACATGAATGTCTCTTGTATTGATAATGCCTGTATTGATATGCTGGCTGTTTGTGTTTTCTAGTGCAATACCTGAAAAGTTCATCTGTGACAAGGAGAGTTTCAATGGCCAATGCTTGATCAGCATGTTCCACTTGTTTAATGCTACAAAAGAAACATTCAAAGGTATTAATCAAACAATTATCATCATTAAAAGTAAGTGAAAACAATGAGATATACCATGTATGAGAGTCAACTTCAGTCAAAGAAGGGGAGAATAAACACACAGCTGTCCAACAACAACATCACACTTGCTTCATTTGAATTTTCTTTGTTTTCATGAAGTTGATAGAAAAGCAAAGATAAGTAGCTAATAAGTAGGAACTATTAGGAGCCTGTTTCATCCAACAAAATCACGTTACATTTTCAATCATATATAATTGTGGTTGGCCGTCACCTCGTAAGCACAGGTGCTTGTTTATTTGAGAAACATAACAAAGTTAAAGACAGATGTAAAGAACATGCGTGCACCAACAAGGAATTGAACCCCAGTCTCCCGCACAAAGTGCGGTGAAGACACTCTCCCACCGGGCTATCAGTGAACAATAACAACAAAACAGTAGAAATACTGACAGTCAAGGTTGTTTAACTCTTTAAATCAATCAGTTTGATTGATTTATTTGGTTGATTAGTAGGGAAGAATGTCCAAGATATCATTCTATTTGAGAAATGAACACGATTTGTGACAAAAGGCTATTTTTCACATTACTCGTATGGCCTAGCCTGAGCGCAGACTCAAATATTTTTTAGGATAAGTAGTGTCTGTGTACTATCGACAGAAAAAGCTTGTTTTGGGCTGGATGAGAAACAAATTATTTGTCTATTGTTGATCAGCTAATCAGTGAGTGAGTTCTTACAAACTAGAACCAGATTGTGACTGTTTGATGAACAATAGACAAACAAAGGCTTTCTCCTGTTTCAGCCACTCCCCCCAATTTAGGGGAGAAGAAGCTTACCCTACTAGTCCCAAAATACAATATTTGGGTCTGCAAACAGGTTAACTACGTCTCTGCAAAAACTGGTTGGTGTAGTTGTGAGTGATGCATGACCAGTTCAAGAATATTCATACATTAATTAAATGGCCTGCTTTTCATGAACACTTCATGAGAATGGGAGACATTTAACATTTTAGGACTCAGTTTTACAGGGACATGGAATGTCATTATGGCATTTTAATCTGTCAATGATCCAACTGACTTACCCATAAAATGCTCTAGCAGAATCATCCTGCAATATTCTATAAAATGTCTCTAACGCTTTGACTTCAGTTGCAGCCTAAAAACAATATGTAGCATTAATGAGTGATCAAATATATATATAATATATATCATATATCATATATCATATAATAAACAGAGTCAAAGACTAATCATTCATAATTGTTACTAAACATATATCATATATACCATATCCAACACATAAATAGAGAGTTCCTTCAAGTCTCTATCAATATGTATTGAAGTAGTATCATCATACCCATTCCATGCTTTTATTCCACTTGTTGTTCATTTCCGTTTTGTACTTTTCGTATCGAAACAAAATGTATCTTGCTATTGTTTGTGAGGGATCTCAACGTGGATCTCCCCAATCCATCTCAGCCTGAATTAAACCATGCTTAAGCCTATCAACGCGGGTAACTCATACATATGCTATTTAGTATCGTACATATGTTGGTCAAAATGTGCAAGCATGCTACCAATGAATTGTTGAAGCCATTACAACTATTAAATATGATAAATGACCAAAAGTGCCATGCAACAGCAAATTATTTGTCATAGGAAGAAAAAGCATGGGTTGGTTATGCTTTGTCAAATCGATGATTGGGAATCGAAGGTCAACATTTATGAAATCCAACAAAATTAGGCTTAAAACAAGGAATAATCCAAGAGAGTCATTTCAAGATAATTTGAAGGGTTTAATGAATTTTATGCAAATTTCTGCTGGAAATACACACAAGTGTCCCCTCCATGAAACTGGGAGTGCCTGGCACATAGGGGGAAGGGGCATTTGCTCAATCATGTTCAATCCACTGCAGTCGTGTGCGTGGAGGTGAGGCTTTCATCAAGAACGGACGTGTTTCGGCGCATGGTTTCTGTTTGAAGTTTTATTGGCCTTCACGCGCACTTTTATTAGTTGCTGAGGGAGCCAGAAAATTACCATCATTCCACCTCCCCAATTAAAACTTAAGGCAAGGTTTTGTCGGCATGGTTTCCGTTCTCAGAAAGCACTTGCTGCAAGAAGAAAGCGTAACTCCGAACATCGTAATAGAAACAGAAATCGTCACAAACCGAAGGCTTCAAGTTTTATTGGATCAGAACTGCGATCTCGCAATCGAGTTCCAAATGGAGATAGCACATTATCTCCTTCAGCGAAAAGACCCTCTACGCCTAATCGTATTGCTACGTTCAACTCCAGAACCCTGAAGTGTCCGTGGCGACAGAAAGAGTTAACAAAGAGTTAGCTACACTCACACGTAAGTTAAATTTTTTGTTTGTTGCTGTTCAGGAACATCGTATTATCCACGATGAACCTATTCGTTATGTTGATTTAAATAATAAATGTACATTTATTACATCGTCTGCTGAATGTTATGGTGTTGGTGGTGTAGGATTTATGTGTAATCCGTGTGTTGATGTTCGTTATGTTCGTGTAAAGTCTCATTATCCCGTATTTTAGAATTGTCTATTAAATTATTTGATCGTATCGTACATGTTTTCTCTGTTTACTCTCCCACTGCTGTCAGACAGATCGAGGCCTCCCTTTTCTATGCTCAGTTATCTTCAATCTTAGTTAATATACCATCCCGTGATGCTATTATGTTGTGTGGTGATTTTAATGCGTGTTACCCCTTGTCATTAAACCCTGTAGGACGTAATTTAAATGATAATTCCCCTTATTTAATTGATCTTATTAATCTCTATGACCTTACTCCGTTAAATTCTGTGTATCGTAAACCTCTGTCAAGACGTGCTACTTTCTTTGGTCCGAAAGGCCGGAAAGAACGTCTTGATTATATTCTCACTAATTGTCCACGTTTGTTTTACGATTGTGATACTATAGCACCATTTGCTATTCCATCTGATCATCGCCTTGTTTTCTCTTGCATGAAACAACGCATCCGGTACTGCAAAGGAAAGGCGGGAACATCCCTTTGTTGGGAAAGTCTGTCAGAGTTTTCACAAGCGTTTAACGACTGTCTTGAGAATTCTCTTGTTGGACAGCCCACAAAAGGTGATTTCTCCATTCTTTCCTTAGCCATCATCAAAGCAGCCGAGACCGCTTTGCCGCGGAAGAAAAGACAATGGTCACGCGTCTCTTGGGACAGTGACGCAATGATCACACAGGTAAGATATGAATTGAAACTTGCTAAAAAACAATAACGTGATTGTTCTCCTTCTATACACAATATCAGTCTTTTACAATCTATTGTTGATCACAAAACACCGCCACCTCTCCCCTCTCAGCTCCACCGCCTAACTTCTCCCCTCCTGATATGTCCAATTATAATACTTCTCCTGTTACTAATGACGAATTATGCTCTATTCTATTTTCAATGAAACCCCTTGCGTCTCCTGGACCAGATGGAGTCCCCACCCTGGCACTTCGAGAGCCTCTTGTACAAAATGAGCTACTTACCATCATAAATGCCATTTTGTTAGGGGAACAACAAGTACCGGGTCAGTGGCGAAGATCTGCTGTCATCACCGTCAACAAGAACACGTCTAGAGACCTAGACCAACAGAGGGGTATCACTTTAAGTTGTACTGCAGGGAAAGCTAATAACAATATTCTACATAAAAGGCTGGCATCAGTAATTGACCCATATTTAAGATACAATCAAAATGGTGGCAGGAATAGCCGGTCAACCTTAGGCCAAATTCTATCAGCTAGGGTATTGTTAGAAGGCTGTAGGACTCATCAAAAAGACATTGTTGCAATTTTTATTGACTTCAAAAAGGCCTTTGACTCTGTGTTAAGATGCAGAATCCCAGAAATATTAGATTTCTATAATGTACCTATTGTTCTTATCGATGCTATTATGTCCTTTTATTCTTCTACTTCGGCTTTTGTTAGAAATCACTATGGTGATACTGACGATTTCCCGACAGCTTGTGGCGTACTACAGGGTGACACATTGTCCCCTTTTTTATTTACTCTATTTATTGATTATGTTTTTCGCATTTCATGCCCTGACTGTTCCGGTTTTACCCTTGATCGTCGTAGGTCTTCACGTCATCCAGAGCACAGCGTATCGGACCTCTCATTCGTTGACGATATTGCTATCTTAACAAATAGCATATCTGATGCACAACAGCTTCTTGATGAAGTTGAACGGGTTGGTAAAACGGTAGGCTTGACAATTAACACGACTAAGACGAAATTTATTGCTTTAGGCATAAAACAGGCACACCTTGCTACATCTAATGGCGACATAGACCGTGTAGATTCGTTCAAGTACCTAGGTTCTGTACTTCCATCTTCTTCAGATGATTTAACACAACGTAGAGGCCAGGCTTGGGCAGCCATTAGAGGTCTGAATAAATTCTGGGCATCCGATGTCAACACTGACGTTAAGTTAAGACTGTTCAGACACACGATAGAACCTGTTCTATTATATGCATCTGAAACGTGGGTTCTATCAACCTCACTATTGACCCGACTTGACTCAGCTTATGACGCCATGCTTCGGCTAACTTACTGTCTACTGCTAAACTTAGAAAACTTTCCCATTCTGCCTCTACTATTGCTCACCAACGTCAGATGTCTTTTTTAGGTCACATCGAAAGATCGAAGACGTATGCCCCTCAACCGCTGCATGACATCCTTCATTGGCAACCGAAGGAGATGCTTCGACGGGGCTATGGGAGAGTAGTATCTTTTCATAATGTTTTGTATCGTGAATTGTGTTATTTAAAAGTTTCTTTGTCAGCTATGTCTGACCGTGTTTTGTGGCATTCTTTGTGTAGCAAATATGTAAGGCGTAAGAGGGACGGCACATTCCAATAAAGTGACTGTCTATACTACTACTAGTTGTGTGCAGTGCAGATTTGACAAGATCGTGCCAATTCCTCATGGATAATAATGTTTTTAGTTGATCAAAATATGTTATCACAGCTTGATAAAGTTGTTAGTTTCACGGTCAAACCACACATTTAAATTTGATTTATAACTCTTTTACCTTCATTTGAAGGCCTGCATTCAACCAGCTGACTAAACTATAATATAGTCATTAGAAATAGAAATGTCATAAAAGTTTGGAAGCAAAAACAAATATTGATTATTATTCAGATATTTTGTTGTCCTTCTTGCGTCTGTAAGGCTTATGCCTCTGTTGTGAAAAGTAGATTAAGATTATTTATCAAATACCTCTAATACCAACAATCTTTTCACAAGAAGATCAAACCTACCTTTGTATCAGATACCTTTGAGGCGACCATAGGGCTGGCGAGGACTTCTAAAGTAAAAGGAAGAATATGCATCAAAATAATGAGTTTAATAAAACTATGCTTGAGCTAAATGTTTTCATATCTCAAACACTTCTTTTAACTTTTGAAAATCTCAAAGTAAGCAATAAGTCTTAGGTATTAAGTCTTCAAACAAGACATAATACCTCGTTCTGAGTTTGTGATTTTTTATCGCTTCACTTGTGTCTCCCAACTTTTTCTCGTTAAGTGAATATGAATACAAACATGGCAAGTGTGTGGTAACCCTTTATTGAATTGAAATTAATTTTTAAATCATTAATGCAAAATTCTAATGACCTTCTGCAATACAAACAAGCTTGATGAATACAAACACTGCAGTATGTGGTAACTCTTTATTCTCAAATATCACAAAGGTTTTTTGCACTCTGACTGGCCAAGAGAGTGTGCATGATATCATGGCTCCGAAAACTGGGAGAAACCGCTGAGCTTGAAAAATTTGATTTGTTAGAAAACAAAGATCTTTGTCTACATCTAATTTACAATAAATATTTCAAGTATGGAAACTACGATTTACAAAACAGTACTTGGCTTAATATGCTTCATTTTATCGAAAAGTGCCGTAAATGAGATATTGGACGTGCAGCGTGCAAAATGAAAACACAGAAGGAAAGATAATTATAGGCTACTGGTATGCTGTTTCAGGGTAAACCAAAAATTTAAATAACAGTTAATACATTAATATTTTTGGAGAATTACTGCACAATTTATATTACAGACGTCTTTGTAGATAAATTTGTTTATTCAACAACTTCTATCTTGTTGTGGAATCCCCTTTATTTGGTATGAATTGAAATCGAATTTTAAATTATGAAGTCGGTAATTGAAAATTCAACGTCTAAGCGAGAAAAAGTTTGGAGACACGAGTGAAGCGCTAAAAAGTCATAAGCTCTGGGAGATAAATATGAACATGGCAAGTGTGTGGTAACCCTTTATTAACTGAATATAGACTTTGCAAGGGCTTCACATTCAAAAATGTAAAATTGAGGGAACAAATTGAATGAGATACAAAATATAGAGAACTGCAGTATGATGAAAAACAGAATATTCCATATGACTTTACCTTTCAATGAATGCTTGAAGCCAGATGAGGCATGCACCTATAAAAACATATCAATGAATAAACATTGAGGAATTCACTTGAAATCATTTTATTAAATGAAATGTGAAAAGCATGTGAAAACGTTTATCTAATATCAGAGAGGACTAGCTCAGATGGCAGACCAAATAGACTTTAGATCTGATCATATTTGGTTGACTGTGGTTTGTATCCCTAAAGGTCATCTTAGCCTTCACTTTATTTAAAATATCAAATGAGTACATCTTCTGATGGAGCATGGAATGTTACGTTAATGAAAACTCGTAAAGTTCATGACTGCAGTCAACACCATATTCACAGGGGCATATCACATTATTAAAGTGATAACACACTCATAGATTATAATTTATGTTTGGGTTTTTGTGTGCTTGATGTGGTCCAGTTTCGCTGTTTTCTCGCTCGGTTTACAAGTAAGATATTTGACTTATATATCATTACTAGCAATGAGTGTAGTCCATAATGGACCTTCTATGATAAAACTTTCAGATCACTTATAATTAAACAATTGACTAAGCTGACTATCGCTGTATAATACGGAGTATGAACTCTGGAGGAGAACATGAGACACAATACGCATTGAAACGATGTAGCATTAATCAATACATCTTAATCATTCCTTTAATAAAAATTTAATTTATTTGACATCAATTGAGTCGATTGAAATGTATAATTTAACGTAGCTATATCTACATAGAAAAACCTTTATTTTATGTGCTGAAAGGAAGACAGAACACATTAATTATTATAAATTACAAATATTCAGTCAAATTTCGAAATCTGAAACTATTCATAAAAAATCACTTCAAATCCGATCCGATCCGAAGACCTAAATTATTAACCCGAATCTGACCCGATACGATCGGATCGCGTTCGGTTCGAATTCATAAATCTTTATTGCAATATATACAACACTGATGTGGTGTTCACAAAATAACGCCGTCAAGGTGTGGTCGGTCAAACTCGTGGCATTGCATGCAATATATTTAACATGATCAAACGATATCTTTTGTTAATTAACAATGATTTACTGCTTCATACTAAAAAAAAAAAAAAAATCGTTGATAAAGAGTTGCCAAATGGCGGATTTGAACTGACGACCCTGATATTGTGAGACCAGACCAGTAACCAATGAGCCACTGCTTTACTTGTTATTAAAGGCGCTTTGACTGAGGTCATCAACAAACCTACTGCATCGCCAACGTATTATTGAACAAGGCCGGCACACGCGCGTGTAATTGAAAATCAAATTATATAGATAATCTGAAAATATTATGATATGATAGTATATGAGCCTATATATTTTTGATCTTTGCAATCTCAGCAAGCAGGCCTGTGATTTTCATGGCAGTCTATCAAAATACTAAGAGTTCATTGAAAATAAAATTTTATAAGTAAAAAAAAGATGTGAAAAGTTGGCCTCATAGTGCTTCTTGTTATCAAATTTTCCAGAATAATAGCATCAATTCTTTTAAAATGAAATAAAATTCTATAATAAATCGCTATACTAATTCGATATTGATATTATGTTACATCTTGTTGTCAATATTTCTACGCGCTATACATTACAGATGTCGAATGAAAGAAAAGACGATTATGAATAAATTAATTATTTTGATAGAAAAACGAAAACAACTCATTTTGCCAGATTCGTGATATGCATATTTATTCAGAATTTATTGAAACGGACGCGATGGTTTATAGAGTGGAAATGTTTAGTGCAGCTTCAAAGATATAAAATACCATAGCTGATGGTAGTATTTAAATGCTCATGTTATGATGTCTGACGAAAAGGATAATTTACTATGTAGAAAATGAATCTACTTTACCATGCATTTGATCACGATATGAAATTATCATTTTTGTCAGAACTATTTCGAATAAAAGACAATTTATATTTTATTCTTATCGGGCTTACATTCTCCTTCGATAAAATATGGTTGTTAAATTATTCTTGATTGGTGTATAAACTCAGAGAACCCAGTGTTATGTATTTAAATGTTGTTCGGAGATTATGCCGCTCGTATAGTTTTTATTTGGATCTCATTTGGAAAATGGTAAGTTGTATTTAATAAATATTGTTTGCTATGATCGATTATTTCAGGCAACCTTTTTCGCTTTTCATTTTTGTAACACAAGGTTTGTTACACTCATCCAAACTGTATTAACTATTGAAAAATGTTTTTGAATTATGCTTTTCTGTTTTTAAAGTTGAAAGCCATTTTTGAACGTTGAAAATATTATAAATATAATTATTTATCACAAATCATACGCTCAATTCAATTTAACTTTGTTGAATTTGATATACCTGAAATTAACTTTATTTAATGTTGATCAACGATAATAACAAGACACCGCTATTTTTATTCTCGAAACTGAAGTAACATACTGTGTAGACCGGGAGCCCGTAAAATTTAATTACGTGAAAAGACTTAAAGCTACAATTACCCTTAACAACTTGACAATTGAATCAGCAACCAAACACGTCATTGCTGGCAAACTGTATCTGACCGAAAGGGGCCGCAGCTGCACCTCGAAGAAGGGGTGGCATTTACAAATAATCACGTGAAAAGCTTCACGGCTGAAAAGTATCAGAACATATGTACTAATGCATCATAATTTATATTGGAATGTTGACAGTAAATTTTTTGGTACCAAACCCCTAGCCAGTAGCTACAATGTGGTGCAACAATATTACAAATAATCACGTGAAGATATTCACAGCTAAAAACAGTCCAGGAACATGCAGTAGGGGTACAGGGATTTACTTTCACTAATGCCAGCTAAAATATCGGTACCAAACCCTTTGCCAGTGGCGTTTTAATGTGCAAAAGGGGTCTGGGACCGAGCTAATTATAGTAAGGTTTAACCTGAGTTAATGCCAAGAATTTCAAAGCGTAAGACATTCATAAGTGAAAATAAAAGTATTAAAAGACAATCATAACAACAACAACAGTACTGGGAGTTTATAAAAAGCTAACCATTAAATTATGTAATTAATCAGACAAAAATTAATTTGATTTGAAATAGCTACGTGGAATTAATATTAAATTGAACATGGATTGCAAAAGATGCAATCAAATTTACATAGCCGCGTTGAATAGATTGTATGCATAATTATTTTAATGGATCTTTAGCATAACATCTCTCTTCCAAAAGTTGCATGAATAATATTTTAATAGAGCCGGCGAGATTATGAAAACAATAGCTTGTGACGTAATTGTCTAATTATAAACATGTAAATACCTACTGTGATTATTGTGTAACTGCTAAAGTCATATGATCTTAATATAGTAATTGTAATGTATGTTGACATATAGTCAGTTCTATTCAGACATAATGCAAGCATGTTCTCTGTCTAGAACGACACCACGTAGCTAAATGTTTGATATTCATCAATTATATGCTGTGAAGGATAATTGAAATCTTAATGCAATCAGTTTTCTTCTGAAGTTTGATGTTTGTTGGCACGATCATTATTTTTATTATTAAGAGCCAATTATATAACTTGTGGTATATATGTATAAATATGACTATATAGAATGGAGAGAAAATGTCTGATTTGTTTATCGTCTGAACCTAGCTTGAGAGATATCGTAGCATCGAACTGGGAATCGGCAAAGGGAGCAGCATTGTTACGTCATTAAAGAAGATAAATATAAAGTGGTGACATCCACAATTATCGAACGTCGTGATGGTTTTAAAGGACTTTGTTATCATTCAAAATGCCTCAGTAGATACACTGCTGTTAAAAAGCGGGCGGCATATACTACACCGTTCACTGCTCCCCCGCCTTTGAAACATACAAGAGCTAATAGTAAGCAACCTACAACAACGAATAGGGCTATTTTGGAAAATGTATGTATATTTTGTAAAAAAGGTAGGATAAGAAAGAAATATGGTAAAGATAAAATCCTTCATCAAGTACTATCAAAACCAAGCGCATCTAAAATTGTATCTGCAGCAATACAAAAAGGGGATGGGAACATCTTATCATTGACTGTGGACTTCATCGCAAGTGAAGCTAAATACCATTCTGACTGTAAATTGACGTATCTGCAATGTGATAATATTGAAGATATCGTTGAAGAAGCACATTACTACACCTTCTCAAATAGGCAAATACATACAGAATCCTTCAATTGCTTGGTAAATTTTATTCAGACCGAAGTTATATCAAATAAAAAACCAATAGCTGCAGTAGCACTACATGAACTTTATATGGATGTATACAGAGAGAACAGTGGTTCGGAATTGTATTCTGTTCAATCTTCAATAGAAAAAATTACTAATCGATTCAAGGATGAAATAACGATAGTTGGAAACTCTAAAAAAGAGGGAAATCTCGTATTTAGCTCTGAAATACCTGATACAGACGCATTCAATACGTTTTATGAAACCTCAAAGGAAGAGCAACAAGTGTTAATTACGGCTATGTTATTCAGAAGAGAGATAATGAAATTAGGTTCTACGAAGACTCCAGTACCAACGACTATTGACACAATTAAAGCCAATTCACCAGATGTACCCCCTATCTTGGCCCTGTTTGATACGCTGTATGGTGGATTGACAAAGGCAAGGCTCCAAGATGCAGATGGACAAGAGCTATTTCAAAAAAAATCCCTTGCTAGCGCATCAGATGCAATCTACTCGTGCACAAACGGTAGATCCAAGCCATGGAAAAGTACTGCCCTTGGCTTAGGATTAGCAACGTTGACAGGGTCAAAGCAGCTACTGCAGATCCTTAACAGATTTGGGCATACCATCAACTATGACGAAGTTAAAAGACTAGAGACAGAAATGGCTTATACATGCCAGAATAATCAAAAAAAGATCCCTGATGGTCTGTCTTGTCTTGCTGCATCAGCGTGTGCATGGGATAATTATGATGTCAGTACGGAGACATTGGATGGCAACGACACATTACATGCTACTGTTGGTATTTGTTATCAAAATAAACTTAATGAAGAAAAAGAGCCCGAAAGATCAGTGAGTACTGTAGAAACACGAACACGCAAGTGTTTTAAGGGACATATTGCTGATATTACACCTTTCAGAATGTCTATCAAAAAAGCCAATTTTGAGTTAGATATATCTGATGAAGCATTTCTCCCCATTTGTCAAGTGAGCTTAGATCTTGTATGGCTGATATGCTCCGTATTTTCAAACAGCACTCCACTCCACACAGGATATTTCTCGATGTTTATACAGGACACTTTACCGCAAACTGCTATTGCTTATATGGACCCAATCATGCAGCCTCCTACTAGCAATGGTATAGTGCAAGAGACAATGAGGCGAACTATGAGGCTAGCTAATGAAACTAAGCAAAAGTACGCAATTGCAACTTACGATCTTGCAGTCGCAATAAAAGCCTTCTCAATACAAGCCTTGATGACACCTACTTTTGATAATTTAATTATTTTACTGGGTAATTTTCACGTTGAGCTTGCATTCTTTGGTGCCCTCGGAACCTTTGTTGCAGAATCAGGATTGGAACACATATTTACAGAGAGTGGTATTTTAGCAGGTGGCTCTATCCCTGAAATAATTAGAGGGAAATTTTACAATAGATGTTCACGAATTCATCAAATCGTAGCTGCTTGTCTGGAAAAAAATCTTTTTAAGTACTTTTTGGAATCAAATGAGAAAGATTGCACTGATGTGATCGCTGATATATTTAACAATGAAACAAACGTTGAAAGTGTTCTATCAGAAGTAGAGAAAGATCTGTTTATAGAACTACTTCAAAGCTATGAAATATTTCTCCACGAAGTAATGGAAGGAAAACATGGAGAGACTGCTGCGTATTGGGCTATCTACATAAACCTGGTCAACCGAATTTTTCGTGAGCTTCAAAGGTCTGTCCGTACCAACAATGTTGAGGACTATATAGCCATCCTACCTTCATTAATCAATGTATTTTTTGCACTTAACAGACCAAATTACGCTCGATGGGGATCTTTGTTCCTTTGCCAACTAAGGACTCTTCCTCTTAGTGCCAAACAGATCCTCCAGGATGGACTTTTTAGCGTTAGAAGGACACCAAAAAATTACTCAAGAACTGCAGTTGATCTTTGCTTGGAGCAGACAGTAAATAGAGATGCTTCATCTCCTCTAAAAGGCACAACTGCATTCAACAATAGTTTTGATGCCATAAGAAGATGGTCAGTGACATTGAGCCAAAGAGGAATGGCTGTATCCGAACTGAAGAAGCTAGTTGGGCTCAGTTCTGGAGAACACCCTGCAAATCAACTCCGCCCTAACAGAGTTAAAAGAGACAACAAGGATATGGAAGCTGTGGCAAAGATTTTTCAAGATACGTGTCAACCGTTTAGCATGGACTCACCATTCGAGCTTGTAAATATTGCTTCTGGGAAGACTGCCAACGAGACGACCAAAACATATCTGCTTGAGACGTTGACACGAGGTGAAGAGCTTAGAAAAAACTTTGAAAAAGATTTTTGAAAAGAGTAGCAAGAGTTAAAGTCAAAAATTTTGCAAGTGAAAACCAAACGAAACGCACAAGAGATCAGTTTAAAAGTGCAGTTGCAGAGAACGTGACTGATGTTTTCAGCAGAGTGTTAGCACTCGTTGCAGAAGCCACAGAAAATTTTGATTTGTTAGGTTTTCTTACGTACCCAGTCACATGTGTTCCGCTATCACTTGCATATCCGGATGGTACACCTTTAAAAACAAATAAAGCGTCTCTGACAACCGCTCTAGAATCCAAGCAAGCAATTGCTATATCAAAAGAAACTATGCCGAGTATTGATGTTACAATTGTTGATGGAGGTCTCTTACTTCACGAAGTGTTGATACATACCATGGAGGATCAACATACGGCACAATTGCATCAAAGCTTCTATATAAGGTCTCAGCTTTCTCTGGCAGTGAAATACATGTTCTTTTTGATACATACAATGAAACATCAATCAAAAGGATAGAACGCAACCGTCGTGGAGCATTGAACCGAAAGTTTGTTACAACTGGCCCAGATCAAGTGATGAACTCCAACCCCAAGAAATTACTACAAGATAGCGGGTTTAAAGATTCATTTATTAATTTTTTGATGTCTGAATGGACAAATCCAAACTATTCTGGTTAGTTATCGTCCAAGGTGTTGTATGTTTCGCATGGTGGTATATGCAAGATGATTTGGAATAATGATGTTGGTAACCTGGATGTCCATCGCCCAATACAATTTCAGGTTCATCACGAAGAGGCTGATACCTTGATTGGGTTTCATGTGAATAAAATCGAAAAAGGAAACGTTTTAGTGAGGTACGTAATATGTATTCTTATCTTTATCGTAGTATCCTGAATACTCCCATTTCATTCGTTGTGCATTCCTACATGCAGATTATAATATACAATCATAATTGTATAAAGACACTGTTTCTTGCCGTTGATCAATCTCATCAATGTAATCATGCTCAATGCTCTTTTTACTCATGCATAGATCTTCTGATACAGATGTGTTGGTAATCTTGGTATCACTTGCACCAAACAAGTTTCATCTAAATATTATTCTAGACTTTGGTTCTGGTGATAATAGACGTTATATTGGAGCTACAGACATTGCCCAAACGATGAATGAAAAGAGTCCTCAATTTACCGATGCTCTTCTTGGACTACATGCTATCACTGGCTGTGATTATACATCTGCTTTTTATCGAAAAGGGAAAGCTAAACCATTAGCATCGTTACAAAATGGCACAGAAGAAGAAGTGAAGGCACTAATTTCAATGGCATCTGATAAACCCGACATTCCCAGCATTGAATCATTTGTTTGTCACATTATCTACGGAAGAAATGACAATGATATTAACAAAGTTCGTCATTATCAATTTCTGAAGAAGAGTAAATGTACCAAAATCTCAAAGGCATCATCTCAGTTTGCAAATATAAAGCGTATTAACTGTGCTACTTTACCTCCATGCCAAAAGGTTTTAAAACAACACATTTTTCGTTCAAGTTTTGTTGCAAGAATGTGGAAACGCACAGTAGCCACTAGCCAGTAACCCAATGGACCAAGATCCGATTGGCCATGGCTGGATAAGAGACGTAGACGATACTGTCCATCCGCTATGGTTTGAAGGCAATCCGCTACCTAACGAACTGTTCCATGAAACCCAAGAATACCATAGAGATTCCGGCAGCGATGAATCAGATTTGTCAGAATCTGAATGGGAAGAGTGCAGTGAAGAAGAAAGCGATGATTACAACTAAATGAATATATCTACTATGTTAGTTCATAGTTCTATATAATTTTGAAACATATTTCCTAACTTAGCTAAGATTATTAATATTTACCGATTGGCAACCACCGTTACTTCCAGCTTTAACTTCATATAACTTCAAAGACAATCAGTTTTTAAAATACCAAGTACAACATAAATTAGCATACAGTACGTAGCATTAATACCAATACAATCATCATTTCACTAATATATCATTCAAAGACTATCTTTTAACCCGCTTTTAATAAATTTCCAGTAGTTGTTGTTATAACTACTAGTTGTTATAGTGTTTTATTGTAGCCGAGGCTGAAATTTCGGGATTAAACCAGGTTAAAACCTTACTATAACTAGCTTGGTCCCAGACCCCTTTTGCACATTAAAACGCTACTGGCAAAGGGTTTGGTACCGATATTTTAGCTGGCATTAGTTAAAGTAAATCCCTGTACCCCTACTGCATGTTCCTGGACTGTTTTTAGCTGTGAATATCTTCACGTGATTATTTGTAATATTGTTGCACAACATTGTAGCTACTGGCTAGGGGTTTGGTACCGAAAAATTTACTGTCAACATTCCAATATAAATTATGATGCATTAGTACATATGTTCTGATACTTTTCAGCCGTGAAGCTTTTCACGTGATTATTTGTAAATGCCACCCCTTCTTCGAGGGGCAGCTGCGGCCCCTTTCGGTCAGATACAGTTTGCCAGTAATGACGTTTTTGGTTGCTGATTCAATTGTCAAGTTGTTGAGGGTAATTGTAGCTTTAAGTCTTTTCACGTAATTAAATTTTACGGGCTCCCGGTCTAGTGTCTTATTCATATAGCAAATCAATAAAATGAAATTATACTTTTAATCGATGCTTACAATTCCATCGTTAATTATGGAAGCAATATCTGAAAATAAAAGCCTGCCTGCTCATAACCAAATGATTCATATTTTTATATTAAATAATAAATTATAGAAATATTTTTGTGCAATGCCTTGATTGATTCTAAACTCTGTAATTTTAGAGTGTAGACAGATAATCTCTTCGAACTTTGAATATTTTTTCGAATTAATCGAACAACAACGTCATTTCCAAAATTCAATTTAATTTGTTTTTATGCCGCGCGATAGATTATTCATTTCAAAACAGATTGTTTGCTTAGTGTTCTCACAAAATATATATCAAAATAGCCTTTTTAAAAGTGAAATGTTTGTATCTCGATTTTGAGAAAAGTAAGGAACGGCATTTTGTTTCATTAATAAATTAAAGACCTAAAGTCTCTTTAATTTTCATAGCGTTTGTGCCGCGCTATATGTATTGCTGATATCAACACTACATGAAATAGGTCTACGTTTCTTTGATTTCAAAACATATTTTGTTTGGCCTAATTATACTGGAATTTCAATGTAATTCAGTATTTCGTATTGTTTTAATTATCACAAAACTGATTCAGTTTCAAGTTTCACTTGTTTAAACAATTTGCACGCAGCTTTTAAATTCAAAGCAAAATATTTTTGTTGTGGGGAATTCAATTTGAATTCGATTTGGCTGCCCGCTAGATTATCGACCTATGAAATTTTTCAAAATCTCTGAATTTTTTAATGCAATGATATCAAATAAAATATCAGATGAAGTATATTATTTTAAAACAACGTCATAGACCCATACTTTTCATACAACAAATTTGCTACTGTACACGGTTATCTCGACACAAATGTTTGCATAATTTCCCGACACCGTATTTTATCGCCAGTAAGACGTACATAAGTCGCGGACAGACACAGAAATATAGAAATATAGAAATATAGAAATATTGTGATATATAAACAGACAGTATTATTAATATAAGTAGATAATCGCTCTTCTCCAGTCGCGATTTGGAAGAGCTTCAATATTTTATTTTGCTTTTGATTTTGCATAACAAAAGAAAATAATGTATTTAATTTGTGGCTTTCATTTCGATATCAAATTTCCAAGATATTAAAGTTATTGAGACACATTGAGACTGCTAAAGTATTGATTGATTGCACTGTAATAGCAAAATTATATTTGAGAGCAAAGTCAGGATATAAAACATCAAAAATAAGGGCAGTAATCACAGATATATAAACTGGAATGGTAAATATAAGTTTAGATGGTGTTATATAGACTGTCTTGCATGACTTTAATGAGATTTATTAAATGATTATCTTGTGTATACTCACCAATATAAATTTTGATTTATTTTCTAAGATGGCTTTTTGGTCTAATTTAATAGCTTGACTAAACATATAATCATAAAATTGATCCTACAATAGAAAATCAACCAAATATATATTACAGTTAACAACAACAACAACAACAACAACAACAACAACAACAACAACAACAACAACAACAACAACAACAAATGTGATAAACCAATGCTGAAAACAAGTGAAAATATACTGAAAAGGTTGAAATCAACCCTTGAAAAAAGCAAAAAACATTATGTTTGAAAATAAACTGTAATCCTTCATCAATATCATTGTTACAGTAAACTTGCATTATACCCCTCCCCCCTTCTGAAGCAGATGGAAAGTAGGACATTAAGCAATTTAGAAAATAAGTGAGTCTGCATCAGAAGTGCAAAAAATCTGCCTTTAGCAGAAGTATCCACATTTCAACAGAAGCAGGACTGGAGTGAATTTTTGCCAGTCAGGAGCAGGTGTGGGAGTCTAAACTGCAATCCTGGTAATTTTTTACTAAAATTGTTTTGATATTTCTACATAGATGTTGGATTCAAGGATTGGCTACGTATTTCAGATTATGTTAACTGATTTTGTATCTTTCTATTTGTTTAGTTTTGAGTTGATAAATTAATACATTTTCCGATGTCTTACAATATTACAGGAATTTGTCTGAAATGTTTTGGTGCCAGAGCCAAAGTTGGAGTCTATATTTCTTACATTTTTGCAGGGTCAAACACTTCTATAAAGACCTTTCTGAGATCTGGAGTCTGAAAAATTTGACTCTGTCTATTCTGACTCTGTAGGCATACATATCTGGTTGTAAGGAAAATGGAAACCAGTGGTCAGTTTTATGTAATAATATTGAGCAAAATGGAACATTAAAGAGGGGATAATAATTACCAAGTTCAACTGTAAATATGAAGTGAAGAGTTTAAAGCGGTTGTGTAATTAATGTGGATAGGAATTGAAATTCCAATGACAAATTCGGTGTGTTGTAAAATTTAGAATTAGAACCCAAATGAAGAAAGTGCCTTACACGATTAAAATAACACAGCATAATATCCTATTGATTCCACCCTGAATGAAGTGGTCAATTCAACAAGATCTTACGTGTGGCTGTTATATACAGGTTCCATTGTATGTCTGCCAAAAGTAGTATGCCTTAGTATTACGTAAGTAGACACATCACTAATTTGCAATCAACAAATACTAAAATAATATCACTTGCTTACCTTTACAAAACCAGGACTTGCAATAAGAATACATTTAACAACTGAAAGTAAATGAAAAATATTAATGTTACTGAATTTTACGTGACAAAAGTTTAACAATCCGGAAGACTAGAAAATGTTCATGTTTTTCTTCTGAATTTTTTGTTGAGATTTGGCATATAAGCCAGAAAAGTGTAGATTTTTCAGAATTTGCTTTAGCCTTCCGCCAACTAGGATCATCATTTTTATCGGACACCGAATATAGGGGAGATTGACCATATTCTATTGTTGTATTATGTAGTTCATGAGCATTTGATGGAAGTTAAATTGCCTCAAATTTTCATGAACTGTTTATGAACTGTTCATGAACTCCTGGACTGTTTTTCGCTGGGGCAAAATTGCTTTGAGGTATAGTGAAAAATATAAACAGTATTTGGGGAAATCAAAGCATATCTTGGAAACACAGAGTTCATGAAACTAAAATTAATAAATTAAACCAAAATATAGAACTTAATTTGGTTTCATTATAAATATGTACCTTCAAAATTTGTATGTCTAATAATAGCTTGAATAATTGCATCGTAAAATTTGTATAGACCCTAGAAATAAGTAAAATAAAATAATACTTCGCAGAACTAATAAACTCTAAATTAATGGTTGAGGCTTTCTTGACAGTTTCAGCACCTTGGTTTCATGTTTCAATGTTTAGCTTTCTCCATGACTCACAGCACCTTCAGTATCAATGGGTGCTATACAGCCTATATCTCAAAGTTCCATACTTTACTGAGATTAAATTATATTTTTTGGAAATTTTGAAGCGTGTTCTCCCTTGACTTTGTGTATTGTTTCAGAGGGGCATTAGGCGCCCATTTCCCAATATTTGTTTGAACTTAAATTTTGAAAATGATTTGTTACTCATTAGAACTACAAAATCGAGAACGCAATTTAACTTTCAAATTTTCAAAAATTATGAAATAACTGTTGATGACTTCACCACCAAAAAGATACACAGATATTTTCATAAAATTATTTCTTATTGTTGCACAAATATATCATCTAGATCTAACATTTAAACATGACGAATATATATATACCGTATATAAATGACAAATACTACAAATCTATCTCCCTATACATTGAGTAATATATTAATAAGAAAAGTAGATGGTACTTCTATTTGATTACAAATTTATACTAAATATAACTTCGATCATGACTTCACATATCTTGGAATTTGAGCGTTAAACGCTTCGGCTTCAAATAAATCAGAAAAGCAACAGAACGGGGGTAAATCATTTACAATTCTTAAAGGATTGCTTCAGTTGCACTAACAGGCATGAGAGTCAAACTCTGTCAAAAGAGAGGAAAAAACATGGAAAAATGCTAAAACAATAACAAAACTGATAGAAAACGAGGAAATCAGCTTTTCCGAAGAACTCTCTCATCCCTGTGTAAAACAGTTCAGGAGTTCATGAACACTTCATGAACGTTGAATGACCCCAAATTTTCATGAACATTTCATGAGCATTCACGGACAGTTCATGAACAGTTCATGGACGTTAAATGACCTCAAACTTTCATTACCTGTTCATGAACTGTTCATGAACATTTCATAAGCCTTCAAGGACAGTTCATGAAAATTTGGGGACAATCAACGTTCATGAACTTTTCATGAAATCCTGAACTGTTTTTTGCAGGGGCATGCCTGACTAATACTGTAATACATCATCTAACACCATCAGATCATAAACTCTATGCATCAGGCATGACAAATAACATTAAAATAATTATGATTTCAAACATAGGTGAAGCTGTATTCAAGTTCAGATTGCATTATACAGTATTGTTTTCATTTTATTATCCATTTATTTCAGTTTTAAAATCGCGTAAATTCCATATAATGAAATATCGACAAAAACATTTGCTAAATGGCAGCAATAGAATTATTTGTGATAGGATGTAGAATCACGTGATTGAAATTCCAGAGCTTTCATCCGTTGTTATGCTAATGAGATCGAACCATTGCAATAACATATCAAAGTTTGACCGGGAATAGTTTGATTGTTGTTGACATAAGCATCATAATCCAAAATTAGCAAATAAAATCCATTACAAGCAATCTACAAAATCCAGGCTTTTAAATGACATATAAATTGTCCGGTTTGGTGCAATAATGACGACGGCAAGTCGGGATTTAGACACACACAAACAGAGATAACGGAAATTTAAAACAGGAGATTCGTATGATGGTACTGACTTCATTGTATAGACTGAAATCACAATTTAAACAAAAAAGAACTTAACAAACAAAGAATGAAATCAGCATTTTCTTCAGAATTTTTTTTTGTTTAAGGATGACTAATAAACAAATGTCAAATTCTTCTGAACTTGCTCTAACCTTCCGGAATCAAGGATTCCGGAATTCCTACTTTTGTCAGACCTTGAGTGCAGTTTACAAACGATTATAATGGAGCCACAAGATAAATTAGTAATCTATTATTGCCTACCTTATCATGTTGACTACAACTACCTTTTCTTTTACGTGGTATATGCATGTCTATTTTGGCTCTGACGATTGTCATACATGATGTGATTAAGCAAACATGGGCAATGCCTAGAATAGAATAAGAAAGCAATGTAGGCTATAATAGAAGTTGGCTATTACGCGACATAAACAAGCAGCCACAGAGCTGAGTCCATTCTTTGGCCTTTTGGTGCTTGGCTGATGGGGTGATCCGTGTAGAAAATAGTAGCATCATTAATACAATAGTAGCATCATTAATACAATAGTAGTAGTAGCAGTAGCAGAAGTAGTAGTAGTAGTAGTAGTAGTAGTAGTAGTAGTAGTAGTAGTAGTAGTAGTAGTAGTAGTAGTAGTAGTAGTAGTAGTAGTAGTAGTAGTAGTAGTAGTAGTAGTAGTAGTAGTAGTAGTAGTAGTAGTAGTAGTAGTAGTAGTAGTAGTAGTAGTAGTAGTAGTAGTAGTAGTAGTAGTAGTAGTAGTAGTAGTAGTAGTAGTAGTAGTAGTTAAGCAATTTATTCACCCATAACAGGGTAGAAGATCTCCTTTACAAGTTTAGTGGTAAAATAATTAAAGTTAAATTTATAAATTCGGATACATAATACTTTGGTAGATACATAGTCGAATTCTAACGTTAAATAAATGATTTGTAGCTATAAGGGTTTGTACGGAAACAATTATTATTATTATTATTATTATTATTATCTGTCTGTATATTAATTTATTTATTTTTTGTTTCGTTTGTTTTTCAACTAAAAGTGATATTATATTAATTTATGCAATGCCATTGTTACACTCGATCTTCTTGACATAGTCCTTGTATGATGGTATATTAGTGCATACTGTGATGTGCTGAAAGTCAGAGGCATCAGATTTACATTCTTTGCATATGCAGCCAAGACATGGTTTATGGTATGATTTATTCTTGCATATGTAATGATGGAAGCCATGTACAGAAAGTCTTGCTATCATATAACGGTTTGGTTGCTCAGGCAGTTTCCACCACGTACAGTTAACCATTGGTGCATTTAAATAGCCTTCACTTATGAGAGTCTGAATTTTTATCGACAAACTGTTCTTAACAGTTGCCACTACATTGCTTTCGAATTGATATACTAAGGCTAGTTCTGATGATAATGTTGATGATTGAGTGAGGAAGTATAACAAAGAATTTGATGTAAACTTCGATACTTTCAATAGTCGTTTGATAAATCTAGCTTTGGTTGCATCTAGGCTAATAAGGTGTGACTTTCGAAGAAATGGTGCAATAACAGTGAATGCATACGTGAGCATTGGAATGATTTTCATAGAGAATATTTGCATGGCAATATCATATGAAATACGATCAAGGTGTTGAAGAGATGCGATAGCAATTGAAGCTTTAATTATTTTGGTTTGAAGGTGTTCAGTGAAGCAGAGCGAAGGCTGCAGAGTAATTCCAAGATACTCAAAACTTGAAACGTATTCAAGATCTTTATTTTCAAGCGTTAGTTTGTCTGGTTTACCAATATAGCCACCTTTTCTGAACTTCATTGCCTTGGTTTTGTCAACATTTACAGCCAAAGAGTTTTGCAAACTCCAACAAGATAGCACGTGGAGACCACTCTGAACAGTTTGTGGGTCAGTAGCATAAATTACTAGATCATCAGCATAGAACAAGTAGTGTAGATCATCAACGCAAGATAATTGAGATGCTAAATCAGCAATATATAGAATAAATAAAGTAGGGGATAAACTATCACCCTGGGCAACGCCATGATGTTGTGTAATAATGTCAGAAAGAGATATACCGTCATCTATTTGAATTAGATTATACTGCAGCATGCTTTTAATGACTTTCAATAGTTGACCTTTTATATTAAATTGACTGTAGAGCTTTTCTATCAATTTTGCCCTTGGCACATTGTCAAAAGCTTTTTTGAAATCTACAAATACGGCGGATACTGTGCCTCGTTTCTTTGCAAACTGTGTCTCTATAAATTTTATAAGATTTGATAGTGGCATAAGCGTATTCTTTCCTTTCTGGAACCCAAATTGACATGATGGAATAGAATGGCAAACATTTATGATGATTCTTTTATTAATTAATGAAGTAAACACTTTCAATGGACAGCATAAAAGAGCTATACCTCGATAATTACCTGGCAAGTGTATATCACCTTTTCCTTTGTATAAGATTTTGATAATGCTGTATTTCCATCTGGACGGCATCTTCCCAAGATTGAGACACAGATTATAAAATTTTGTCCATAGAGGTAATAGAAAATCTATTGAGTAAACAAGGTGTTCATTTGTAACTTGGTCGATACCTGGTGCTTTCTTCGACGAAGTTGACAGTATTGTTTCAAGTAGTAGTAGTAGTAGTAGTAGTAGTAGTAGTAGTAGTAGTAGTAGTAGTAGTAGTTCATACATATATTTGCACCCAATTCAGGGTAAAAGATAATTTGCTATGATACATTGATTTGGTCAGGGGTATTTACATTTGAAAATATTGTACATTTTGTTATAATCATACTAAAATTAATGACATAAAGTATAATTTAGTAGAAGTAGTTAAATTTTATTTTAGAAAGGTAAATGACAAACTAAAGTTATGACATGGAGAAATTTTGGAATTATTATTATTATTATTATTATTTTTGTTGTTGTTGTAATTTTAAGGCTAAAACTGATAGTGTAGATAGGTTAATTGAAAGCTAGATTTAGTTTCATCATAAAATAATAATAAAGCGGAAAATTTAAACTATGAAAGGTATGATACTCAATAGAGCTAATGTTCATCGTCACTTTTCTTAGCATATGACATATATGACAGTATTCCAGGACAGTCTAAAATGTGAAGATAATGAGATGCGTTGGAGCCACACTCTTTGCATATACAACTTGATGATGGTTGATGGTATGATTTATCAAGGCAAAGTTTATGATGGAAACCATGAATTGACACGCGGGTGATGACATGACGATTTTGTTGATTTCTAAACTTCCACCAGGTGATGTTAGCCATTGGTGAAAGCAACGCGCCTTTTCCAATCCATTTTTGGGTTTTGAGAGATTGCTTTTCAATACTTATATTAAGTTCATTTGGACAAAATGGAAAACGACTTGACAGTTGGTCTGTAAATGTTGGTGTCTGACAAAGTAAATGCAGAAGGGAGTTTGAAGACGATGATGGTAATCGCAGGGCTTTTTTCATAAATCTTGATTTAATACTGTTGATTTTATTTATCTGAAGAGATTTGAAATATGGAGCAATGATTTGAAAACCATAAGAGATAATTGGTGCAATCTTCATGTTGAATATTTCAAGGGCAACTTGAAAGGACAAAAGAGGTAGATGTTGTAGAAGATTTATTGATATTGAAGCTTTCTGATTTTTCATTTGAATATGTTTATGAAATGATAGAGATGTTTGAAGAGTTACCCCTAGGTAGGTATATTCTTTGACATATTCCATTTGTTTATTATTATACTGTAAATTATCATTTCGGCATATGTATCCTCCTTTACGAAATTTCAAGGCTTTTGTTTTGTTCAAATTTACTTCTAACTGATTTGTGACTGACCATTTCTCAAGAGTATGCAAAGCAGCTTGAATAACAAGAACATCATTTGAGTACAATACAAGGTCATCAGCAAAAAATAATGACGAAAGGTTGGAATGTTCTGAAAATGAGGATGCCAGATCAGCAATGTAGAGAATAAATAACGTTGGTGATAAACAATCACCTTGAGCAACACCATTGTGCTGTACAATTTGTTCAGCATACTGTAAGCCATCATCTAAGTGGATAATGTTGTATGTGAGAAGATTTTTTATAACTTGTAGGATTTGTCCATCTATACCGAATTGATTGATAAGCTTCTCTAATAGGTTTGAACGGTTTACTGAATCGAAAGCTTTTTTAAAATCGACAAATACAGCATATGTAACACCTTTCCTTTTTTTAAACTGGTTGTTGATATCATCAGTAAGAATTTTGATTGGTGTTAACGTATTTTTACCTTTTTGAAAACCAAATTGATTCCAGGGAATCTTGTTAAATACATTTTCAACTATTCTGATATTCAATAAGGAAGTAAATACTTTTAAGGGACAACAGAGAAGAGAAATTCCTCTATAGTTTCCAGGGTCACTGGTTTCTCCTTTACCTTTGTACAGCAACTTAACAATTGAGCTTTTCCATCTAACAGGAACTTTTCCAAGTTCAAGGCATTTGTTATAAAATGATGTCCATAAAGGTAATAGCTGCTCTACAGAAAAGACTAAATGTTCATTTGTGATAAAATCTACACCTGGAGCTTTGTGTTTTGATGTTCTGAGGATAGCTTCTAAAACATCGTCTTCAGTAAAAGATTTGTTGTACCAAGAATCAGAATACGTATCGAAGGCATGTTCTTTGAAATCAGGTATACAATCGAATGGGTCATAAAGAGCTTTGAAATGTTTGTGCATGACATCAGGGCTAATAGAAGCGGACTGACGGACATGTGTCTTTTTAAAAAGAGTCCATGGTTTATGGTGTACTTTGTCTAACATTTTTAATAATATCATTTCTTTGTAATTTGTTTGTTTGAATTTTAATAAAGATTTATATTGTTTTCTAGATGTGCTATATTGGTGCCGTAGCATATTATCTTTTGGAGATTTCATGAGTAAATCCAATAATTTCAAAGTTGATTTTTTGGCAGCTTTGCAATCTTTGTCAAACCAGGGTTGATGTTTAGTTGTATTTGGGTGGTGCACAGGGCAGGAGGAAGTCAAGGCTAGCTCCATACTCTGTAAAGCATCATCTAACTTATTATTTTGAATTTCTATTTCAGCAATTGGAATAGAAGGATGTCTGATGAGGTGATCTAGGTTGACTTTTCTTTTTAACATAGGAACGTTGTTAGGTTGCTTCTTGTTAATATCTCTCCATACAGTGATAATTTGATGGTGTTTACGTAAAGGATGCGGATTGACGACTGTGTCGATTAAATCAAAAGATGTAGCATTGTGATATATTAAGTCAATTGTGCTGCTTCCATTTGGCCCGGTGTATGTGTAGCTGTTTGGGCTATTTACAAGTGTAAAACCAACATCATTTAAATGGATTGTCAGTACATTTCCACGGTCACCAGTGTCGATTCGACAGTTGTAATCACCCATCAATATTGTTGGGATTCTTTTATCACCATAAATCAATGCCTCTGTTATTACACCAACTACGTAATCAATGGGTGTTTTGGGTCGAAAGTAAAAACAAAATATGTTGAACGATTTTGTTTTGATGCCAAGATAGTTTGGAGCTTTGCATATAAAGGTTGGTTTAAGAAATGCTTTACAAAATATGATAATACCTTCTTGTGTTTTAAAATTGCATTGTGCTTCAGAGAAAAAAGAATAATAATTAATTAGATGTGGACCGTCTTTCATAAATGTTTCAGTAAGTAGAATAACATCAGCATTTTGGAAAGGTTCTATTTCTCCACATTTAGTTGTCAATGCTTTATATCCTTCAATGTTCCATAGTAGCATTTTGACCAATTCAGTAGTGTCTGCTATTTGTCAATTTTCGTTAGAGAATAGTTCTGCTTCAATAATTTCATTGCGATAGATTTTGAATATTTTATCTGGACATTCTGAAAGTTTTTGTCTTAAAAGGCAACGAAGTTTATATGCTGATTCTCGTTCAGCACGGGTCATGTCTGGAGAAAGATATATACCATCGTACTCAGGGCCCATACGACGCAAGCTTTTGGCAGCTCTGAGAAAAAGTCCACGCTTTCCAGGTGGTAATTGCACAATAATTGGTTGACATTTTTCAGAATTTACACTTCCAACCCTTTTAATTTTCATTTCTGAGATACCAAGACTTATGTCGAGGTCATTAGCAAGTTTATGTACAATTTCAAGGTCAGTTTTAATTTGAGAACTTTGAATTCCAGTTATAATAATGTTATCCTTCTTCAATGCCTGCTGTCGTTGTTCATTATCAATTTCTTTCACCAATTCAGCAATTGGGAATGGGGAAGTTTTTGATTTTAGTTTGTCTGCATATGTAGGTACGTCATTTGTAGAATTAGAGACATTACATGATGTTTGTTGCTCTCTCAATTTATTTAATTCCTCTTTTAAATTTTCATTTTCATTTGTAACAGTTGCAACTTTTCTAATGAGTAAATTAAGTTGCGCCTGTTGCGAAAGAAACATTTCTTCTATCTTAGTCAATCGGATTAATGTTGAAGATTCACATTCACCTAAATCTTTGTTACCTGTTGCCATGGTGGTTTCTGTTGTTGCTAATACTGACGAGGCTTGGTGGGCATTTATGACATCATCGGATGATACAGAGGCCATACTTTCACAATCCAAGATGGCGGTTTCTTCGTTTTGCACGTGGAAATCGATAACTTGCCTAAAGTATGGAAGATGTACTTCTTTGAACTCTTTCAACCCGGCTGCATTTGACACAACAATTTTACCAGTATCATAAGTTGCAAAAGTTAAATATTTCTTTTTCTTGGCTACATCACGATACACATGTATGGTCTCTTTCGATGGCATTTTGGGGGATCGTGTGCGCTCTGTAAACATTTTTGGTTTAATATTACCTTCAGACGAAAAATATGACATAAGATTTGTTCTCCATTTGTTTATATCATCTGTTATAAAAGTAATGTTGTACAACTCATTCTTCGGTCCACGATAATTTGCCACTGGTGAATCAATTTGAGAGGATTGACTGTTTTGGTTTGATGATAGGTGAGAGTAGTAGTAGTAGTAGTAGTAGTAGTAGTAGTAGTAGTAGTAGTAGTAGTAGTAGTAGTAGTAGTAGTAGTAGTAGTAGTAGTAGTAGTGTAGTAGTAGTAGTAGTAGTAGTAGTAGTAGTAGTAGTAGTAGTAGTAGTAGTAGTAGTAGTAGTAGTAGTAGTAGTAGTAGTAGTAGTAGTAGTAGTAGTAGTAGTAGTAGTAGTAGTAGTAGTAGTAGTAGTAGTAGTAGTAGTAGTAGTAGTAGTAGTAGTAGTAGTAGTAGTAGTAGTAGTAGTAGTAGTAGTAGTAGTAGTAGTAGTGTAGTAGTAGTAGTAGTAGTAGTAGTAGTAGTAGTAGTAGTAGTAGTAGTAGTAGTAGTAGTAGTAGTAGTAGTAGTAGTAGTAGTAGTAGTAGTAGTAGTAGTAGTAGTAGTAGTAGTAGTAGTAGTAGTAGTAGTAGTAGTAGTAGTAGTAGTAGTAGTAGTAGTAGTAGTAGTAGTAGTAGTAGTAGTAGTAGTAGTAGTAGTAGTAGTAGTAGTAGTAGTAGTAGTAGTAGTAGTAGTAGTAGTAGTAGTAGTAGTAGTAGTAGTAGTAGTAGTAGTAGTAGTAGTAGTAGTAGTAGTAGTAGTAGTAGTAGTAGTAGTAGTAGTAGTAGTAGTAGTAGTAGTAGTAGTAGTAGTAGTAGTAGTAGTAGTAGTAGTAGTAGTAGTAGTAGTAGTAGTAGTAGTAGTAGTAGTAGTAGTAGTAGTAGTAGTAGTAGTAGTAGTAGTAGTAGTAGTAGTAGTAGTAGTAGTAGTAGTAGTAGTAGTAGTAGTAGTAGTAGTAGTAGTAGTAGTAGTAGTAGTAGTAGTAGTAGTAGTAGTAGTAGTAGTAGTGGTACAATGCCCCAGCATTAATGCCTTTATTATAATGCAGCTTACCTTCTTGCATGACAACAGCAGCTAGATCAGCAAATTGACGTGGATCACATGCGCTCTCTATAAACAAAAACAGATTTGAACTATGCCAACATCAACAAAAGTGCCATGGTGTTGTCAACATGAATGTGTGTACAATGAATGTGAGCGTCATTGTATATCTTCCAGAATTTTGAGGCATTGAGCATCTTTCAAATTTGAATCAATTATTATGACTCTTTATCAAATGACTTTAAAACTTTTAATGAAATAAAATTTAAAGTACACATGACAAGAAACATTTTTTAATACAGATTCAGGTAGCTGAAGCTAATTGATGAAGGATAGTGAAAAGAATTTATAAATCTGGATGCGTATAAACAGTGATATTTAACGTTGAATCTACCCTATTTTCGATCAGTCACTTTTCCAAGTTCTGAGCGACAGTCAGAATGACAAGAAGGCTTACTATAGGAAAAAAGAGAAGTCAGAATTATAAAATTTGTATCTTCTTTGTGCGAAAAAAAAGTTTCTAATGTCCAAGTCAGCTATGCCCACTATGCTATGATTTTAATTTTTTACAAAGAGAGCCACTTGATAGAAGCAGTCACGAGTTTGACAATACAGTAGCCTATATACAAACCCAAAGTTTATATCTAGCGGGACAATTAATTTGATTAAATAGCTCCAAGAGATGTTGGTGACTGTTTGTTTAACATTAAATTGTAAATTATTCTACTAACCAATTCTTTCAATGGCTACAATATCCCATCTGTGTTTGAGAAGAGTGAATTTTCTATTGAGTTCTAAAACAATTGTGTGATACTGTCCCATCTGAAATCAATACCAAATTATCAATAAGTCAAACCTGTTATAACGGTCACCTCTATAAAGCAACCACCTGTCTATCGTGGTCACTATTGCAATGTCTAAAATAATATTTTCTATTGAATCAAACCTGTATATAAAGGCCACCTGTCTATAATGGTCATTTTATCTACCTCTCGTAGCTGGCCGCTATATACAGGTTTCACTGTACAGGAAAAATTCACATTTTTACTCAAAACTTTAAAACAGAATTTTCTATTGTAATGATCACTTATTTACTTTGCTTGAAGTTCAATCATGTCATTTAGCTTATTTAGAAATCCATTTAGGGCGGTAAGAAACCCAATTTACAAATCCTGAAAGTCCGAGGGCTATTTTAATAACTTAAACAATATGCAAATTACATGACATATTCGCATAACAACATGTTTAAAATGGATGCCGCAAAAATTTAAAAACAGTTTACAAACAGATATGATCTGAGAAAAGGCTCATCTTATGATGTGCCACTTACTGGATTATTTTCCCAAATACAATTTAAATACCCAAAGTCAAAATTTTCTAAAGAAATCTTATAGAAATCCTATAAAGGATTTCTAGTTCATTACGTCATAATGTGTGCACAAAACCCATTTGTATGTAGGGCATTTTATTCAAAATCATAGGTGTGTCTGCGTAAAGGCCCAAACAAACGATCCAATTTTGTTTATCGCTGTGACTATTTAACCGGCAGTCGCAGCAATGATGGATACCAACGCATACGTATCATGAGCGAACAGTAACTTACAAACATTTTGGAATTTAAATAACGAAAATAAATTAAAAATTTGGAACAACCTGGACTCGAACCAGCATGACCTGCATACTAGTCAGACCCATTCCGAATGAGCTACGCCAACCGACAAGAGCTGATGAAACAGAGATGAATTTAACCTCGACCGGGTGGTTAACACCTGACCTGACCCTAACCCTAACCCTAAACGGGTGGTTATCACGTGATCGGACCCTAAACCTAACCCTAACACTGGGACGAATGAAACACGTGATCGAGTGAATGACGTAATTGACTGTCTGCGCACGCGCAGTTGAATCCATAATGGCTGCGACTGCCGGTCAAATAGACACTTCGTTGTTGTTTCGACTCAGTTCGACTTTGTCGAATAAACAAAGTTGGATCGTTTGCCCATACAGTTGAATGTAGTTGGATGGTCGATAATGGGTCATAAAAGCCGCCTTAACTAGTCGAACGGACTAAAAAAGATTTTGACTGAGTTCAAAAACTTTTTCACATATGGAGGGATACTGGGGAATTTTAATAAGGTTTTCATGTCTGGAAATGTCTGGAAATGTGTTCAGACGGCGGAAACAGCTTGATTATAGCGATGGTATAGTAGTTTCTGTATAATCTCGTATTTGAATTAGTTAGCCTTATTTTCATGTAATTGGATTGAATATAGTTAATAATTAGCCGTGTATGACGTAATTTAGTTTGTTTTTAAATAGCTTCTTTTGTAATTTATTAGCTAGTGTGTTGTTTGAAGGCGTTATGAACCCACCCTAAATAAATTGTACTTGATTTGCATCCAAAACAGTCTTCTTGGTAACTGATTAATAAAACCAACAGCGTTATAGGGATGAGGCAATAATGAAATTTACCGATGCTCGGTGCCGATTAGTTAGCCGCCGATTAGTCATAACAATTGGTCGATTAATAGGTTTTTGCCGATTGTTTCCAATACAACAAATCAAATTTCTAAACAAAAGAGCAGGAGAAAACACACAGCTGTAGACATAGATCATGAGTTTATAATAAGAAATTACATTATATATTCAAGTCTGCCATTAGCTGAATTAAACAAAATGAAATATGGTTATGTTTTTTAAATTTGAAGATAGCAAAAGTTTGCCTGTCCACACAGTAAAGCGGGCAACGATGAACGAAGGCACAAAGCGACTTTTTCCCGTTAATAATTAGTATATATTTCCAGCTTTAAGAGTACTTCATCCAGAATAATAAAGGTAAAACCTCTGTACAAGCATTTTTTAAACATCAAACTACTTTACTAATTACAAAACTGTTTCCTACTAAATAAAACCCGACGACCGCTTTTTCTTTCTCAATAAAATTATTCATTCAACCATGCTCACGTGTTTTATTCATCAACGCTAATCTGTGTTGATCTTATTCACTTTATAACAATAGAAGGTGTCAAGCTGCATGACGAATCATTTGAACGTTTTGGATAGGTCTTGAATTGCAAAACGATGTAAACAAAATAGAGCGACTGTACTGAGCGATATAAACTTTTAATTAAGACAAAATCAAAACATTAAATTAATGAATTTTCGAATACAGAAATTTTATATTGAATTTCATTGTCTGGAAACAATCGGTTTAACGATTGACAAAGTGGTTGATTTGCCGATGTCGATTATTTTCCGATTAATAGAAATCGGCACCGATAATCGGCAAATCCGATGGTTTTCAGAACAATTGTCTCATCCCTACAGCGTTGATCAACATTATACAGTCCTCATTTTGGCCAAAACAATATGTATAGATACTATGTCTGCAAGGCTGAAAGTAGAGGCAAACAATCCTATCATATCATTATATCAACCAAGAAAGACATTATATCTACAACAACATTTAAAATGGCACATGTACCTTGACATATTGATTTTCTTCTACATTTCTTCCTTTTAATCGTAATGCACATGCTTGTGAATCAAACTCAATTGCTTCGACGCGAAGTGTCAATGTTGTTCTGATTTTAGTACTACTAACACTACCGGTTGCTGATTCATTTTGAACACGCCTGAATAAAATTTATTAAAAGGTTAGATATTTGCTAAATATTTGCTGAAACTTTTGTAAGATCCGGGTCACTTAGGCTCAAACGTTACTCAAACGTTACGGCTAGCAACAATAGTAAAAATATGCCATAGTAACATAAGGCTGCTAATGGGTTGAAAGTTCTAATTCTATTTCTTCGTAAAAACATCATACTTTCACACATGTGAAACGGAAACTTCGTCTAAGGCCCTGTTTACAAGGAGGGCGAGTTACCCGGGTAGACGAGTTACTCGCCTTACCGAGTTAAAATGTGTTGTGTGTTTACAAGGGTCACCTGAGTAACCCGCCTACCCGAGTTAAATAATTTGAAGCCAATCTAAGCATGCGTGCTGAAATGGAACGATTAGAGAACAAAAGATGTCTACAGCGGAAACGTTCGAAACAATAGAAAATTAAAGCTACCATTTTTTAATTTTAACCCGCCTACCCGAGTTACTCGCCTATATCCGTTTACAAGTCAAAAAGTGACAGAAAGTTGTCTCGGGTAGGCGAGTTACCCGGTCTGCCAAGGCGAGTAACTCGGGTAGGCGAGTTACTCGGGTGGGCGAGACAATTTTCTCACTTTGCTTGTAAACAGAACGCGCATAAACAATAGACCCGGGTAACTCGCCAACCCGAGTAACTCGCCTACCCGAGTAACTCGCCCTCCTTGTAAACAGGGCCTAATAACAAGTATGATTTTACGTGATAAACATCAATATATTATGTAATAACCTATCAAATAAGAATTGAAAACCGTTTGTTTACAAGGCTGTCTCACCTGATTGTTGTTGAGCGTAATTTATCACCATTAGCAATTAGGTTATAAGCATGCCACATATCTTCTCCTTGTTCAGGTATAAGTCCAACAGACCTAATAAAGCAATAAAGGGTTACTGCATCAGAAAAACAAGAGCCCGTAGGGCGAGTGTTTTTCAGCTTTCGAGTGTCTCCCAACATCCCAAGTGTTGGTATCAGAGAACCCAAACACAAGGCTGCCACGCAGTAGCCCTTTTGTGAAATAAAACATATTTTTACTATTTTTAAACGAATTTAATATAAAAGATTTGACTGATTAGATCAATTTTCTCCTATAGATCTTCACGTCTTCGTCATATTTTGCCTTTCTTCGAATCACAGATCCAGAGTTCTACTTTCGAAGTACTTTCGATTCTTTTGAACGATATAATTTTGATCTGTCTTGTTTCTCACTTCTGCTGTGTCACAAGTTTTTGCCGGTTTTGTAGGGCATTTTTGTCTCTGAATAGCCACCATAACCAAACAAATGTTGCAAAGAAGAAGAATGCCTTGAATTATAATACCGTACTCTGAAATATATATCATCAACGATATTAATAATGCAATTTTTTATTTGCAATTATTTAGAAATTTTGGATGTTTTCTCTCATGATATCTAAGTTGTTTTGGCTTGCGTGATCCAAACACGGGAGTAAGCCAATCAAATCACTAGAACAGCATTCGAAAATCTCTTGAGTTTTACAATGCATAATGCAACTATTTAATGAAACCATCTAAGTCAACAAGTTAATTCAAGCCAGATTTTTAATCATTTTTTGTCCTATTAAGGCGGTTTTACATTCATTCTAGAGATGAGAATTTCAGCTACCTAACAAAATTTTATTCATTTTATTTACTTGAGAAATGTTAGGCCTAAACATACAATTGTTTTCTGCGATAACAAGTTTTATTAAGATTGACGTGATTATATTTATATGACACCTAAAAAATTGTTAGATCAATGTTGTTAATTCAGAAAACAGCAAATTGTATATGTAAACTTTCTCAAGTAATATTATGAAGAACATCTATGTTGCAAGGACGACATTTGAATAAACATATCCGAATCAGTAAGTGTGAAATGTTATTTATTTTCTATTTATTCAAAGTCTTTAATATAGAAATATTTTGTTTTAATGAAAAAGTGGTTCTATGCAGAATATTTTAACACAGCACCATCGTAACGCAGAACATTGTGGTTCTGCGTTAAAATATTCGACGTTAACAGATTCGGTATTAATACGTACAACCCTTTCTTATCATTGGTTACATTGGTTAACATTTGACAATTCATAATTTCTTATTGGTCACAAATCATTATTAGAGTTATCAGGTTTTGTTTGAGAAAAATTTAATGCCCAACAAATTTGTATGTTTTCTGAAGTTTATTGTAGTTCTACTATCAGGGAGCATTACACAGTATAATCACTAGAGATGAGCCGATTAATCGGAAATAATTGGTTTTACTGATTAACTGGCTTGTTTTAACATAATCGGTAATCGGTCGATTATTAAGTATAATCGGCTGAGCAGCTGGTTATTGTTTTGTTAGGCCTATTATTTTGACTATAAATTTACGAACGGAAAGATTTTCAAAATATAATCTTTCATTGTTTACATTGCTTCGCCCTTCAATTGAATTCTATTTGTCACGCCATTTGACACTTTTATTGTTCAAATGTGAAAAGTTCAGTTGACACTTTCGAGTTAATGAGAAGAACACGCGAGTATTTCTGACTTGTGAATGAATAATTTCCAAAACAATCGATTGTTGAAAATTCATAATTTTTGTAACAACTTTCCACCAGAACAATAATGCACAAACACAAAAGTATACACTGAAAGTAGTAACGTTAATTCAATGGAAATATTTGGCAAATGCTCATACCTCATATCTTTTTATTTACTTTATTTTGTCGCTTGACTGTGGGTTATTCATATATGTATAGGCCCTACCGGTAATTGTTCTATTGTTGTTTGATTTCGCTCAGCGACTAACATTTAACAATAAATTTCTTTTCTTGAAGACTTGTATTACATATTATAAAATAAAATATCCTGTTTCACAACTTCTTTTTGAAAGTTAACACTTATGATGCCAATCACGTCTATATACGATTTTATGTCCCAGGGCTTTGAAGAGCTTGAAAATCAGAAAAAGGGGAATCCCCTTGCTAAATATTTTGTATGTTTTAACCAATAGAACTTCAGCTATTCAGGGATTCCATCATGATTTGACTATTTTATGGAAGTTTCAAATTTTGTCAAGACAGAGATTGAAAACAAAATGGCAACGCAAAGGATGGATGGTTACTAATAAAACTAAGAAAACCGTTACAAATTGTTCCAAACAACGATTTTAAAGTTCACCAATCGAATCAACAATAAAATTGGATGTTATTTTATATTTTCTGAGAGGATATGGTTATTGCAGGACGATTTTAGAAGTTGAAAATGTCATGTTATGCTTCGTGTTTACTTCGATCGTTTGGCGCATTCTTCAATGCGGTACAATGATCAATGTTCAAGTTAAATATACCTTTCAATGTTGTTTATTTCATATGATTGGCATACAAAAGTGTTCACAACGTATTTATCTATTACTTCCTTTTTAATTTTCCTATTTGACAAAGAATTTAATTTTTGAGTGATATAAAAAGACAAGGCTAGATAACAAAAGCAGTTTTCTGAATATAAAACGCTGTTGACTACGGCTTCATATTTGCTATCGGTAAATTTTGTGATAGGCTCATCCCTAATAATCTACTTTTAAATTTACGCTATTTCCATTTTATGTAAGGCGGGGATTTACGATGCCATTTTTGATGCAATTGACTTGAAACACATATCAATGGATTCGTTATTAACCAGAGGCGTACATGGCCGGCTTCATTTCTTAAATAAATACATCGAAGTTGATAAAAACCAATGAAAACTGTTTCCATTTTCAACAACAATGCTTTCTCAGACTGAAGCGCTAACTAAGCAGTTTCGCACTTGAATGACTTTCTATTGTCTCTGAGCAACAGTGCAGATCGATCTTTTGTTTCCTGTATGGTCATGTGTCAGAATGGAAATTATATAATCAATGTTTTTTGAAAATTATTTATAAACTGTTCGGATAGGAACGATATCACATTTGTAAACAAACCCATGCTGGGGAAATTCTTATTTATTCAACATAATCTCACATGTCTACTGATAATGATAGCCGGCAATTTTACTCCAATGAAAAGACATTAATATAGAAAACAATATACATACAAACTTCCACTTCATCATCGACAACAAATTATTATTATTATTATATATGAGCGATCGCATATAGATTTAATGAGGATTCAAATGCGATGAAACTCTATTGAACAGTTTGATGGGATCAGTGTATTTAACTAAAAAATGTAAACAATAATAAATAGTTTTTTCTTTCGGGAAAGTGGATTGAATCAATTATTGAATAATCAAATCGATGGATTTATAAATGTTGCCATGATGTGAGTGTTGTTTTACAATGTTTAGTGATGAAGCTAAATAAAATGCAGACAAACCCGGGAGTTGTAATAATGGCCCTATTTATATAATCAATTCAAATGAGAATATTGCTTCACTTTCGAGAGTCGGCGAGTCGTTTACACAGGACTATGTAATAATCTACTTTTAAATAAAACCAGTAATCATGCTATTAAAGATAGGACTGTTTCATGCGTATGAAGCTGAATTAGGGTCAAACTCGATTCACACGGCGATGACATATTTCACATGGTGATGATGTGTTTTCACATGGCGATGATTTATCCTGAATCAGTGTAGAGTTCAATCAAAATCACCCCCTTCGTACTGTGGCAACGAAATGGCATTATTTGGCTGATTAGTGTTTTAAAAGTAGATCAAATTGGAAAAGTATTTAGCTAGCATGATTATCGACACCACCTTGCCTATATGACTTGGAATATGTAGAAAGTACTGTTCATGGCTGAAAATAATTGATGAAATAAGATCTAAAGAAGTAATAAATAGTTTTCCCATTCTATATACTTATTCAAAAGTCACTTGAATCAAATGTTGAATAAACACGTTATGAGTAGTGAACAATTATTGGTATTTCTCCGGGCTATGCCGGTGTTGTATAGGTGAAACACAATTTAATTTAGAAAAGCCCCCGACAAATTGTTACCTTGCAACTTGAACTTTATGACATTCAGTATGATACTCGGGTTTGTGATGTTTCTTGGTTTTTTTGGGGGGGCTATGGCTACTACTTCCAAGTGCTTTGGGATAAACTAGATAGTACCAAATTTTGTAAATTTCTCAATTAAATTGCGGCTTCGATCGGCTTTTCTACATAGATTTGTTCATGCATTTATTCTGAGCCAGTTAAACCAGATGATTCACAACTCAATATAAGCATGCGCAAATACTCGAAGTCTAGTCACCCAAATATCCGCTAACAAATTACCGTGGATTGCGGAGCAGTCTCTCTGGAGCAAAGTGACAAGGCCCTAGCTGCAGGTTGCAAGTGGAATGCCATGCCTGTTTATTATACTGCGGTGTGCTGAGCCATGTCTAAAACTCAAAAGGTACAAAAGGTATTTGGTTGATTTGAAAAACAAGAAGTGATCTAGATTTCTCAGAATCTCATATACCCGATAGTATTCATTTTTATATTTATATATGTGCTTGAAGGAATATTTCCGTTAATCTAGCTAAGACTGTCAATGCTGTAGGCCTAGCATCTACACAGTGATGTAAAAATGGACGAAATGAAAATAAAAATGAAAGAAGTTCCAGAACAACAGGTTAATTACCCACTGCTTGAATGAGTGTAATAGCTTTCAAGAAGCCATGTAACGCAGTCAAGACTAGCAGGCAGCAGAGTAAACAGACATAGATAGCTGGACCAGGATGGTACATCAGTCGTTAAATGTTCACTTCAGTCAGTCAGTCCTGATTAAATCTTTGATATTGATTGTGGATTATATCTTACCCCGATCCATCTTTATCGAAGTTCTTGTGAACAAGCTTCATTATTACGTGTATATAAATTGATCCATGTCTCTAAATATGGGAATTATCAGCTGTGCTTGAGCAAACAGAGAAATTCATAAAACGAAATAGCCAAATCAAGAAGCGCCATGTTGAAATGAAAGATCCTGGGAATGGGGCGAGAGCGAAGCCAGCAATTAATTAATGATGTCATGAAAGAGTCCTGAATTTAGGGGCGAGATTTTAGGGAAATTTTTGCTGTTGTTGTTGTTGTATATTTGTCAAAAAAATATAGCTCCGCTACGCTCGGACTCATAGTGAATAATATAATAATCATAATAAACCAATTGAAATCAAATTAAAAAGAATATCAAATCAATCAAATCATCATGCAAAGAAAAATCAAATCAAATCAAATTCAAAAAAGTAAATCAATCCAATCGAATGATATAAAAATCAGATCAAATAAAAAAATCAACTTCAATCAAATAAAATAAATTATAACAATATCCAAATAGTTTTATAATATAAAGAAAAATATATCCAAATAATAAATCAAAGAAAAAAGGAAAAACAATGTTAGGCAGACCGATGGAATTGAACCCCAGACCCCGCGCACTGTAATTCAAACGCTTCAACACTAGACCATAGTCAAACGCCGTTAGCCTGTGTGCATTACGTCAGAACTCCATTTCATACAGGCTAACATCAATGAGGGTAAAAAGCGGGCCCACTAAGAAACATGTTTTTCAATGCGCATGCGTAAAACCTCGCTAAAACCCTAAGTCTAGCCGAGACTGCTATTGTAATGACAAACGTAAAAACAAAATGAGTGTTCGACATTGCCAAATTCGACGTCTTGATATGTTATCCTGTTTCATTTCTAAAAGCTCAAAATGCTCTCTATTATCATTTTTTTCTTGATGGTAATTTAACTCAAAGTGTTTTGAAAAAGAACATAATTTATCATAAAGCAAGCAGTCTTTTTCTTTACCAGAAACTGGAAGTTGCTTCGCAGACGCAGAGTGACGGTCCGAACCTAGCCAGGTTGGTATTAATAAGACAGTAAATACGATCAACTGCAACTGATCAACTAAAACTTATGTCTGTTGTTGTCATAACGTTGAACTTTACTAATCCATATGCATATACTGACTCATTTATGCTAGGCTGGCCAATGGCCCAATTGCCCATCTGTTTGTCTTCTCTTCATTTTTCACATTTTCAGGACTTCTAACCTACTAATACTTCGGATTAGCCTAGGCCAAATAGTATACTACAGCACACTTTACATACTAGTAATTATTATTATTATTTATATGTTGTTATAAAGCCTAAAGAGTATTCTGGAATCCCAGATGCACTTAAACATTTTCTTTTCAATTTTTTTATTGATGTTTGACCAATAAATTGTAAAATATCAATTTCCTTCTGAATTTGCTCCAATCTTCTGATTCCTACTTTTGTCGAACTCTAGCTGTAAGATTTTATCCTACGTGAATCAAGTGAATCAATACGCAGCAAATTTAACCAATCATTGGTAAATCTCTTTTACATCTTTAATCAGATAAGTACTACATAGATGAGTGTCATTATCAATAATTGGTTGAAACTTGAACATATGTGATATATGCTTAAGTCGCTGATTTCTCTCTAACTTTGTCTTCCGTCTTCTTTGATTGTTGAAATGTTCTCCTTGCGGCGTACAGCAGCATCAGATAACTATACATGAATTGCTAAAACTCTAAGGGTATTTATTTATAGGCATACTATTTTATTTACCAAGGTCATTTACAAATCGCAAGGCCTTAATTGGTCGTAAGGCAATCTTATTTAATGTCTTATGATAGAAAGAAGTTATCCTATTTCTGGTGTATAATCCCATGATTTTCACGATAGGAAGTATTTACATTATCCCATGATTTTCATAATAGGAAGCCAATGGAGACTAACTTTGTAACAATACCTAGGACTTATTCATCCTCTTGGTGAAGGAGTTTATAGCATATATTTTTAGTTAAGAAACCTTCAAGTTTAAAAATAGAGGTAAGCTAATGTTATCAAATTTTGGCAGTTAAAGCAGTAAGTTATTTCAGCATGAGCACACAATTTGGATAATTTGCAGTCTGGCAGTAAGCAAAATACTTCATTGAACATGTTATATGACACTGATATTGCATTGGTTATGTTGCTAAAAATAACATTTATTTACAAAATTATAAATAAATAATATTCATTTTCAAGATACAGTAAATATAGCCTACATATACAATGAATAATGAAATATTTTGATGCAGCCTCAATCGTAACAGGACCAACAAAATTGCCTAAAAGGTTATTTATTATCCAATAAGATGACGATTGAATTTTGGATTTCAATGTTTACATGAACAATGAAGAGTTCCATTTTCTGTTCATAAATCTGTTTTAAGAGCATGCCAGCCTGATTAGCAGAAAATTAGTTCTGTGGACGCTTTGCATGATTTCCCTGAACTTCATCAGTTGGTGTGCTTGTCTGGAAGAATGTCTCTTCTTTCTTATCTGCATAAAAAATGGTATTTGGTAGGCTATTGGGCAAAGAGAGATCAACATCTATGTAATTTAGTGTACTACATGACAGAGGATTCACCTGGTCACCTGCACTGGAACATAGAGTAACTAACTATTAGAGCTTGTATCATAGGATTCGATTTGTGTAATTATTATTAAATTTGTAGAAAGATGATTTCTTACTATATTGCTTTCGTCCTGTAATTGCCTAAATCACATTTATTGTACTCCTGTTTATACATATGAGCCTAGAAATTGCCCAAAACAATGCTAAAGATGAAATGATATATTGTTTTAATTTGTTTACTTCTCTGATGTATTTTGAGTATTATGTATTTAGTATGCCGGAACCTGGATCCTGTATTTTGTATATCTGGTGTACATTGTTACTAAATAGCAGCAACATTTTGCTGTTGAGGATTATTGTTTCACATTTTCTGAGGGGGGGTATTAATTCTCTTGCATAGATTGAAGTGAAATTTGAGGCACAAGTGACCCTTCGTGCAACACATAAAACAGGACAGACCTGAAATTAATTTTGGAGAATCTTGAATTCCAACATCTCAACCTATAGTGTTCTTAGCGGCTGAGAAACTGGGTCTATATGAAAACGGTGATCATCATAATTGTTCGATCACCAGGCTGCATGCTTAAATAATCCTCATTGTAACAGAGGCAGGTTTTCAATATTTCCAAATTATCTTATCTTGTTTTCAAGCAGGTCAGAAATGGAATGTTTTCAAGTTTATAGAATATTTATATGAAATCTAAAAAGTTACACAATAGTTGATATTGAATTTTTCTACATGTGAAACAATAAGTGATACACGAAGAAAGGGAAATCACCTCCAAGAGATATGCTTGCAGATATAATACAAAGATAATGGTTGAGACTGCAACAAGTTCTACAACAAAACAATTTTGATTCAAAGCATCTGCGAGTTGATATAGGCATCGAGCAAACCTTACTCTGTCTCTGTGTTGTTATATTTTTGTATTTTGTTCCCAACATATGTGAATTACGCAAAATAAAACACTTACCATGATGCGATAGGAAGACCGACCATGATCGTGAAAACAGTTTGGTAGGCACAAGACTAATTGTGGATGTAGGTATCTATAATCATGTGCAGTCATCGAGTATAAACACTTTGAACATCATCATTGAGCCTCAAAAAAGCAAGGCTAGATCGATGCAACATCTGAACTTCAAGCATAGAAGGGTGAGATGAACGAAATAATTCTGATTGTACACAGTGCCATAAGCTCATCTCTCAAGTCATGAACTATTAGCGTTCATCGCTCCCACATTTAATATGAATTATCAAAAACAATACGATGCTTCATATCCTTGATTCAAACGAGAGTATGACAATGTCAATATCTAATATACAAATGCCATTCATCCATATGTATATATAAATGATAATGCAGCATGCTTTGTACTTTATAGGCTGAGTTTATCAAACTTAACTGCCAAGTTTTCGAGGCAGCTGCCAGCTGCTAACAGAAATCTTCTGACGAATTGGCTTATCAAAGTTTAAAACCCAACACCAGATAATGAACAATTCTCATGAACAAACTCAATTATAATTCAAATCCAGTCACAAAATGTCCACGTTGTTAAAGATTATAGGAAATAAGTAAAGACAGCAATTCAGTCTAATTAAATATACTGAAAACAGCGTTTCAATTCTCCAGGGTAGGCAGGCAAATTAAATAAACTTAACGAAGAATGATTCGAAGCATGGAAGCAGATTTTTGAAATTTTGGATATTATTGAAAAAATGATGAGTCAGATTTCATGACGTAGGGATATTTCAACCAATCAAAAAGGCTTACAGCTCCACGTGATCTCAAGGTCGCATGTGATTGGGCATTTCCGAATTCTGAAATGGTGGGCCAACTTTTAGTAAGAAATTCCTCTAGCCCGAGTGGTAAACGGAAAATACAACTCGCGTCAGCTCTATTTAGTATCCAGTCTACTTTTTCAATAGTACGAGCGCGGTTACGTTTCCACGTAATGTTGCTTTTGCGTCTATCGTCAACTTGATCGCATTCAGTAATGGCGTTTGTCTCGTAGTTTAGTAACTGCAAGCGTGCTGAACCATATAAGCTTTCACGATTGCCTTGACTTCATTGCTCATCAAAATTATAAGGGGAATATGTAGGATAACATATTTTGCGAGGCAAGCGCAATAATATATGCATCCAGAGCGATGATGTTAGCTGTTTATGTGGATATGTTTTTATGAAGCTGAGACAAGTTGAATTGAGGCTGACACGAGTTGATAGTATAGAAATATAAAAAAGAACATAAGTAGTTTGTTGTTTATGCTTACGATATACCAAGAAAACCCATCAAAGTCTTACAGCATCATTTTACATCAGTTTGGATCATTTATGCCCTATAAGAAAGCATCCAGAGCGATGAAATTGGCTGCTATTTTGATATGTTTTTATGAAGCTGATACAAGTTGAATTAAGGCTGACACGAGTTGAGAGTCATTTTGAATAAACATGCCGAAGAATTGCAGAACAAAAATCCCCAAAAAAATTCGCGAAAAGTTTAGATGATGTTCCTTTACTGTTCAGTAATAATAATAACCGTAATAACATCTTCACATATAACGTAAATTATGAAAAAATTGAATTGTTTCTCCCGTTCTCAATCAAAGTCTTGACTTTTAAATCAAACGTCCCACGTATAGAAATCCATGATTTTTGGCGGGAAATATGATTCAAATCACACGTGTCGTCAGATCAAAGAGATCAATCCTTTTATTGTTCGTTTTAACATGGATCACGGATTTTGATTAATAATTTGAAATGGATCAATCCAGTAGTAGCATCAGTTGAAAAATTGGAAGAAGATGAAGTCAGTACTATGGAACTGGAACGTAATCCCATCATAATAGAATCTGGTCAAATAGAACAAACCAGTATTAAACCTCAAGCAGTATGGGAATCTCTGTCTTCGAGACAAGATACCAAGTCAAGCGGGACAGCGATAGACCTAGATGCAGCTGAAAACTTTATCAGGCATTTCAGCTTGGCAACAACAACAACTTTTGTAGTGTGGAATACTGCTAGAAGGGTTTTGGAAAAACAGGTATGACAATTAAACAACTGTAAAAATGCAAACAACAAAACTACTTTGGGAATGTCTTGTTACTTGTGAGAAATCATCTCAATTAAGGAATTTCTTACATTTCAGAACTATCTGATGTGAAAATTCATATTATGTACAACAATGACGTACCGTATATAGCTTTGAATCGGAAGGTGTATGTCTGCCAGCATGGGAAATCACAGCCCAAACCAAAAGTTTGCAAAGTAAGTAAGCAGTCAGTCATATACAGATCCATCTCTGCAGCATACAAATTAAATATGAAATACAGTAGGCTAGTAAGAAGACTACTTGCAAGGGATGAATCTCAAAAAGTTTTTTTGTATTTTCCCAATTTTGCCACCTCTGTACAGCAACCACCTGTCTATTGCAGCCATGATAATGCTGTACTCATGTACCATGTGACTTGATGTACTCATTGAATTATCCTTTAAAAGCGTGTTGTCTAAACAGGAAATGTCAAGGACCCTTCATGGGATTTATTCTAATAACATACTTGTAATGGTAATTCCTGCTACCATGGAATCCATAAACAGCTAGTTAATCAATATGTTGAGCTAAAGGAACACTTTCGTCATTCTTTTAAAAATGGAAATAATGGAATGGCCTCTCTATTAACGGGACTTGGGGAATTTTTTATGAGAACAGCCCTTGAAAAAATCCTGACACAGGCAAACGGCCCCTGAAAAAATTGGGAAACAAAACAACAACAAAATCTAAAAATGATCTCAATTTTCTGAAGGGCAACAAAGAATTGTAACTTTGAAAACTATGACCTCCAAACTTTTATAACTGTACCATAGAATTTCATTTCAAATATTATATCTAGCTATTATTTCAAATACAAGTGAATATGAACAAAACATATACATTAGTCGAATGATAATTTGTAGCAAGTGATGCATTTGAAACATGACACACTCCATTTAATAATGATCAAATATAAGCAGCAAATATTATACAGTCAATAATCTTATAATCAATAGTTGTATATCATAAACTTAGAACAGACCCAACTAATGACACACATAATAATCTAGAATACACCATAGCGACATCTGGAGGCTACGCAGTTGACTTCTCCTGAAATTCGAAAATTTGCAACATTAATCTATCCACACTAACCAAGAATAATTTACATAAAAATTGTCCCAACAAGGATGTCGAGAGTGGATAAATAGAATAAGTAGAAACAACAGATAGCCTCCAGGGGTCATTTGAAAATGTACTGCTGCTTACAGGGAGGGCCAAATTTTGCTAGAAAGCTTGAATATAACATTATGTTAACAATGAAACAATCAATTGTCATTTGCAGATGTGAAGACCTGAATCTGAAGCTTTCCAGCGAGGTGTAGGCCTAAATTTGCTCAACTGCATTACAGGTATCAGAAATCCATTCAACATGAATCGCATACATGTATTATCGATGCATGAAAGGAAGGTACTACATTATCAAGTTGAATTTATAACAATCTCTCACAGGAGTAACCATTTGGTCTGTTATGTTTCTTGTGACATGTGTGATGTGTAGAATGTACAGATCATTAACTTATTTATGTCTTTTTTGATAGCTAATTGAAATGGATGATGGTCGCCTCAATGACAACATCTTTAATGCATGCTAAAAGATGCTGCAAGATTGATACCAATCTGATAATGGCTTCCAAGACATACTTTTGCAAAGAAATATCCTTTAAACCAAAAAAAAATTGGGCAACAGCAACAGCTTGGCATGGAAGGAAAGTCAATAATAAAACTTAACGATACATTTCATGAAAAAATCCAGCGCTCTCTCTATAAATTCTGTCAGAAATTTTGAAAGAACTTGAAGTATGATTACAACCAAAATATGATGTTGTTCAATATCTAATGAAAAGTCTGATCTCATGTAGCGGGAAACAATAGGTTGCAGGAGTCAAATTTAATAAAACGTTTTGAGGGTGTATTTAAAAGCATAAATGATGAATTAGGCCTACTTCTTCTTGCATTTAGTTTTATGTGAAATATCATAGCCTTCCGGTAATTGCTCTTATAAATGTGAATGTAAATGTGAATTTTCTGCTGAGGTTTGGCTTATGAATCATAAAAAATGTCAATTTTTATCCGCTTCTGGATGTAAATAGTGTAGGATGTAAATTCAATGTGAAATAATCAGCGGTCATCAATAAACCAGATTGCAGAGAAGGGTGATTGCACCCCTGAGAAGAAAGAGCGTTCCCTGGAAATGTTTTGGGGCAACAGAATTACGTTTCACTAATAATTTGCAGACGATTGCTGGTGATATTTCGTTATTGGAGATTTCGGAAATTACATCACAAGCGTACAGTTGCGGGTACAAGGTGGAGGGGTACCAATCATCACAGTAGGCCTACAGATGTATCTTTAAATCGTCCCTGAAAAGGTTTGGCACTGGAGGCACACGAAGAGTAACAAAAGCTCTACAATCTATCTAAAGCAATTTAATCAGCAATTTTAAAGAATCCGTTGCCTTGCTTGCTCAAACCACAACAACAAAAGCAGAGATTAGTGAGAAGAGGGGGAATCTTTGCAAGTAGCCTGGCGTACATGAAAGGTAGGCGGGTTATTTGAAAGTATACTGCTGAATACAGGGAGGGTCCAGTCTGACTCTGACTCTCTGAGTACTTCATGGATGGCCCTTAAACGTGTGATATTGTGTTATATTAAATTGGTTTTACTATTATATTTACGTAGTTCCCGAGAGTATTTCAGCAAAGTCCGAGGCAGTTGTGTCTGTTAATGACTTTTTAAGAAGCAAAATTGATCTTAAGCTCAAATGTCTCTGCTCTTTGGAAAAATAATTAATTCAAACTTGAAGGCTCTGGATAAATGATGATGTATCATGTTCTTACGATGATGTTTTCTTAACAAAGCTTGTGAATTTCGCCTAACCCTTAGAAAATTATAATAGGCCTATGCTTGTTGTGTGAAGTGATGTGTGCGACCATAAAATCGCACAAACATCTTCGCAATATTACCCACATACAAATTAACTAACTAACTGACTCAAAGGTATTGCTTATTTTGCTATTGAGGCAAAATGGGGAATTAGAATATGAAGAAATCAACGCCAATAACGAAGAAAAGAATCTCAACTCGCGCTAGGCTCATGTCAACTCGTGTCAGTTCGAATTCAGACAAACTCACTTGAATATTTTCACTTATCCATCTCATCTCAGTTAAATATATCTTCTTCATAAAAATAAATACTTTGTTGCATATGAAGCTGTACTGATTCCATCATTTCAAACAATTTTACATTGCGTTTCCAACAATTTCACTCTTACAAAATCTGGAAACTGCAAAGTTTAAACCGCCATCGCCATCATTAAAAGCTCAATATGAAGTTATGAACGTCAACTAAAACGCCAAGTAGCTTTACGCAGAAAACGCAGCCGCGTCGATAAAATTGAAAAAGTAGACTGGATACTAAATAGAGCTGACGCGAGTTGAATTTTCCGTTTACCCAGCCATTTCCTGTTACAATCACTAGTCTGTGTTGTGCACAGAAATGGGAGCAGCATGCTGGGGGAACGAAGGGGAAACCACTCAAGCTTGACGAAGAATCAGAAACGAAGCATAAAATGAAACAGGATGTCAAAAACAAAACGAAGCATAAAATCAGAAATGAAGCAAAAAATAAGAGACGAAGCATAAAATGAAACAGGATGACAAAAATCTAGCTGACAAAGAGCTAGCAAGGTACGGTTAGGTACCAAAATGCTGCCCCCCAAAAAGAGATAAATCTTTTTGAAAGTACGATTAACGCCTAATTCGATTACATAATTTCAATTCAGTGTCATTCTGGATATAACTGTGATTTAATTGGTTGATTTTCGCGGGCATTTTGCCTTCAACTACACGTGTTTGTATGTATGAAGCACATTCATATCCGACAAGATTTTCTTGGTGCAAGACTACACTTCTTCTGAAAATAATGACGATCATGTACTCGATATACAACAACAATGCAGCAAAAGGGGAATCGGAAAATGCTGGGAATTATGTGAAAGTTTCAACAATAAAGCTGACACGTTGTTATTCATTAGCGAAGAAGGTAGATGGTCAAAGTCTTACTCTAAACTTACGAGCGAAGGATTGAAAGATTATTACAGGTGTAATTTAATCTAAAATCATTATCCACATGAATATTGATAATAATAAATAAATTAAAATATCATGTTGAGTATACACTCTGATACACACGCATGTATATAAAAGTGAAATAGGATAAGAAACACTTAGATGCAAAAGCCTTTTTCCGACGGTTGGAGTGGTTGAATAACAGTATTGCGCATGTCACCAGATTACAACAGTTAGATATAATGTAACTATGAGTATGAAATCGTAAATATTTTATAGCAAATTGACAAACAGACAAACCATGTAAATAGAACACATGATTTATAAAACTAGAATTAAACCTTTACTTTTTCCATAAACAACAATTTAAACACACTACACAAGGAAAGATGCAAATTAACAAATTTTTAGCTGCGATTTTTTAAAGATGCATTTATTAGAAAACCTGTGGAAATGATCTATTTAGCTTGTGTTAATAGACTTTTAAGCTGAGATCTTTCAAAGATGCGTCTAGTAGACAATTAGCTGCGGAAATAATAATCCCCAGAACAAAAATATTTTGCTTTGAATTTAAAAGCTGCGTGTAAATTGTTTGAACAAGTGAAACTTAAAACTGAATCAGTTTTATGATAATTAAAACAATACGAAATACTGAGTTACATTGAATTACCAATATAACTAGGCCAGACAAAATATGTTTTGAAATCAAAGAAACGTAGACCTATTTCATGTAGTGTTGATATCAGCAATACATATAGCGCTGCACGAACGCTATGAAAATTTAAGAGACTTTAGGTCTTTAATCTATTAATGAAACAAAATGCCGTTCATTACTTTTCACAAAATCGAGATACAAAACATTTCACTTTTAAAATGGATATTTTGATATATAATTTGTGAGAACACTGAGCAAACAATCTGTTTTGAAATGAATAATCTATCGCGGGGCATAAAAACAAATTAACTTGCAAGAATTTTCAAAATGACGTTGGCGTTCGACTAATTCGAAAAATATTCAAAGTTCGAAGAGATTATGTGTCTACAGTCTAAAATTATAGAGTTTAGAATTAATCAAAGCAGTGCACAAAAGTATTTCTATAATTTATTATTTAATATAAAAAAACGAATCATTTGGTTTTGAGCAGCAAGGCTTTTATTTTCAGATTTTGCTTCCATAATTAACCAAGGAATTATAGGCATCGATTAAAATTAAAATTTCATTTTTTTGACTTGCTATACGAATAAGACACAGTATGTTACTACAGTTTCGAGGATAAAAATAGCGATGTCTTGTTATTATCTTTGATCAACATTTAATAACATTAATTTCAGGTATATCAAATTTAACAAAGTTAAATTGAATTGAGCGTATGATTTGTGATAAATAATAATAATTATAATATTTTCAGCGTTCAAAAATTTTGCTTTGAATTTAAAAGCACAAAAACATAATTTAAAAACATTTTTAAATAGTTAATACAGTTTGGATGAGTGTAACAAACCTTGTGTTACAAAAATAAAAAGCGAAAAGGTTGCATGAGAAAATCGATCATAGCAAACAATATTTATTAAAATACATCTTACCATTTTCCAAATGAGATCCAAATAAAAACTATACGAGCGGCATAATCTCCGAACAACATTTAAATACATAATAGCGGGTTGTCTGAGTTAATACACCAATCAATAATAAGTTAACAACCATAGTTTATCGAAGGAGAATGTACGCCCGATAAGAATAAAATAAATATTGTCTTTTATTCGAAATAATTCTGACAAAAATGATCATTTCATATCGTGATCAAATGCATGGTAAAGTAGATTCATTTTCTACATAGTAAATTATCCTTTTCGTCAGACATCATAACATGAGCATTTAAATATTACCATCGGCTGTGGTATTTATATCTTTGAAGCTGCACTAGACATTTCCACTCTATAAACCATCGCGTCCGTTTCAATAAATTCTGAATAAATATGCATATCACGAATCTGGCAAAATGAGTTCCGGAATGAGTTGTTTTCGTTTTTCTATCAAAATAATTTATTTTTTCATAATCATCTTTTCTTTCATTCGACATCTGTAATGTATTATAAATAGCGCGTAGAAGTATTGACTACAAGATGTAACATAATATCAATATCGAATTTGTATAGCGATTTATTATAGAATTCTATTTCCTTTTAAAAGAATGTTGATGCTATTATTATGGAAAATTTGATAACAAGAAGCACTATGAGGTCAACTTTTCACATCTTTTGTTTACTTTTAAAATTTTATTTTCAACGAACTCTTAGTATTTTGATAGACTGCCATGAAAATCACAGGCCTACTTGCTGAGATTGCAAAGATCAAAAATATATAGGCTCATATACTATCATATCATAATATTTTCAGATTATATATATAGTTTGAAATCAATACACGCGCTGTCGCCTTGTTCAGTAATATGTTGTCGAAGCAGCAGGTTTGTTGATTAGTACAGTCAAAGCGAGTACAACAGTAAGTAAGGGGTTGGCTCATTGGTTAACGCTCTGGTAATACAATATCAGGGTCGTAAGTTCAAATCCGCCATTCGGCAATTTTTATCAACGATTTTTCTGATTTTTTTTTTAATATGAAGCAGTAAATCATTGTTAATTAACAAAGGATATCGTTTGATCATGTTAATAACAGAAATTAGTGGACCATGTGTCTTGTCGAAGCTAAATTAATTTAATACTGAATATATTGCATGCAATGCCACGAGTTTGACCGGCCACACCTTGACGGCGTTATTTTGTGAACACCACATTAGTGTTGTATATATTGCAATAAAGATTTATGAATTCGAACCGAACGCGATCCGATCGTGTCGGGTCAGATTCGGGTTAATATTTTAGGTCTTCGGATCGGATCGGATTTGAAGTGATTTTTTATGGAAAGTTTCCGATTTCGAAATTTGACTGAGTATTTGTAATTTATAATAATTAATGTGTTCTGGCTTTCTTTCAACACATAAAATAAAGTTTTTCTATGTAGACAAAGCTACGTTAAATTATACATTTCAATCGACTCAATTGATGTGAAATAAATTAAATTTTTATTAAAGGAATGATTAAGATGTATTGATTAATGCTACATCGTTTCAATGCGTATTGTCTTTCATGTTCTTCTCCAGAGTTCATACTCCGTATTATACAGCGATAGAAACCTTAGTCGATTGTTTAATTATAAGTGATCTGAAAGTTTTATCATAGAAGGTCCATAATGGACTACACTCATTGCTAGTAATAATAATAATAATAATAATAATAATAATAATAATAATAATAATAATAATAATAATAATAATAATAATAATAATAATAATAATAATAATAATAATAATAATAATAATAATAATAATAATAATAATAATAATAATAATAATAATAATAATAATAATAATAATAATAATAATAATAATAATAATAATAATAATAATAATAATAATAATAATAATAATAATAATAATAATAATAATAATAATAATAATGATACATTATTTTTATAGCGCTTTTTCCAAAATTTTGCTCAAAAGCGCTTTACAGTGGTGGTCTAGTCTAAATAAGTTAAAAATAAAAATTTAAAACATTTAAAAGATTGAAAGAAATGCATTAAGGAGAAAAGCGTAAAAAGATAGATACCATTAAAAATACTGTAAAAACTATATATAAATACTAAAATAGTAATGTTTTATAAAAATGTTACTCATATGCTTTTTTAAAAAGAAAAGTCTTTATCAGTTTTTTAAAAGAGGAAATAGAATCAGCGGATCTTGCTTCATAGGGTAAATAATTCCATAGGAGTGGTGATGCGAACGAGAATGATCTAGCTCCAAAATGTTTGAACCGGTTTGAATTTTCGTAAATGATGGAAACCAGACTTGCAGATGTTCACTACGTAAGATTCCATTGCCATTGAGGAAGTGATGGTGACACCAATTGTGCGAGCACTTGACGATGAGTTGATGGTTTCGTGACCAATTTCGATTCCATCCATTGGTGACTGTGGTAGTTTCTTGCCTTTGATGTGCAAAAATTCAGTTTTTTGGGAGTTTACCTTGAGATTATTCCATGTCATCCAATTTTCTATGTCTCTAATGCACGCTTCTAGTTTGCACTTGGCCATGTCTTTATCTTCCATATTGCTCCACTCAGACTTTCATTTCTCACTGATTCTTAACTCTTATGTCTTAACAACTTTGTCCATTTTCCTATCCATATTTTCCTTCGATCTTTTTACAATATTTCACTAAATAAAATACTCACACTATCACTCAGCTTATTTGAATTATTTATATTGTTTGTAAGAAATACTCAAATATATAACTATAATATTTTACATTACCTGCTACAGACTCTAACTATGTAATAAATAATAATGAACAAGTAATGTCCCCCAAATAAACAAGCACACTGTGCCTAAGGGATGACTCCAGTCATATTTGTATTTTCATATATTTATGATTGAAATATATATTTTCATTCAGTTAATGCATTGTTCATAGAATACCAAGTTGACGTCATAAATGTCAAGAAGGGTATATACGTAACTGGCATGATAATAAAATGCGGAACACAAATGACGATAGATTGAAATTGTTCCGTTGTTAATAGTTTAATGCTACATAATAGTCTACATTGAATGTGTTTACAACATCCTGAAAGAATCAAGCCTTCATCATGTGTTATAAATGTCATTATTCTTATTCTCAATATAACATAATAATAACAATAATAATAATACATTATTTATATAGCGCCTTTTCCAAAATTTTGCTCAAAAGCGCTTTACAGTGGTGGTCTAGTCTAAATAAGTTAAAAATAAAAATTTAAATTTAAAACATTTAAAAGATTAAAAGAAATGCATTAAGGAGAAGAGCGTTAAAAGATAGATACCATTAAAAATACTGTAAAAACTATATAAATACTAAAATAGTAATGTTTTATAAAATTTTACTCATATGCTTTTTTAAAAAGAAAAGTCTTTATCAGTTTTTAAAAGAGGAAATAGAATCAGCGGATCTTGCTTCATAGGGTAAATCATTCCATAGGAGTGGGGATGTGAACGAGAATGATCTAGCTCCAAAGTGTTTGAAGCGGTAGCTTGCTTTTTTCCTAAGTTGTTTGCTGTTGGATGAAAGCAGAGATCTTTTCGGTGAATAGTATTGGATGAGTTCTGAAATGTATAGGGGTGCCAGGCCATGTAGAGCTTTGAAAGTTATTAAGAGAATTTTGAAGTGGATCCTTTGTTTGATTGGTAACCAATGTAATGAACGTAGAATAGGTGTTGCATGATCATACTTCCCAGACATGGTGATTAACTTGGCAGCGGCATTTTGTAACCTTTGAAGGCGCTTAAGTAGTGATGATGGTATTCCACACAAAAGTGAGTTGCAAAAGTCCAGCCGTGATGTCATAAAAGCATGGACTACTATCTCAGCTGACTCCCGATTGAGATATTTTCTTATTTTGCAAAATTTTCGTAAATGATGGAAACCAGACTTGCAGATGTTCACTACGTGAGATTCCATTGCCATTGAGGAAGTGATGGTGACCCCAATAGTGCGAGCATTTGACGATGAGTTTATGGTTTCGTGACCAATTTCGATTCCATCCATTGGTGACTGTGGTAGTTTCTTGCCTTTGATGTGCAAAAATTCAGTTTTATGGGAGTTTAGCTTGAGATTATTCCATGTCATCCAATTTTCTATGTCTCTAATGCACGCTTCTAGTTTGCACTTGGCCATGTTTTTATCTTCCATATTGGCTGGGTCGAACGAGATATAACTGAGTGTCATCAGCGTATAAGTGATAAGAAAGGCCATGACGTCTAACTATGTCATCAATTGGTGAAGTATATAGTGAAAAAAGAAGCGGTCCGAGGATGCTCCCTTGTGGTACCCCACATTTCAGCTTCCTCTTGGACGAAGAACCATCGGGAACGGTGACAGTGTATGTCCTATTTTGAAGACAGAATTTGAGCCATTTACATACTTTTCCTGAAATTCCAAATCTTTGATGAAGTCTTTTCAGTAAGATGTCGTGGTCTACTGTGTCGAAAGCCACAGATAAGTCAATTAATAGCAGCAACATCACAGATTTCCTGCAATCTAAAGAAGTCAGAATGTCGTCATGTACTTTTATCAATACTGTTTCGGTACTATGGTGCTGTTTATAGGCAGATTGATAGAGCTCATTTAAATTGTTATATAGATGTATTGTTGAATTTGCTGAGCTACTACTTTTTCTGTCAGCTTGCTTATCATCTTTAGGTTTGATATTGGACGAAAGTTAGGAAATTCATCGGTCTTTAGTGATGGTTTCTTTAAGCGTACGTATAGTTCTTCCATCGAAACAATTTCAAAAGATTCAAATGGTGGTAGATCATTATTCATGATAGACGATTCTAATATGGGATTTACGCAGGAACGATGTTGCTCGATTAGTGTCTCCGTGATGTCAGTGATTTTTCGTTCAAAGAAGTCTGCAAAGTCATCAGCTAGTTTGTTTGGTGATGACGTTGTAGGATATATTTTCTCTACGACACCATTTGTTAGTTTTTTGATAGTGGAGAAGAGTTTCTTTTGATCCTGCTCACATGAGTCAATGATATTAGCATAGTAATCTTTTTTCGCCTTAAATATCATATTCTTTATTATCGCGGAATGATCCTTGAGAGCGTTCTGGAGGTCAGGTGAGCGTGTAGACTTCCATTTTCCTTCAAGGCGACGTTGTCCTGTTTTTTCTTTTCTTATTTCATTTGTCATCCAAGGAGAGTTTGGGCGTATTGTTATGAGCCTGGACTTTTCCGGAGCATGCTGATCAAGTAATGCCCTCAATGTTTTCTCATAACTTTCGACGATACTAGAGACAGATGTCTCGATATCTACAACATTTGAAAGTACAATGTCTCTATAAAACGCATCTATATCAATGTCGTTGATCATTCTCTAGGTGATTAGTTTTTTAGGGAACGAAGGCTTCTTGACCGCTAATGTACAATGCACAGATAGATGGTCTGATATGTGTGCATCATTTAGGTGAAATTTCGTAACAATAGTATCTGTTGTTCTTGTGATGATAAGATCAAGGGTGTGGCATTTATTACGTGTAGGCTCTTGTACATGCTGCTTCCAGTCAAAATAATCTAGAAGATTTAGGAACTGAGTTGCTTTGATATTTTCTTTTCTACATCATCCACATGGAGATTAAAGTCAACAGTAATCATGAGCACTTCACTGGCATTGGATAGCGTTAAGGATTCTAAAAGTGCCATGAATTCTTCAAATAACATATCGTAAGAGAGATTATTAATCTCCGAACGAGGTGGTCTATAAAGTACGATAGATAGATAGATAGAAGTTTATTTCAATCATTGAAAAGTACATACCGAGTAGGCAAGTTTTACATTGAGTAATTGAATTTACAATGATTGTTGTCACCCCTTAAGCAGTTTTGCTTGTTTATTGGGGGACAAAGTTATTTACATTTTGATTTACTTAACAATAAAAACAAATGAATAAAAAGAGGAAGTCATAAAAAGAAAGTAAAGTGAAAAAATAAAAGCAAATGTAAAAGGAAGAAATATGTATATAGGGCCTACTGTATATATATTTATATATATATATATATGTCTGTATATATATATATATATATATATATGGATGTGTCTATACTATTTGCGATATGCATTGCCCACTACTTCGGTAGTTTGAGCACTCTGGTATGGCACAGATGTTTTTTTCATGTGATGAATTTTTTCACCACATTTATAACTCATCTTGACTTAGGTTATATACTGAAGTCAGTTCCTTGTTCGCTCACTGAGCAGTACTGATGAAGGCTAATGGCCAGAAACATGTACTTGTCTGCTGCTATGTATGTCTCAATTGCGCATGCGCAATTTTGAGCACTATCGACTTGGGATGTGTCTATACTATTTGCGATATGCATTGCCCACTACTTCGGTAGTTTGAGCACTCTGGTATGGCACAGATGTTTTTTTCATGTGATGAATTTTTTCACCACATTTATAACTCATCTTGACTTAGGTTATATACTGAAGTCAGTTCCTTGTTCGCTCACTGAGCAGTACTGATGAAGGCTAATGGCCAGAAACATGTACTTGTCTGCTGCGATGTATGTCTCAATTGCGCATGCGCAATTTTGAGCACTATCGACTTGGGATGTGTCTATACTATTTGCGATATGCATTGCCCACTACTTCGGTAGTTTGAGCACTCTGGTATGGCACAGATGTTTTTTTCATGTGATGAATTTTTTTCACCACATTTATAACTCATCTTGACTTAGGTTATATACTGAAGTCAGTTCCTTGTTCGCTCACTGAGCAGTACTGATGAAGGCTAATGGCCAGAAACATGTACTTGTCTGCTGCTATATATATGTTGATTTAATGATATAATGTTGATATAATGTTGATTTAATAAATAAATAAATTTATTTATTAAAACGAAAACGGCAGGCACGAAAAAAAATTTTATTTAAAAAATTTCAAGGAATTAGATAAAACATAAATAGAACAATACCATATAATAATTTACTACGAAAACAAACAATAGCAAATAATAATTTACTACGGAAACTAACATAGCAGTAAATAACAATAGAACAGCAATTTAATCAATAGGCGTGTAAACTTTTATCATGTATATATCTTTGGTGAATTTAGAAATGTTTTTTATATGAATAAAACCGTCTGAGGAGCGCTACAGCGCGAAACTTCGAGTAACGGAGAAAACGTCTCTTTTTCTTATTTTATATCTATATATATATATATATATATATATATATATATATATATATATATAACTTTTCTAGGCCTACGGATGTTAATTACATGATGTATATAATAGTTAAGTTAAAAACATTAGTTGAGATATGGTAAGTAGCATTAGTTAATAGATTATCTAGATACGGATGTTAAATAGATTATAGCAATGTTGTAAAATATTAGTTGATATATAGTAACATTAATCATCTAAATTCGGATGTTAAGTTAAGTTACAGACATAACAGTAGTCTATAATTTGGGAGGTTTTGTAAGAAAGTTGATAAGGAAAAGGAAATAGGAATGCTGTATTCTATGTGTGGTTGAATTATTGAAGAATAGATTTGTGCTTTATGACGGGTGGTAAGAAAGTCTTTGAGTTTAATCAAGGTGTAACAGAGTCTGCGTATTTTCTTACAGACGAATTCAACGTGTTGTTTAAAATTAAGCTTGTCATCAAGAAATATGCCAAGGAATTTAATAGATGAGTTGGAACAATTAGTCCCACATCGTTCAATAGATAAGTTGTTCAGTGAGATATCGAGATTTCTTTTCATTGGGTTGTTGAATATCATATAATTTGTTTTGTTTTCGTTTAATGTTAGTTGATTATCAAAAAACCACTTGGAAATAATGTTAAGTTCATGATTTACATTGTACTGGAGCTTAGTGAAATCAGAGTCTGATAATTGAAGTGTGGTGTCATCAGCGAACAAACTTATATGGAATTTTGAATTTGAAGGCAAATCATTTATGTAAATTAAAAATAGAAGTGGTCCAAGTATGCTTCCCTGAGGTACATCACAGGTAATTGTCTGAGGCAAAGATGTAATATTGTCAATTGTGACAGCCTGTTGCCTTTGAAAAACATAATTTTGAAACCACTGGAACTCTATATTGGTAAAACCATAATGGCACATTTTTTGTAAAAGTATTTTGTGGTTGACGGTGTCAAACGCCTTTTTTAGATCGAGAAAGATGGCAATATGGTGTTTGCTAGATCGATTGGAAAAGATGTTGTTCAAAAAATTTAAAATGCAATGAGTAGTTTCATATGACTTGCGGAAACCAAATTGAAATTTAGTTAGAAAATGTTCTTCGAAATATGGGTAAACTTGATTATGAACTATTCTTTCAAAAATTTTGGAAAAAGTGGTTAATAAAGAAATGGGTCTGTGATTCTAGAGGATGTGGCGATCACCTGCTTTAAAAATGGGTAAACTTTTTGCGAGTTTAGACTCGCTTGGAAAATATCCTGTTTTGAGTGATAAATTGATAAGGTAGGTTAAGGGTGATAGGATTTCAGCATGGACATATTTCAAACATTTATTGGTGACAGAGTCAAAAGACGTACTGTTTTTATTTTTCATTTTTTTATAGCTTTGGAGACAGTATTTTGAGAAACAAGTTTGAATTTAAATGATGTATCAGGATTGGGAGGCAAATAGCGCTTGAAATTGTCAGTGTTTGAAAATTTACTGGCAAGCTGAGGTCCAACATTTGTAAAAAATTCATTAAAGGCTTCAACAATTTCAGATGTGTTCACGATTTTTCTGTTATTTACATGAAAGAATTCAGGAAAACGATTTTTCTTTTTAATTCTGCCAAGAAGGTTGTTTGTGGCTTTCCATAAAAGTTTAATGTCATTTTTGTAGTGTTTGTAAAAATAGTCCCAATATAAGATTTTTCTTTTACGAACAACTTTGAAATAAATTTTTGTGTAAATGTCATACAAATTTTTAGTTTCAAGATTTTGAGTTGTGATCCATTTATGATGTAATTTCATTTTACATTTTCTAGAAATTAGGATTCCTTTGGTCATCCATGGGTTAATTTTTTGTTTATTTTTGTTTAAATTTGTGTGAATAATTGGACATGCATCGTTAAGACAATTTTGAAATTGGGTATGGAATTGAGAAAAAGCTTGAATAGGATCATCTGGAAGGTACCAATTGCACTGTGAAAGGTGATTTCTAAGAATTTCTAGATTGGTATTACTGGTATTGCGAAAAGAAACAGATGTTGATATTTTCTTTTCTTTAAATTGAAAATAAGCAAAAGGACATAGATGATCGGACAAATCAGTTGTGATAATACCTGTTGTTAAGTTATTTTTGTAATTCGTAAAAGTATTGTCTAGGAGAGTGCATGATTTTTTAGTGATTCTTGTTGGTCGAACAGTGAGTGGAAAAAACTTGAAATCCATGCAGCTTGTGATTAGATCGTTCAGTTTTGGAGATTCAAGCAACATGTTAACATTGAAATCACCACCAATGAACACTGTTCTATGGCAATAGGTAGATAAAACATTTCTCAAAATTGAAATTGCATTCGGAAAATTTGAATGTGATGGAATGTAAACTGATACAAACACAAAACGTAAGGATTCAGCTACAACAATTTCGATGTCACTATTAATTTTTGATAATAATTCGTTTTTAGTAATTTAATGTTAATTAGTAATTTAGTAATAACATGCTGATTTATATCATCAGATGAAAGCCATGTTTATGTAAGTGCCATAATATCAATATTATTATCAGTGACATATTCATTGACTTGAAGATATTTGTTGTTTAAAGATCGCACATTCAGTAAACAGAAGTTTAGTTGTTCAGATGAAACCATTGCAGGAATCATTGGTGTGCGTGGAATCTCAATCAAATTATCAGGCATTAATATATTCCTTTGTTGTTGTTGAGTGTTTTGTTTTGATGCTCCACTTGGTTGATTATTTATTCTAGCAGAAACAATAGTTGGTTTGACGTTTTACTTTTTTTCATAAAATATTTGTCTGACAAACTCAGCAACAACATGTAGGAATAGAAAAAAAGTTTAATCCAAATGCGTTGTTTCCAAAATATATATATGCACTTTAAAATACTCCAGTGAATTTCAAGAAAACGTTTGTTTTTAGCAAAACTACAGTATAAGTATGCCTTCCCTCGAAAACAGCGTCCAACAACTAAAAAATACCGAACTGAGCTGATGAGATCATGAACCGCTCATTCATTACTATGCCCCGCCATACTGGACAATAATGTCTAACTATATATATAAGGTCAAGTCACAAAATATAAGGTCTACTGCATTCTTATATAGATTATATCCTCCATATATAAGGTCTAGCTTCATATATAAGGTCTACTTCAAAACGGAACAATAGCACCATTGTATGTTAAGACAACTATTGTATTAAAACAATAACGCGCTGCGGCACTTATGATAGCATGTAATAGGAGTCACCATGTATATTTTTCATTGAGTATCAACTGTCTGATGATCGCACACTGCGTGAAACTATAGTAACAGAAATTAAGAATGTGTTTTCTTTGACTCAGTCACCATCCTTATGTAAGGTCTACTTCATAAATATATAAGATATAACTTCATAGATAAGGTCTACTTCATATATAAAGTCTAACACATATATATAAGGTCTAACTTCATAGATAAAGTCTACTTCAATTATAAAGTCTAACACATATATAAGGTCTAACCTCATAGATAAGGTCTACTTCATATATAAAGTCTAACACATATATAAGGTCTAACCTCATAGATAAGGTCTACTTCATATATAAAGTCTAACACATATATAAGGTCTAACCTCATAGATAAGGTCTACTTCATATATAAAGTCTAACACATATATATAAGGTCTAACTTCATAGATAAAGTCTACTTCAATTATAAAGTCTTACACATATATAAGGTCTAACCTCATAGATAAGGTCTACTTCATATATAAAGTCTAACACATATATAAGGTCTAACCTCATAGATAAGGTCTACTTCATATATAATGTCTAACACATATATAAGGTCTAACTTCATAGATAAGGTGAGTGCGCACGCAGTCACCCTATGAATAAAGCGAGTGCGCGCGCAGTCACCCTATGAATAAAGCGAGTCCGCGCGCAGTCACCCTAAAAAAAGTGAGTGCGCGCGCAGTGTAGAAGGCTCATCCATTTGGCGTCCATTTTGGATCGTTTACATTGATTTTCTACATGCTTTGAACGATTATACACTGTTTCCGTAATCTTATGAATGCTGGTTTTTGACCACCAGTAATTACTGTTTATATCTCTTGTTTGAGTTTATTTTGACTTTTCGATTCGATTCATAGAGTTGTTCCAAGGCAAATGCCGACCAGCGAATTTTATATTGTTCCATTGACAACAGTTCAGAGCAGTAATGCATCGCAAAGAAAAGCATGAATTATGCCGGTGAATGATACGGAGATTACCTTGGTTGCTCAAATTTGATAGAACATTACTATGGCTTTGCAATTATCGTAAATTTGGTTTATTCTCTTGTGTGTGAAGTTGTTCCGGACTTCCGGGCTGTTGAAGTTAGAAGTATAGATACATGTATTCTCAACAATTTCTCAATATTCTCGTATGCTAAGCTGTCAGAATGAAATTGCAACTGCTAGTAGGGTGAGCTATTTATCAAAGTTTCTTTGATTTTTCTCGCAGCTTGGGACTTTACTTTGCCATCATTTTTTTGCAATTCTCAAATTACACCAGGCATACCAATAATGGGCTTACTAAGGTTTGCGAAACGAAACGAAACGAAACGAAACGAAACGAAACGAAATGAGATTCTTATTTATTAAAGATATCAATAAAATATTACATATTATTGTTAAATCAAACACAATATTTGTAAATTGCCAACTTATTTCATTATTATCTTGTTTTAACTGGCAAAATTGGCAAACAGAAAAATGTAAAATATTGTTCATCTACGACGTGTTTTGTGGTATTCACCTCAATGCAACGCCGTGATCCGTGATAAGCTGTAAAACAAACAAGCCGAACAATCACGACAAATCACAACCTTCCTTCTTGCAAATTGAAAGCAAAAGAAGGCGGTCGTGTCTATGATTCACTTGTCAAAATTCTGTATTTTTCGAGAATATCCTGGACTATTGACAGCGTTAGGAGATATTCTATTGCAACTACTGGTTATCTGTTGCAAACCTTGATTTTTAATTCTGAAAAGTATACTTCTTTCACAGAAAAATAGCAGAGCACCCTTTTTTCCTCTAGATGGAGGATGATTAATTATTGAATATAATATGGAATAAATGCTAGAATGAAAGCTGGAAAAGGCGGTTTTTAGCAGCACCATTATCGATGGCATCGATTGTTTTTCACTTTCTCGACTTTAAATATTTCTCACACTAAAACAATAGCAATACGAGCAATACAATTCACTTCATTTCTTAGTATGTCGTACTCAGACATGTATCGAAATAATTTAGAAAACTACATAAAAAAATATTAAGTTTATATTTGGAAACAGCCGTTTAGGTTGACCTAAGTGTGATTTCATCACTTTTCAGATTTTCAAAAAAGCCGATTTTTCACTTTCTCGATTTTAAATATTTCTTACACTAAAAAGAGCAATACGATTCACTTCATTTCTTAGTATGTCATACTCCGACATGTATCAAAGCGATTGAAAAAAACTAGATGAAAAAATATTAAGTTTATATTTGGAAACAGCCATTTAAGTTGACCTAAGTGTGATTTCACGTCTTTTCAGATTTTCAAGAAAGCCGGTTTTTCACTTTCTCGATTTTAAATATTTCTTACACTAAAACGAGCAATACAATACACTTCATTTCTCAGTATGTCATACTCAGACATGTATCAAAGCGATTGAAAAAAACTAGATGAAAAAATATCAAGTTTATATTTGGAAACAGCCATCTAGGTTGGCCGAAGTGTGATTTCACGTCTTTTCAGATTTCGAAAAAGCTGGTTTTTCACTTTCTCGACTTTAAATATTTCTCGCACTAAAACGAGCAATACAATTCACTTCATTTCTTAGTATGTCGTACTCAGACATGTATCGAAATAATTTAAAAACTACATGAAAAAATATTAAGCTTATATTTAGTAACAGCCATTTAGGTTGGCCGAAGTGTGATTTCACGTCTTTTCAGATTTCGAAAAAGCCGGTTTTTCACTTTCTCGATTTTAAATATTTCTAATAATAATAATAATAATAATAATAATAATAATAATAATAATAATAATAATAATAATAATAATAATAATAATAATAATAATAATAATAATAATAATAATAATAATAATAATAATAATAATAATAATAATAATAATAATAATAATAATAATAATAATAATAATAATAATAATAATAATAATAATAATAATAATAATAATAATAATAATAATAATAATAATAATAATAATAATAATAATAATAATAATAATAATAATAATAATAATAATAATAATAATAATAATAATAATAATAATAATAATAATAATAATAATAATAATAATAATAATAATAATAATAATAATAATAATAATAATAATAATAATAATAATAATAATAATAATAATAATAATAATAATAATAATAATAATAATAATAATAATAATAATAATAATAATAATAATAATAATAATAATAATAATAATAATAATAATAATAATAATAATAATAATAATAATAATAATAATAATAATAATAATAATAATAATAATAATAATAATAATAATAATAATAATAATAATAATAATAATAATAATAATAATAATAATAATAATAATAATAATAATAATAATAATAATAATAATAATAATAATAATAATAATAATAATAATAATAATAATAATAATAATAATAATAATAATAATAATAATAATAATAATAATAATAATAATAATAATAATAATAATAATAATAATAATAATAATAATAATAATAATAATAATAATAATAATAATAATAATAATAATAATAATAATAATAATAATAATAATAATAATAATAATAATAATAATAATAATAATAATAATAATAATAATAATAATAATAATAATAATAATAATAATAATAATAATAATAATAATAATAATAATAATAATAATAATAATAATAATAATAATAATAATAATAATAATAATAATAATAATAATAATAATAATAATAATAATAATAATAATAATAATAATAATAATAATAATAATAATAATAATAGTAATAGTAATAATAATAATAATAATAATAATAATAATAATAATTAAGTACCGCTGCGTATATGGGGTAATGGGTGTCCGATATTGGACATTTACTGACATGACGCATTTGACACTTACTGAATACGTACTTTTTGAATAGCCCCTAATGTAATAATAATAAGTTGAATAAATTCATAATCATGATTATAGTTATAATTTATATGAAACTTACCATAGTGCGTTCGGGCTCTTAACACTGTACCGACGACGTACAACCGTAAATGTCCTTCTCAAAGATCGACTCATCGGATCAATTTCGTTGATTGCGTCTCTTATCCGCTGACGTTGAACGTATATTCCCCGCGATCTACATGCCCCTATAATATAGCTTTCACCAGCATTAGGGAGAAGTTGCATAGTCTCTCGAATACATCTGTGAAGTTCTTCTTCGGAAACATTAGTGTACGAAAGTCTCGGGCCACTTCTACCAGAAATTTGAAGCTCAAACTCCTTCCTTTTACGATAAACAGTTTTGAGAGATACTCCCAATATTTTAGAAACAATACCCCAGGATCGATGTATATCATAGAGAGCCTCTAGTGACTCTTTTGAAATGACTGCCCTAGGTCGGCCTTTTAGTGTCCTGCCTTCTTCGTCGACATTACGCTCTGTTAGACAAGTCACCAAAGGGAATGTTCCTGCAGCTGCATCATAATTTGGCATAGATAGAGCATCCTCAAGTTTGCTTCTAGTGACTTGGACTAGTGACAAAAGTGTCTGAATTCCTTGGCATACTTCACCTCCAGCATCAATTCTTCTAGACGAGCATTAAAAACTCCCAAAACGTTAAGAAAATCATCTGTCCTACGAAGCCAAAATTCGACCGCATTGAGATTATCGCCAAAAATTGACTGGTTTGCTAGTCGCATATTACTGGGCAATTCAGTAAGAAATTGCTCAAACGTAACTTCAGACATGGAAGACATGTTGGAAATGATCACTTACATATGGCTTGGTTTTCATGCGCGCGCGCTCACTTGATTTATAGGGTGACTGCGCGCGCACTCGCTTGATTCATAGGGTGACTGCGCGCGCACTCGCTTGATTCATAGGGTGACTGCGCGCGCACTCGCTTTATTTATAGGGTGACTGCGCGCGCACTCGCTTGATTCATAGGGTGACTGCGCGTGCACTCACCTTATCTATGAAGTTAGACCTTATATATGTGTTAGACATTATATATGAAGTAGACCTTATCTATGAGGTTAGACCTTATATATGTGTTAGACTTTATAATTGAAGTAGACTTTATCTATGAAGTTAGACCTTATATATATGTGTTAGACTTTATATATGAAGTAGACCTTATCTATGAGGTTAGACCTTATATATGTGTTAGACTTTATATATGAAGTAGACCTTATCTATGAGGTTAGACCTTATAAATGTGTTAGACTTTATAATTGAAGTAGACTTTATCTTTGAAGTTAGACCTTATATATATGTGTTAGACTTTATATATGAAGTAGACCTTATCTATGAGGTTAGACCTTATATATGTGTTAGACTTTATATATGAAGTAGACCTTATCTATGAGGTTAGACCTTATATATGTGTTAGACTTTATAATTGAAGTAAACTTTATCTATGAAGTTAGACCTTATATATATATGTGTTAGACTTTATATATGAAGTAGACCTTATCTATGAGGTTAGACCTTATATATGTGTTAGACTTTATATATGAAGTAGACCTTATCTATGCGGTTAGACCTTATACATATGTTGGACTTTATAATTGAAGTAGACTTTATCTATGAAGTTAGACCTTATATATATGTGTTAGACTTTATATATGAAGTAGACCTTATCTATGAAGTTATATCTTATATATTTATGAAGTAGACCTTATATATGAAGCTAGACCTTATATATGGAGGATATAATCTATATATGAATGCAGTAGACCTTATATTTTGTGACTTGACCTTATATATGAAGCTAGACATTATTGTCCACAGTGGCGGGGCATATATTCTGTCTTTGACTACATAATATATGTTATCTAAATTACTAAACAAAGAGTCTTGAAATCTATCAAATATTTGCAAAAAGAGGCATTAAATGCTTTATTATTGCTACAGATGCTAAAAAAATACACACATACCAATTATACAGAACAAATCTAATTGTAAAAATAAGTTCACGACACTCTATGACACTTTTCAAATTAGGTTTTAACCATGTCAACGTATAGACTTCCGTTAACATCAGGCTTATATGAAATATTCAGCATAATATTTTAGGATTTCTAATGTCAAAATAGGTATCAAGTACTTCTTTAAAAAAAGCATGCCAAAGATGACGCTTTTGGCTAATGTGGTGCTTGCTGAAGGATCCGCCTACTTGAAATCAAAATTTAAGCATTTAATTGGATACATTGTGCGTGCATCATTGTGGGTTTCTTCTAGTTCAGTATATTAAATCACGATATCTACTGTATATATGACAACAGTAATGAAGATAGCAAGCCAATAACAGGATTCACTCTACATGCAATTTAGATAAAATTGCGCTGGGGATATGCAATAGTGAAAATCAAATTGCTTGTCACACCTTTATAAAATACGCATAACAAATCATCATAGCCATCACCATCAAAATCTCCGATGGAACGAGCATATGCTGTACCGCTTGGATGGATACAAACACCTCGGCAACCAGTTGTTGAAGTTGATATAAAATCTGAATAATTGTTTCGCGAAGAGTATGACGTATGACGTGGTATATTATATGCCGTAGGATTCGCATGAACACATGCTAAATCTGCATCGCCATCACCATCTATATCAGTAGCAAGTAGTTGATGGGTTGTAAAATCACATGTAACAGTGGCTGGTACGACGGTCATCTTGGCTCTTATAACGCCGCTACCAGGGTTACCTTCAAGGATTGAGAATGATATCTCATTATTACCTTTATGACAAATAATATCGTCTTGACCATCACCATTGACATCACCAATTATCACTTTACCTGTACTAGCACAATTTACCGTTCCCGTCAGCTTTACTTGTTTAGGTAGATTTCCACCACGACTGTATTCATGGAAAGTTGACTCATGTAAGTCTTTCTTACCCAAAGCAAAGATGTTCAAATTGGATTTCTTATGGTAGAAATGATGGGCATCTTGTGTAAACGCACGGTTGTAATAGATTGTAGCTTTTGATCTATCGTCAGCTAGACAAAGTAAATCATCCGCACCGTTGCAATCGAAATCACCGATGTAAATTATTTCATTTGAATTTGGATCGTCTGGATCGCAAGTGAATGAACTTGCAAATGGTTCTTCTGGCAGATAATCTAAATCTTTATTAATACGATATGTTAATGATCCATCCGACTTTTGACAAACGAGATCATCACGACCGTCTCCGTTAATATCTGCTGAGTGAAGTTTACTGGTAGGAGTACTGCAGTACAGTGGCGTACTAATTAAAACATCAGATGTACCACGAAAGTAGCCATTTGAATCTGACCTCAATATTGATATGCCTTTAATGGGATGTCTTAATAATATATCTGATCTTCCATTTGGTCCATTAATATTAGTTACAATAAAATCGTCAGTAGCAATATTTTGTCCGAGTATCCCGCTTACAAACTTAGTTTGATGGAAAAAGTCATTGCAATATTCATGATCATTTGCTGCAAGTGATAAACTCGATAGACCAATCAGAATAAAAATAATTTGACTTGCAGTTATCATTTCGTACAATTATTACAGTTTTTGAACTGAAATATACTAGTTCGTGCTGTATGTTTCAGCTCAGCTAACCATTAAATTAATCAATCAAGCATCAGATCGTCGGAAAAAGAGGCTTTACTTGCATTGTTTTTCGACAAAAATATGTCAGCTTAAGTGCTGTTTGTATATAAATATAATGCATGTTTTGAATCAGGATAGACTATTATGCATACAAAGAAATCCTTCACCATGGGAACTCGTAAATCTGCTGTTTCAATTGAAATTAATATGATGCACACATATTTATCCCATGACATGTTATTAGTCATTATATATTTACGATACAAGTTAGATCAAAATATAATAACTCAGCTACGCCAGGTATGGCTTTGTTCATACCGAGAGGTCAACTCAGCCTTGACTTTATCTGTAACATCAAATGAGTACCATCTAAGGATGGCGGATGGAATTGTTCAGAAGGAATTGCATTGTGAGTAGCTGCGGCGCATCGTTGCGCATTGACAATCAAGGCCTATCTGCCATGAAATCTGTTGAAATTGATCTGCAGTGTCGCGGCTGAGATCAACAAAGAGCGTTTAAAATCATTGCTCTTAGCGAAAAGAGCCACTTCACTAGAAATAGAGAAGTGGTACGGGTGCCTTCGGTAGGGCGACACCGTCCACATTACATCCCACATACCGAGAGGAGATTAGACCTTCCAGGAACAATCATGTAGTTCCAGACAGTGGTGATCAGTATGAATAACGACGACGAATAATGATTACAAAGAGATCAGACTGTTAAACATTAATAATGCTACAATATTGGCTGCGTTTTTTAATTAAAAAGCGCCACACACAACACATGAGCACATTCAGAGATGAACAAAGGACCAACAGCTCAGCTGTCAAAATATATTTGGGAGTTGAAAACCAAGAAATTGACTACAAAATTGAATGGTCAGCACCATCCACAGCCAACCAATTTGTGAAACTTTAATTAACAGTATAAAAATGTGTAATCTCTTACTTATTTATTTATATTTGTACAGCTCTGTCAACTGTCATTCTTTACCGTTACAAAAGTTTCACGCAACGTTACTCACAATGATCTTATAAAAGTGATAGGAAAGTGTTATTGTTTCCTTTGTACTCGTTACATGGTTTCCAACCACCCACCAAACATACGAAAACTATTATAAATACATTGTACATGTACTAATGACATACATTATGCTATACAATACTACATCTAATATTGTTTATTACATGATCTACAAATGACTAAATGTTTGCTAGGTAAATTTAAGACATATAAACAATTTGACACAGGAAAAGACTACGCTAATTTAAGTAATGACTATTTAAGTATATAATACAGACAAGGCTATTGTTTCTTGATGTCTGGCAAATCCAATTATTGTTTACTGTTACATTATTTTATTTATTTCGAAGAAGGATGTTTTTAACTTGTTGATTATATTTTGTTTTTGTATAATTGTCTATATTGTGATATTTATTGAGCAGATTAGCTCCACCAAATGAGTATGACCTTTTTCCACGGTCTGTATAAACCCTTGGGAGAATAGATAAGGTTTTCCGGGTGGTGTAGCGTGAGTTTGACTTACTAAATAAGGATTTTAATGTTGGTCCGTTGAATCACTGGGCTGACTGGCGAGCTGTGCACACAGTGCGAAATTCAGCTACATTTGAAATGTCAAGCCAGCCAAGTTCGTCTAGTAAGTTGTCCATTGTTTCAATTTCTTTCTGCCAACCAATTTTGCAGCAAAGAACGGTACGCAGATGCTTCAAAAATTGACATATTTGTGGCGAAAAACAATGCACGTAAAGCTTCTTTTCTGACGTTCTGACGTTCTGACGCTTGATTGACTAAGTTAATAATCAGCTGAGCCATGCATAACAAATGGTATATTAGAATTTAAAATCTGTAGTAATTGCTTATGAAATGATAACTGCAAATCAAGTTATTTTTATTCTGATTGGTCAACCAAGTTTATCATTTGCAGCAAATTATCATTAATATTGCAATGATTCGATAAGCAAACATAAATCCAAATTACCTAAACATTATCTAAAACCAAAACATTGCAAACATAAAAGGAAATATTAGCATATATTAGGTGATATATTACACTCATCGATTGTTAGCACTGAGCACAATGAAACTAGCCACAATCAAATTAACTACTTTTCACAAATTTTATTTGTTTCTCAATATGTGCATTCCATCATATCATAATTGGCATATATTATAATGCTACATAAACTAAAGACTACATCGATGGAATGATTACATTAACATTAATGTCTGTCAATGTTAAAGTTATTATTTAACTCAAGTCGTGACAAATACTTCGGCTTGAACAATTAACAGTCTTTGTCCCAGGCCACCGGTCATATATTCATAGAGCATTCCAAAGTCTTCAAAACCGTCTCCATTAAAATCCCCAACAAAGTATTTCCCATTACCAGCATTGTTAGCCCATCTATCGCATTTAGTTTGTGCTGGATTCGTCAATTGGTTGTACGTACCACCGGATGACGGTGCAATGAGGAATCTTTGGTTATTTATTATCGGTACATTGTTTGCTGGAACTGTCAGTGTTCCCAATTGAGAAATATCAGCTTCAATGCAAAGTAAATCATCGTCACCATCATTGTCAACATCCGTTGGAATAATAGTGAATGTTGTAGTAGTACAAACTGCCCCAGATATAGTTTCCGTAGAGAACATTATAGATGAAGGGTTTCCTCTTGATAATGAATATGATATTTCGTCATTTGTCTTTTGACAAATTACATCATCTCTCTTGTCTCCGTTGACATCGCCAACTTTGATAACAGCAATTGGATCTGCTGCGCAAGGGTTAATTGTAAGGAGAACAGTCTTGACTCCTGTGTAATAAGACTGTTCACAGAATTGGTGAAAATGGCGATGCTGATGTTGCTGATGATGATCTAAGCGAAATGAATGTCCAATTCGACGGTGATGCTCTTCTGCCACATTATGATAGTTACAATGATAATTAAAGTATATCTTGAAGTCTACTCTTGTGTGCGACACACACATGAAATCAGTCGCACCATTGCCATCAAAATCACCCAAATGTAAATCATTCTGAGATGGATCACACAGAAATCCATCAGCAGCTGCTCGTTCAGGTTCAAACCCTTTAGATTGTTGATATCGTCTGAATGTAAACGAACCGTCGTTACGAACACATATTAAATCATCATATCTATCACCATCGACATCTCCAGTGTACATATTACCAGGACCACAGAACAAGCCACCGTCAATGCTGATATAATCATCAGGGGAAAATTGACCACGTCTGCCAGCAGTACCATACTTCATAGTGCTACCATCATGCCAAACAAGACTTGTTTTATTACCATTTGCCTGAATATCAAGTGGCCATGCTTTGGTTGCTGAATTTAGGGCACCTTGTAGCATAGTTGTCGCATGGCAGTAGTAATATTGGTCAGAACATTGACACACTAAAATGTTGAAAATAAGAAGGAAACAAAAACTTAATAGATTTTTCATTTCGTTTTGAAATGTCAAACTAGATTTACGTGATCGTGGAATGAATAACACTGCTATATATATGTATTAAACCTATCGACATTTACAATAGATTGTTTCGTAAAATATTTCTATGACACTAAAAATACAAAAGGATGTGTTCTTTGGTACAGATTAGTGAACAAATCATACAAATATCGTATTGCTTCCCATAATTGTATCAAAAGTATGGAAAATAATAACCGCATAATAGAACCAACTGTGGCATTCATCAGCCAGCGGAAATCTCGACGAGCCTCAATAAATATTCTTATCAGCTACAGAGCAACATTGTGTTCACTACTTGTAGAATAAGTCATATCTAATAACAATCTTTCTTTCATTATTCGTTTTTTTGAGCAACAAGAAATTTATAAATTTTGTAAAATATTACATTTTAGCCTCCTTCCACGCTCATGATTTCCTTCTTCTTTATAATTATGAAGAAGTTGGACATGCAGACCGCAACACCGAATAAACAGCCAGATACGGCACTGGCGTCAATAAATTTTGATTGCCTGTATAATCAAACAACATTTTGTTAGTTGCCATATTTTTGACACATTTCATCGTTCTTCATTAAGAATTTAGGGAATTATCGAAATGATACTTGGAAACAATCTACTTTTGAAGTTGTATCCATCCCCGCGAGCTACTCAATGCAAGTGGATGGATAGTACGCCATATAAAATAATCTAAAATATATAATTTTGATATCATGAAGTCTATTACATATGCACTATAGACTACAATCGGATCTATAAAGTTAACGATTGGAATGAAGAAAATATGACTATATTTACGGTTTCTCAAATAAATTTACATTAAAAACTGTAACATAATATGCATTGATGTTTGGTGATATGGAATGAAGCAATAAAAGCCAAAGAGTACGTTATTTGAAATGAATTTTGTATGGAAGTTAATGCTAACATTTTCGTCATTATTTTCAATTGAATACTATCACACCACAAGCACTCGAAAACCATAGCATAATCATAATCCCGGGGGGCGGGGGTAGCTTCCATTGCGCCTCGATGGCGTTGTTCAATGGAACTTTGGCAGAATGACCATAAAAATTTTCCACATGATGAAAAAGATACCCCAAATATATTTTTATGAACGACAGATTTAACCAAAACAAAGTGAAAAAGGAAAAATTCATAGGCAACATTTGTTTCGCAGAATGAAAAAATTGCAAAAGCGTCAAAAGGATACCTCAAAAAATTTTCATGAATAAGCATACCCTAAAGAAATTTTCTGGATTTTGAAAAAGGTACCCTTTAATATTTGAACTTCCCCGTATACCAAAAGTATGGAAGTTACCCCCCCGGATCATAATGCATGTAGCATAATGAAATGTAGCATATCCAATGGAAGAATGCTTTGTGTAAGCTTAATGCTGCTGAATAAATGATAATGATGATGATGATTGATGGATTGTTTCTTTTACCAGTCTACTCTAATACAGGCGTGTCAGTAAATTTAATGATCGTTTCATACAACTGAAAGATAGTGATTAACATTTTCAATTGCTGATATTTATACATAGACCAAAAATAGTTATGAAAGACGTGCAATTCTAATGTTGCATATTTACTATGTTATGCAATGCGTATCCCTTAGAGAAAATAATTTTTGGAGATACGTACCAAGTAATTTACATGTTAACAAGGATGGATCATGAAAAATTGCTTGAATTTTAGCCGGTTTAGATGATAGATCAGGAAATTCACATTCACAAATAAAATAAATTTAAAGCTCTCTAGTATATAGTATATTGAGCGCTATCTTGTTGTTGTTATTGTTGTTGACGTGCTTTGTTTTGAATCAAAATGACAGATACGTGCATGTAGCACCCGTTTAATACTGTATTCGAAATTGATCGTAACTTCTTTCAAACATATATATGTCTAATATATAGTATGAAATTGTATAAAGGTTTTGACTACTTATTACTTGGTGTATTGAGTTTCTACTAAATATTAAATATCTAAAAACTCTAACTGACCATTAGCACATATACTTGGTAGCTTGAAATTACGTAGGGTATTTTTAATTCACGTAAACGCCGTCAATGCATGGCAGGGGATAATTTTACCCCTTGTCCACATTGTTTTAGATCGAGTAATAACTATGCCATGCACTTCCATTCTGACATCACTGCTGTAATGTATCTATCGTATGCGCATGCGTAAGGTTATTTATAACTAAATGATTGCGCAGTTTTAAATCAGAGTGTTAGTGACGACCAGTGTAGAAGGTCGTATGTACGTAATATTAAATACATGATTCAGATCAACAGGATATACCTATTCGGGTGTTTATTCGTCTATTGTCTTCGTATCTTACATGGCGCAGTTGATCCTGTTATTTGGACAGTAATATTTTACGTTATTCAAAGAGTTTAATTTTATTGCGTCACGATGGCTGATGTTAAATTATTGAAAAACAGTCGATCAGGCCTTAAAGGACATTTGACAAGAGCCTTAGATCGTCTGGTGGCATCCCTCACCAGTTTCACCAGTACAGAAGTAGCAGAACGAACTGAAAGTGATAGGGAAAATTTGACGATCACAACGAAACGCGCTCACGATGCGCTGGAACGCTATGTGGCGTCACATTTGGCCGTGTTGGTACAAGAACCCATCAAAGATGGAGCAGAAGACCCGGAAGAGCCACAATTGGTTGAATTAGAAAACAGTTTTTATGACCTCGAGAGACAAGTGCGTGCCGTTACGGCCGTTGTGCCGAAAACCGTAGTCACAAGCACCACTGATCCAGAAAACCGAGAAAGCACGTCTCAGCAAGTCAACGTTCAGACCTCTGCCCGACCTGTCATAAAGACACCACCAACATTAGATGCAGACATCAACCTAAAGCAGTTCCTGGATTGGCAGGAGGTATTTTTAAATTATATCGCGATTATTGATTTAGACGCCCAGCCTCATGATAGGCAAATTGCTACCTTTTGGGGTCTGTGTTCCCCAGCATTTCTGAACATGGTACGCCGCGTCATCAAAATCGAACGTTCAACGACGGACTCCCTTAAGTTAATACTGAAAAAGATAACCGATCACTTAAGATCTAAGCGCAACTCTAACCTCGACTGGCAAAGCTTTCTCACAGTCACTCAAGGCTCAAACCAGTTAATTGATCAATATTACACGTATTTAATGGAGAAAAGTGACTATGCTAATGTAGATGCAGTGACTCCAGAAGCACTGCGGACCGCTGTTCTAGTACTAGGTTTAAGGGATGAAAATTTAAAACGCAAAGTTATCGCAAAATCTCCCCCGCTAAACCTAGAGGACACTCTCAAATTTTTACAAACCGAAGAAGCCGCTTCTTCCACTGTTAGTACCCTAGGTCAACAAGCCCACGCCACACATAGCACAATTGGTAATGTACAATCTACCAAAGCTAAGAAAAATCATAATAAACGTCAACAGAAAACGAAGCATGACGACAGTAACTCTGCTTCCAAGTCAAGTAATTCAGTAAGCCCTTGTTCTAAGTGCGGCTATGTTAAGCATTTTACATCAGTCTGCCCTGCCGCAAACGTGACATGTGACCACTGTGGCCTCAAAGGGCATTACTCAAAAGTTTGCCGTAAACGTTTAAAGTCCTTAGAGAAAACCAAAACCGTGAGCACATCAGTTATTAAATCGATGCAAGCTTCCAATGGTGGCAAATTACCGACAATTGATGTCGATGTTAGGGAAGACAATAAACTGTTAGGTCGTTTCCCTGCTGTCTGCGACACAGGTGCTCAAGGAACCGTTGCAGGTCTTGACTTTCTGAAATCAATAGGCAAATTCGATAGCACGTTGGCTCCGTTCAGTCCACATAATTACGTTGGCGTCGATAATCGCGCTTTAGTTCAGGCCGGGACAATCAAATTAACTTTCGATTTAAATGGTAATAGCGTAAATACTACAGTCGTTATATGTTATGATGTGACCGGTCTTTATCTGTCTTTAGATGTGTGTAAACAACTTAAAATTGTACATGTAGACTTTCCCACCACATTATCTGAGAGGCACTTATCAAGTGTCATTAACACGAATCCTCAGAATGTAGTTACTGTCAACAAGTCTTCATCACCACCTAAATCTGTTTTTAATGAAACCGCTCGTAAACAGTGGATTGATTCTTTGTCGTCAAATCCTACTCAACAACAAAGAGAGGATGATTTTAAAAAACTAAAACAGATTTATTCTCAAGTATTTTGCGATACCGATGACGTTTTGCCGCCCATGTCAGGTGTCGGCGACGCAATGAAAATTGAGTTAATCGAAGACCACAAGCCATTTGCAGTTCATACTGCACGTCAAATACCTTTCGTTTATCGTGACAAGGCTAAATCTGAAATAGACCGTCTACAAAAGATGGGCGTTATAACACCAGTTGGTGACACCCCTGTCGAATGGTGTCATCCGTTAGTAGTTGTAGGTAAACCTAACGGTGGCGTAAGATTATGCGTAGACTTAACCAAATTAAATAAGCAAGTAAAACGCACGTTGCACCCTGCTACAACGCCAGCTGATGCAGTGAAAAACATTGATTTGCATTCCAAGTATTTCACTTTATTAGATGCAAAGTGTGGTTATTGGCAACTTCCACTTGATGAAGATGCACAAAAATTAACAACATTTATCACTCCTTGGGGTAGATTTAAATTTTTGCGTGCCCCGATGGGTTTTATATCATCCGGTGATAGTTACAATTTAAGATGTGATCAAGCCCTTGAAGGCATTTCAAACGTTAACAAAGTCGTTGATGATACACTTATTGACGGAGATTCATACAAAACTTTAGTTGATCGAACTTGTACAGTATTAGAACGATTTGTTCGACATGGCATTACGTTAAATGCTGAAAAATGTAAATTTGCGCAGAAAACAGTCCATTTCGTTGGTTACGTCATAAAACCAGGAGGCTATTCAGCCGACCCAAGAAAAGTCGAAGCGATTTCAAATTTTCCTTCGCCTACAAATCGCACCGAGTTAAGGTCATTCCTAGGACTTGTCAATCAGCTAGGAATGTTTACACCGTCTATCAGCAGCACCGCTGCACCACTACGAGATTTATTATCAGTCAAAAATGAATTTCTATGGCTAAACACGCACGAAATGGCCTTCAATTCATTAAAAGAAGCCATGACGTCACCGCCGATTTTGTCTCTGTTCGACCCTACTGCAGAAACAGTTTTACAAACGGACGCTTCCAAGACAAAAGGTCTTGGATACGCTTTAATGCAAAAACAGCAAAACGAATGGAAACTAATCCAGTGTGGATCGCGCTTTCTTCAACCATGTGAAAACCGATTTGCCATTATCGAACTAGAAGCGCTGGCCATCGTTTGGGCCACAAAAAAATGCCACATTTATCTCGCTGGTTTACCAACGTATACCGTTTTAGTCGATCACAAACCTTTATTGCCAATTTTTAACAATTACACTTTAGATGCCGTTGAAAATCACAAGTTACAATCGTATAAAAATAAGTTGTCAAACTATCAATTTCAGGTGGTTTGGACAAAAGGTAGCGCGCATATTATACCGGATGCATTATCACGGGCACCGGTCAATGATCCGTCTCTCGATGATGAAATTGAAAATGATACATCGTTAGCTTGTATGTCGTTTACGTTAAAAGTTGCTGCATGTAGTATCACCGCAGAGAACACTGACGATGAAGCTGCCGCTACTCTAAACGATTCTAAACAATCTAATGTTCGACAACCGTTGCCGGATCCAATCATTACGGATCTACAAAATGTTGCACGAAATGATGCAGATTATCAATCACTTATAACCTGTGTTGAAAACAATTTCGCAGGTAATTCAGCAAACCAACCATATGTATTGGCCTATAAGAAAATTTGGCCAGAATTGTCAACCATCGACGGCCTTGTGTTGTATGGTCGTCGAATTGTCATTCCATCGAAAGCTCGTCAATCTGTAATTGCACGATTACACGCCTCACATCAGGGCATTGTTAAAACAAAACGTCGTGCGCGTCAAACTGTATATTGGCCAGGTATTAACAATGACATTGTATCCTCCATTGAAGCCTGTTCACCATGTCAACATTACAGACCCAGTAATCAGAAAGAACCTTTAATTTCTGATAAACTTCCATCACGGATCTTTGAGTCAGTTTCAGCTGATTTGTTCCAACTCAACCAGAAATACTATTTGGTCTACGTCGACCGTTTATCCGGCTTTCCGTTCATTTCAGAATGGAATTCCGATCCGTCTTCGTCTCAAGTCATTTCAGTTCTTAAATCACACTTTTCCAAAACCGGTGTACCATCTCGTTTTCGTTCGGACGGTGGTCCACAATTTAAATCTGAACTGTTCACCAACTTTCTCACCAGATGGGGTGTCAATTGGTCCCCGTCTTCGCCATACCATCCCCAGAGCAACGGTCACGCTGAAGCAGCTGTTAAAGCGTTAAAACATCTGCTTGCCAAGTGTGATAATGGAGATATTAAGTCGGAGAGTTTTCTGCAAGGTCTACTAGAATACCGCAACACTCCTAGATCAGAAGGGCGTTCCCCCTCGGAATGGGTGTATGGTCATCCCCTTCGTTCTTTAGTGCCCGCACACTACACTTCATTCTCCCGTTCATGGCAAACGTCAGCCAAAGAGATTGACAGTAAGCTACTCCGCAACAAAGAAGCTACCACAAAGAATTACAACAAAGGTAGTAAAGTTCTAAAATCTATTCCTGTTGGCTCTCATGTGCTACTTCAACATCCGCAAAGTAAACGCTGGATAGAAGATGGTATTGTAGTGTCAAAGAATGATCGTGATTATCGCATTCGTCTGCCGTCCGGTAAACTCAAGTGGCGTAACCGTGTATTCCTGCATGTTGCCCCTGATACTAGTTCCGACGACATAGCAGAACCAGACGTGAGTGATCAAGTGCAGTCCGACGATACTCCGCGATACCCAACCCGTTCAAGACGTCCACCTGACTATTACGGACGCAAATGATACTATTATCGATTTATCGTTTCAGTAACATCGTTATAATCATAAGTATATCATAATCACATATCAGTAATTTGTTAAAGTTAACCTCCCTAATAATAAGTATTCATGTTATGTTTAGTCGTTTAACTTGAAGGGGAGATGTAATGTATCTATCGTATGCGCATGCGTAAGGTTATTTATAACTAAATGATTGCGCAGTTTTAAATCAGAGTGTTAGTGACGACCAGTGTAGAAGGTCGTATGTACGTAATATTAAATACATGATTCAGATCAACAGGATATACCTATTCGGGTGTTTATTCGTCTATTGTCTTCGTATCTTACAACTGCATAACATAAAAAGTTAGTGGAGCCGCACTCCACTCCACTTCATTACAATACTATATTAATATTTATTTCAGCATATGCAGATTTAAAAAGCTGACTAAACCAAACACCACTTTTCTACGTGACATGCTATTGCAAACAACAAAGATATGATATAAGTCATACGATATTCTATAGGATGTACATACGAAGCAATATGCTGAAAATCTATCAGTGGTAAAGCGTTGATTAGAGATACATATGTTTATTTGGTCAATTCAAAGAATTTTAGCATACATACTTTATGTACAATATATATTAAAGCATATTTATAATATTGAGTATGACCAGGGTCATCCCGTAAGCACATATTCTAGATTCAAAATTGATCAGAATAATGCAAAAATGGACGAAAATATTGTCCACACGCAGCAAGGGGGATGATGACTCACATAGTGTCAATGACGCATAGCCGAAGGAGCATAACTGTAGCTATGGTAATAAAATAGTGAAAAAACTTGTTTTGCTCGTTTGCGGTCGGCAGCTGCAGAGAAAATCTTTGGAAAAAATTTGTTTTGTTTCGCTACGAAAAAAAAAAAAAACAGAAAATAGAAGCAAAACCACTGCCATAGCCTGATTTAAAAATCAGCAGATGATATACAGTACATTTATAGTATATATTTGAAAAATGACGAACTGATGGATGTGAACATGCGGTTTTGAAATCTTTCACTTATATGTCAAGAGGTGTACAAAAGCGAAAAATAATACACGGGGGCTGACTTTTCAGAATGGATAATTTGTCAAAGGTTGTCATGCAAAAAATTGATATCTGATATCATGATTCAGTTTAATGAACAGAGGATTGTGGTTCGCCTTGATGTCCCATTAATCATGCGCTATAAAGTTGAAGACGATTGTAATTTTTCCATATGCATTCTTATATAATTTCAGCCTTTGTACCAACCGCAAGATATTTTTGGTACCATAGGGTGTCTGTGAATTAACGTGTGATTTTCCGCCAAACAAAGTTTTATAATCTATTTCATTGTTGCAGCTGATAGCTATGACATGCTTGACGAAGAGCTGATATTTGATGACAATTGATGTCTTGTGACAGTGTGTGACTCCTAAGTTAATAATTGTTAACTGTGTTGTGATTCAGGGTGTGAATAATTTACCAAATTTATATAGGCGTGATTTCAATAGGCTGAAAGTTATGGGGGTATCAGCGGCTTTCTCGGGGGGTGACCCCCGGGACACCCCGGGGTTTGCAAAACAACCTGTGCAAAAGTCAATTAACCCCCTGGGGTATGGGGGTAATAATTTCCAATAATCCCACTCCCCCAGGGACAAAAAAAAATAGTATGGAAAATGATGATTTTTCTAGATTTCTTACAAAAGATTCAACAACAATACACAGATAATTACACAATTGTACAAAACTTGTTATAACTTTAATTGTTGTTGTTATAACTTTATAAAATATCAACATTCCATGCGTTGGAGATAGACATATTCGAATATTAAAGATTACATGTCAAGTAAAAAGGGCAATTAAAAAATTGACGATGAATTTTTTCTCAGAAAACAACAGCTTAGCATCGGAGATATGAATGAAGAAACGAGACGCATTCAGATCAAAATTGCGGAAACTTTGGAAAAAAGCGGCTGAACAGAAATACAAATCCCGTGGGTTATCCCCTGGGGTGATTTTATGTTTTTACCAAACGCAGAAAATCCCCCTCCCTCAGGGGCACATGTTCTATAGCAAATCTCAACCAATCCCGAGGGGTCCCTCTAGTTTCCCATGGGGTCACCCCCTGGAAAGCCGCTGATACCCACACAATACTCATCAGTCCACATCAGAGCCATCTATTTCGCAATCTACTTCGATGATAGTTGGGACACGCAACTTGTGCGGCTTGAAAATCACCATTTTCGTTCCATTGAAAACTAGGTTTGAATAAAACGTTTTTCGAATTCATGATTTTATATTCGCACGCTTTGTTCAAATTTTGCGAGCCTGGGTTTAAACGGAATGAAAATGGCATCCATAGAGTCACGTGACTGGCATCTGTCCAATTGGAGCTGAGAGCGGCACATGAAAGAGTGTCCTTCAGGAATAATCCCTGGGGTTTTGTACAAAGTGTGATACAAATGCTACATAATCACTTTGATTTATATTTCATTCATGAATGTTTACTAGTACGTATTTTCTGTTCTATAATATTGCACTTATCATAATCAGAAGTTGAATGTTGCTATATGTAAAGTCATGACTATAGAAAGTTTTGCCTTTAGACGATTAAAGCACTTTCAAGAGATATTATTGACTCGGATTTCACATAATCTGTAGATCGTATTAAACGGAGGTCTGTGATCCCTAATATCCTAGCTAACTGTATGGAGAAAGTACTTGAAAAGAGATCGATAATGCGAGGACTGTAATTAAAATCCTATAAAACAATTAAAACAATTCTATACGATCTAAATCATGTTATACAAAAGAGATATAATTATTAAACTAAAAACTAACTAATGCAAATGCTTAAATTGGGGCAAGGAACGCTGAGTTCAATATATGCATACTGATCAAACGATGTTCAAGCCAGAACAAACTTAGGAGCGGGTGAGGGGAGGGATGGCGTTACACAAATCTTTAAAACGATCTCAAAACACAAGAGAGGGAAAAGTTCAAGTTCTGCTATACGATCACCACGATACACTAACGAACAATGTGGCTGCTAACAGTTATTGAGAATAAAATGGGTCAACCGATTGAGGAAACCAATAAGGTCCATAATTCAATTTAGGTTTACTGAAACAACTTGAGACATCGAATAGAAATAAGGCATGTTGGATGGTAGGCACATTATTGAACCTTTCGTATATATAGCAAACTATAAATGCTTTGGTAGGTAGACAAATTACTGGGTTTATTGTACCTGAATTAAAACTATATTATTTATAGCGATGCAATTTACTAACATCTGTGCAATTTTCTCGAAGGTTCTAATACAGCTTGTAAATCTGTGTCTTTCTAAACTTGACTCTATTATAATATCTTATCCCTATTTTGAAAGTTTCCTGTAAACTTTCATAGTCAATCTTAAAACAACATCATATATGCATGGCTTTACATGTTTCTAAAATGTATTGACATTATTTCTTAAAAATTATGGATTTTGGCCCAACTTTTGCTCGTTTATAGTAGGAATTCTTACGTGCTCCGCTGGGACTAAATTCGCACTGGGTATCGAGTGATATGCTATATGTTGTATGTATTGGAAAATATATTGTATAGGGATAATAGCTGTTGTGCTTAAATTTCTGAATGATGTATATATGTCTAGCAAACTATAAAATCTGATTGAGAGTTACAGACTTTCATTTGAATAGTTGCACAGATTGCACAGATTGCATAGTTGCACAGATTCTAGCAATTTGATATCTTTTATCAAAATTGGTGACCAAGCCTCACTGGCATTTTCAAGGATAGGGCGCACATACGTCATAAATAATTTGATTTTAGATGAACAGTCTCTGCTATAAAATACACGATTAATCATTCCACTAAGAATAGCTGCTTTTTTACAATTGTTGTTATATGTGTAGAAAAATTTAAGGTTAATGTCATTACAACACCTAGATCTCTGATTTTACCAACAGATGATAAATCTATCTCTCCAAGATGATAATTTTGCTTAGGATTATTTTTTTCGCAAATGTATTACATCGCATTTATGGCATGCCATTGTTAGCTGGTTATGAGTGACCCACTTCATGATGTTGTCTAAATCAGCTTGCAAGGCAATATGATCAGCATTTGAGTCACACGTAAAGGACAGCTTACAATCATCTGCATATAATCTGATACTGCTGTGTTTTATTACATCAACAATGTCATTAATATATCAAAAATAATACTGGCCCTAGTACATAGCCCTGGGGGTGCACTGACTTAACAACGGTTCTTTGGCGCCTGTGAGTGGGGAATGCTTCTATCCAGTCATCTAATATACCTTTAATGTCATAAGATTTTTTTTGCAACCGTTTAGAATGTGAAACATTATCAAATGCTTTTGCACAATCCGAATAAATAACATATAACATATACAGAATGCTGACGATCGACAAGAGTAGACTATACATTAATTGTTTCTACTAATTGCGTCACAGTGGATCGCAGTGACATAAATCCATGTTGAAAACAAGGTATTAATCCGTTATATGATCGACAATCACTTCTTTAATAATATGTCCCATGAGTCGACAAACATTTGATGAATTCAGATTGATATTACAACTATGCAAATAATCTAATGTGCGTGAGACAATTCACCAAGCGCAGTCACGTGAAGGGTATATTTCGGGTTTGCATATGGAATTGTCATCGCCCCATAAGAGAAAGACTGCCAAAATTTCTCAATTGGAGTGCCCTATGGAAAGTTAATACTGCACAATTTTTGGCAAACATATCCATGATTTGGGCTTACTATAATGATTGATAACACCACACTTGATTAAGATCCAAAATGCCTACTACGTCATCACTGCGGGCATTATGGGATGGCAGCCGACGACGTTGAAGTTGGGCTTATGGCGTCAAAAAATTAAGCATCAATAAATTTAAATGTTAATTACATTTTTTTATTTGCAAATTTACCTTGTCAAAATAGTTTGTAAATCAGATTATTTTATTTAAAAAAAATTTTACAAAGAATTCGTGTTCTAAAATAATAATGATAAAAATGAAAATTTTCCCTCAAAAATGTAGACTTTGAAAACAAAATAAAAAAAATCGCTATGGCATCACTGGGCGAACATAGATAATTCTATTCTTATTTCAACACTAATAATTTAAGTCATCCTTTGCAATACCACCAATCAAAGATTAACAATATAATACTAATGGCAGTATTTTAAATGAAGATTTTCAGAAATCATCAATGTTTATAATGAATATGTCTCAATTTCTTCGACTCTTATATTATATATTTGTAGATGGTGCTATTCAATTGAACAACCTACTCCGCTTACATTTAATTACATTTACATACATAGATTTAATAGCTGTACGATTATGTACAACACAATTCGCAATTAAAATCATTACGTAGAACGTTGAAAAATGTTCTAGTCGAGCAGTGCCCTCTCCCTTTGCTGCCAGTTGAAGGGTGGCACAGAGCATCATGTAAATGCTGAGGGTACCATTTCTTCAGCTCGTATACGATTATCAATAAATTTCATCCTTCTATATTTCACTGATGGAAAAAAGAACTCTTCATAATTCTGTGGAAAATTTATTTGGCCAGTGACAACCAAGGGCGTGGTGAGGCATCGTATAATTGGTTCAGACTTTTTCGGGTATGATGGGTTCAGATCCATATTTAGAAATATGTGCTCGATAGTATGCCTGTTATTATATTAGAATATGGAATGTAGTGTTGCCTAATGTCTGCTGACACTGTCTGCTTCAAAGGGACTATGCAGACCGACAGCCCTTATGGATTATTTTTGGGTGCAAATTTTATTGTACGTCACTACATCGCATTTCGGTCGGCTGGATTGAAAGCTGCGAGGTCGAAGATAGCAAAACAAACAGAAATGGCCTAAACATTTATTCCTATTTCATAATTAATTTCGATTTTGCTAGAAAACTCTGAAGGACAGGAATCAATACACAAATACACAAATTGCATTAAATAAGGGCCTACCGCATTTTATGGTTGTGCAGGCAATACTATAACTTTGAAGTCAGAAAAATTACGACAATAAAACGAGTCAGCACAAAAACGTAAACTTGTTTCTATTATTCAACAATTTCAAAAAAGACTAAGTCAACAGCATACAGCAAGTTCAACAAGTCCAGTAAATAGTACTATATGCTAACGATTGACAATTTGACACTATTCACAAATGTTGATCAATATATATATACGTTATGTAGTTAACATCTTTTGGAAATATGATTACAATTACAATTCCAAATAAAATAGCCGATTAATCTACGAAGCATAGATAGCAGCATCACATCATAAAATTACCTTGATTACATTATCCAGATAATAAATCATTTTTTAAGAAGACCAGACGAAATTGAGAGTCTGAAAGACTCGCAGAAATTTGTAGTTTCCTTTTGTAAAATTTCAAACACACGCATACTGTCATTGCATTTGCATGGACAGATTTCTGTAGCTTTGAGCTGAGGTCCTGTTTCCGCTTCAGATATTTCTGATCTTTACTTTCTATCACTTCTCTCCTGTCTTTCCATTTGATTGCGTCGATAAATAATGTTTACAATATGTTGACATACCATGAAATATTAAAATTAGATCGCAATTATATTAATTCAAGAAAACTAGTCAGCGCCTTGGAAAAATACACGAGGCAAGATGGCGTTATGCAGCTTTTCATTTTTTCATAAACATGGAACACCAGAGAGAAGAAGACAGCTAACATGAAAACGAGTATTGAAATGTGAACTCACTTTTCAATAAAGAAGACCGCCTGTATGCATAGTCCTTTTAAGTTTTCGTTAAATTACTTTTTTACTTGGGAAATGTCGAAGGAAGTTTAATTTACATTACGGTTGTGTTTATTTTTGACAGTTCAGAACAGTAACCTTTTATTGAACATCCTTTTGCATATATATACTGTCACCAAAGTATATAAATGTGCGTAAACAAAATATACTCTGGTCACAAAAAAACCATGGCCACTGTTTGCGATGTTTATGTTGCTGCTACAAAAAAGTACTGCTATTAAAAAGAAAGAAACATTGTTAAGTATTTGCAAATTTCAAGTTTTTTATGTAAGTTATATTTTGAAGGCAGTGAATCAAGCAATAGAGGGAAACCAAGCACAAGAAAGGTACTTTCATGTGGAATATGATGGAAATAGCGTGAGGGGAAGCAGATTTTAAATCATATACTGTAGCTGTAAACAAACTACGAATTACTTTCAAAATGTTCACAACCGTTTTTGTTTTCTAATTTTAATTTTATCATTTCTATGCTTGTGAATGTGATAATAATTCCATGCCGTATATAGCTCATAAATAGGCAGAGTGATAAATAGTATTAACCAAATGACACAGATTGCAACAAAAGTCTCCTAAATCAGACATTCCTTATTATATAACTTCAGACATTGGTTAGAACTTTCAGACATTGAAGATGTTAATAAATAACCGAAATAATCGAAACCGAATTGCACGTGTAGTCTATTGAATATTTCACCATTGCATTCTATTTTGTTCTGGATTTGTAGACTTGTGTAAGATCAATTTTATCACATTTCATTGTAAGTTTGAGTGAATTATGTGCAAGAAATATTTCCTGGCATAGAGAATGCAGTCTTCCAAAGGTTAGAAATTCAAAATAATGCTGACGTTTGATGGAAATCCTTCAAAACTTCAATATACTAACCAGTCAGCACAGGTACTACAGTGCTACAATAAAAACAGCTGTACCGTCTAGTAGACTTTAATTGAGATATCGTAACGGCAGACAACGAGTACAGAAGGAATGCCAACGAAATGTAAATATAGTAAACAATTATCCAATAGACAATGAATATCAGTTGAAACAAAAATATTCTCAAACAAAATCAAATTAAATTTATTGACAAATAACTATAAGGAATACACTGATGTCTTTACAACAAATTTCTGGAGCATGCTTGCATTGATCTTTTACACAATTCTCAGAGATGCTGCATGTTTTTGTACGATAGATGGATAAGTGGGTTTCTCAAATGGGAAACATTTCGCAGGCGCTGTGCTGCCAGCATGCATTTATCATAATACATCAATAATTCCAGATGCACCAAGTTTCTGTATAGTTGGATACCTGGCTGCAACAATGAAAAACTGTAAGCGCAATAAACCGCCAGAATATAATCTCTCCATCCTTCGAATATAAAGTCTCACAGATAATTTTTTCTTCTGGAATTCTAGAACGTTTTGAAAATTTTTCAAAAATTTTGGCCTAAAGAACATAAAAACATATTTACTCTAGCCTTCTTGAAACTAGGATTGCAGCTGCAGGATTCCCAGTTCTGCTTGACCCTGCCGAGAATGAAAGTATGTGCACTTGGTATCACTTGAACATGGCCCAATGAATATTTCTCTCTACTTTGAAGCAATATATATGGGGCAGTTTTGATGCTGATTGTAAATCATCTCACAATCTAAACACACATGCATGATGATACATGTTATAGCAGATTCTGATTGAGGGTCGCATATTAAGTTTTAACCCTTGGTGACTTCTTGATTGGAGCAATTATCTAAAAATTATCGGCATTACTAGTAATATGGTCTTGATTGTTTGGTTTGGTCTGTTAAATGTCATGTTGACTGATTTTCTTCCTTTCAATTGATTTTGAGATTAATGACAGCGATAAAAGAGACATGATTGGCAATATTTTGTTATCTTTATTACAACATCGTCATGCAAGAGAGACTAGAGTGATGATGAAAATTTGCACATTTTGGCAATCATCTCTCTTTTATCGCTTTCATTTATCTCAAACTTAATAAGAATTTATTAGCCAATTGATTTTTAATCTAAATTATAATTTATTTTTTAGTAGGCTGAGGTATTAAGTCCTATTATATGAGTTATGACTTATACCCCTAGTCCCAAAGATTGCCTGAATATCATCCTCTCTTTATTCTAATACTCACATTTTCACAGTTATTAATTTATTTAAAGTCTAACTTTTATGCAACAAAACAATTTAGTCATCAATAAACTGGCAATTTTTCTTTAAAAACGTGCTACATAGATAGTCAAGATGCATACACACTTGACACATCCCCTATCCCATGTACGCAGCTGTACGCTTTTGGTATGACCCCTCCCCCTCAACAGAGTACGCGTGCTTTATGGATGGTTTGGCCCCTTATTGATAATTTTGCTGTTTTGTTTGCATTTAGGATTGGGTCTACAATTGGCTCTCTTGCTTCACTGGTGGCATTTGATTGTTTCTCTACTAATGTTGTTCTTGCCTGGATTTCGATCATTCTGATGCTACCATCGATCTGATGAGTAGCTTCTTCTTAAAGCATTTAATAACAAAAATCAAAGAAAGTGTATTTGAAGGCGTTTTATTGATAAAAATCGACGTTTCGCCCATCGTCTGAGACCATTTTCAAGAGTGAAAGAAATTCTTATTATATAAAGTTAACTTTTATACTGTAAATAATTAATTTATTTCTAATTTATGACTACCTAGATTACCTAATTGTAAAACAAAGAACAAAAAACAAAATGTTTTGTTTGATAAAATAGTACAAGAAATTGACTCAAAATAATTTGGATCGTATTGAATCTGATTGACCATTCAGGTTTGGTTGTAAGTCCCTGATGAAAAGCATTTCGTAAACAAGGCAGTCCCATTTGGAGCTGCAATGTTTTAAAACTTTAAAATCATCGATTACATCGTCTATTGTTTGATTGTGTTGTTGTATATGTTTTCCAATTGCTGAACTCTTTCTGCTATGCTCTTCTATTCTTTGATGTAGGTGACGCTTAGTGTATCCTACATAGCTTGAACTACACAAGCCACACTTAAAATGGTATATTACACAATGCTTCGAAAGAAGTTCAGGTTTGGCTTCACGATGCCTCAAGTCGTCTTTGAGTTTTCGACTGGTAAAACCTTCGATCTATGTACTTTATTTATGTGAATTATATTTTATTATTATCTCAATCCTACTGATTGTTTTTAACTTCTTAGTTTTGTAGATTTTTCTCAAGATCAGATATTATAGGCCCATAGTAGAATTTCATATAAATCTCATATTGCCTGGCAAGTAATTATGATAGATAATAAATTATAATTTTAAAAATTGTATACATGTAAGATCACAAAGTTATCAGGAAATAATATTCATACCATCTGTCTGTAATTCTGTAGTATTACAAGCCTAATGCATGCACAAATTACATTGTTAAGAACATATCTGTTCGTGTTAGACGGTGGTAGGCACTGAAAGGGCTGTCCCAAGGCTGCTTCATACATGTATCTTGCTATTACTATTTTACTTGATAAAAGGGCATGAATTGTAGAAAAAGTGGTTACTTTAAGACGTCTTCTGTACGCGAGTAAACTAAGGACTCAGATAACATTTTCAAATAAATATCTTGGAACCAGAAAACTAAGTGGACTGAAAATGAGCAGAGCTTAACTACGATGTTGGCGCTTTGCGAAGGTACAAAATCACTACAAGATACTCCATCGAAGATTATACACAATCTTTTCAATTTTCGTGTTATTGAAAAAGTATGCATCTAGATAACTATACCGAACCACTTCTGCTTGAACAATTTACCTTAGCTGGAGGACCTGATACGCAACGCTTGCACTATGTTTGAAAATATACAGGAGATAAACAACAAAACCATTCCCGCCATGACTGCTTCTTGTGCTGTACGTGCGTGTCTGTGTGTACAACTCTTGACGTCACACGCCTCATTTGCATAATCTGACCGCGTAAAAAGTGTCTCCTAAATTTTGCGGAAATGCCGACTTTAGGCATTAAAAAGGTAGGTTTTAACTGCTTGTTTGCAATAAAAACTATATCATCGTAATCACCGTGAAAATCTCTACAGGAATATGTGAAAACCTCAAAAGCCATTTTTTCATTTCATAGGCACTTCAAAATGTCGAATAATAATCACTAGAAATATCTTCGTTAAGCATTTAAGAATCATAAATTCAAGAATGTATTGTTAGCATTAATTAAAAGAATAAAATACAAATAGTCTTATATCAATTATATTTCTGATTTATTGCTAATATTAATATCTCAAGCGTATACGTTCTAGAAACAGTCATTTTTCTAAATACAGCCTTTTTAGGCACACAACAGAACACAACTTTCAATTCAAATAGCACAATCCAGGTAGTGCATGTATTTTATATAGTTCATCGACATATTTAATAGGAGATAAAGCAATGTAAAAGTCTTTGCTTAATTATTTAAATTTCAAAAACATTTTAAATCAAATAGAATCTGGCAGCTGAGTGACGCATTTATGATTAATGTTAACTAAAACTAATAAAAACGCTAGAGGGAAAGTATACTACAACCAATGAATAATATAGTATTATAAAAGGCATATTCAAAATTCAAACTGGAATAATCGTGTGTAATATAGTTATGACCATGAATTAAGAACATTCTCGTGAAAAGAGATTAAATAAATTACGTTTTCTTCACTACTACTGCCATGTTCTTCTGGTCTAGTGGTATGTACCCAGGACTGGTTGTTCGATTTCTCTGTTATGTAAATTTTCTTTCGATTTCTTTTTTTTCTCTAAGCGGGGCTCTAAAGACCAAACTACACTTCAATGAAACGTTACCGAATTAGAACTGAAAAGTGAAAAGCAGCCAGGTGACATTTATTCTAACAAACGGGCGAATCAAAGCAGTTTTAAATGAAAAGCCGTATTTATTTCATCATACACAAATCTATTGTAATCTTCTTTAAAGTGAGGATTAAATAATACATTTAAAATAAATGAATTCTTGAAAACATGGAGCACTTTATTTAAAAGGCAGTCACATAAAAAAGTACATGTGTCACACCAGAGTGCAATAGTGATGAAATGGGACTTGAGACACACTTTCAACATCTTTTTGAAATGCCTCGGACAGTAACGTGATAAAAATAGTGCAATTTGGGCTTTTTTGAACTCAAAATGGTACTTTTAGTTTAGCTATATATACCTTGAAATGGATACTTTGTTGCTGAAAGATCAACCAAACAGAGGTATGAAACTTTGAGAAAGGCAACTTTACAGATTAACTGTACTTACAAAATATATGGTTGTAAGCCATACGCCGATCCCGATAGTTTTTATTTGATGGGAACAAATATGTCACACAAAATGGATATTTGTTCCCCAAGCACTAATTTGGTGTCCAATGATCACGACAAACGAAATGATAGAACAACAGGGAAAAGAAACTAAATAAAACCAAGCAAGTTGTCTAGAAATTTCAAACTAAAACAACTATCAAAAACTAATGTGGAAGAACCCTCTCCACTGGCCGCAATCAAAGAACATAAATTTAAAATACAAGATACACACCTTAATTAAATTTACAAGAACCAATCAAATCACATTAAATACAACCACCAATCACTATTTAACACAACTATTTAATTACACAACATTTATATAATAATTAACTTCTAGCTAGAATAATTTAATAAGTGGCTCTACATCAGTTAGAGGCTTCGGCGATCACAGCTGACGGTTTATAATTTTATGACATCACCGCCATTGTTACATTTCTTGTGTTGGGGGTATGTTAATCCATGGTAATGATGCTTCGTGTACAAAAACATGATGAGTTTCGAAGGTATAATGTTATTTATATTATAGATATATATTTATGCTTAGTATTGTCAGTATGAGTACGGGTTACACTTTGAAGAGTCATTCTTAAGCTGATTATCGTAAGAGAGGAAGTGGTCTACTTTCATATTAAAAGTTGCACCCTCCTATGAATATTGACCAAAGAATTCCTTCCATTTGTCTTATGGTTTTATTGCAAAGTGATTGCAGGGATTTCAAATTTCAAATTGAATAATCAATTGCAATATGCAGCTGCTACAAATACATTAGTATTCTGTGGTCTTCATTCCATTAACTATTAGCATGCATGATTTTGATGCGGGTCGATTGCTTCTCTCTCAAGAAAAATTCTGACGCATGTTGATCCGCTGTTCCATGCTTCAGTGCTTCCAGTATAATCCTCCACATACCAAAGTTCATAAGTTTTTCCTTTCTGTAATGTTACGTAGTTAATCGTAGCGAGGTAGGAAGTATGGTATCCTGGTAGTTCAAAGTCTTTAAAGTGATTTCTCGAAGCAATAATCTGTCCTTTAGGTGACTCAGTAACGTATATAAATACTGGCCAAAATGTGGTACCAAATGCACAACCAAACGGAGAAAATCGACTGTTAGGGTGGCATGAAACTCCACCACTTAAGTATTCCAATCTGATTTTATATCGTGCTGTTGGGAAATGGCTTTGGAAATATCCTGGTCTTTCTCCTTTTGCAGCGAAACAGACTTTTTCAGATTGAACGGGAACGGGTGCTGTAATATCAAAGATAACGAAATAAAATCAAAGCAAGCCCCACTGCTATTAAATCAAATAATTAAACCATGACAAATTATTTATCGTTTTATTTAATAAATAAATACATACTTGATATTTGTCGGATGTTTCTGAGCTGCACGTGAAAAGAAAAAGAGAGTCATTATTTTGTTACTGTCATGTCTATAGTATTAAGAAACATAATTGTGTATGATACAATTTTCGTGTTTACATTTTAACTGTTTGTTTATTTGGGAAGATAAAAATGAAAAGTTCCGCCAATAGCATAATAATAAATCGGGGAAATTTTCATATCGGCATAGTAAATCATATAAGCAGCCTTTAAAAAATCTGGAGAAGTATTTTGCAAGGATAGCTGTAAATACGGTATATGTAAGAATATTTGCTTCTTGATATCAGTAGTTATTTTAGAGGTAGGAATTTTGATGTATGTAATTGCATATATGTATGTATATTTTTCATGGAAATATTTAGACTGGTAGATACAGGGATGAAGCATTGACTTATATATAAAGCCTGGGCAAACGACGGCAACATTTGCGCGACAAATCTGTTTTTTGTCTGACGTGTGTTTTTCGTGTGTTTTGAAGCAATCTTTTCAGGAGAGGTTAAATGACAAGGATTTTCTCCAGACTTTTCTACAAAAAGTCAGATCGAGCTTAAAAAGAAGCCATGAAGAAGCAGCAACATCGGAAAAGTTCGATACATTTCGAACAAAATGGTTCCAAAAGAATAACGAAGACGTTCGATAACAAAAATCCTTGGAAAGACTTTGAAAATGTTTGATCTCAAACACGATGCGACAAATAAAATACACGATGCAACACGTCAGACAAAATCGATAGAGTGGCTAAACGACAAGGACTTTCGAAGGATTTCAAAGTTGCGCAAATGTTGCCGTCGTTTGCCCAGGGCTTAACACAATATGCTGCATATTCATAGTAAATTTCTTAATGTCTTGATTGTCTAAATCGTAAAACATTATTAGGTAAAACACCCTGGTATATACATACTTATTTGCATAATTAATTTAGTGTCAAGTATCAAGTGTGCTTGTACTAGATATCAATCAATTCCGTATATAATATGCAAACAGGTTTTATCGTGAAGTTCAACAACCGAGGTATGACTGTTGCTACTTGTTGCTAAATGTTAATCCAAAACCAAAATTATCAGCCAAAACCTTTTTCGCTTTGCTCATTTTTACTATTTTTCCCTAGTACTTTTAATTGAATTTTAAATAGAAACAAAAAATGAACGGAAACACAATCCACAAGTTAAGCATATATGGTATAATATAGAGAATAATTAAAATGCTTGTGAAAATTTAATAATTCCGTCTTCCAGAGATTCAGATCGATGTCTCAGGGGGCAGTCCCTACAGTGGGGGTGTAAGGGGTGGGTGGATTTTCAGTGGTCGGAGGAAATTGTTATCAAACCTGGTATAAGTCGGAAAATCTTTGATGTCAGTTTCTGATATTTTATGTCATTTGAGTTCATATAATATTATCAAATGAAATAGTATCCTAAAGAATTCATATTTACGTCTGAAATTACTTTGTCAGTGAATTTTAAAAACAAAATTGTAAAAGTGGTTATTATAATTACGTGTAATCTCAATGATGCCAGCCGTCACTGTAAATATATTCAGGAATGGGCAATTGTATTTTATTTCAAATGGCAGAAACTCAAATATACTCGTAAAGATTACTAAACGGTATTCAGAAAGTTTCCCACTATTATGTACTGTACATTTCTATATAAGTAATCCTGAGCAATTCCTGGCAATATTTATTCTCAGATGATTTATGCTGCATTGAATGCCTAGCAGCAGTAATAAGAATAGTTTGGTTTAGAAGAAATATTCACTATTATAATTAGAAGTTGTCTGTTCAAATATTGAATTTAATGCAAATCAAATTTATTTGTAATAATAAACGGATTCCGTACAGAATTCTAATCCTGATACCGCTACAGTCGGGTATATTTGTGACTCTGCGCTCTACCCTGACTTAATATCCTCTCAACGGCCCTGTGAGCCATATCACAGACTGTGTTGTTTGTTAAAACACATGTAGAATGGTCTATATATTATATCAAGAGAAACAAATCGTAATAATCGTAAACAATCAATTAAGAGTAATAAGCCAAGAGCAGTAAAGTTATAGCAGTCTCATTGACTAGAAAATGTATTCAATTAGGTACCATCTATAGAACTAAATGTTTTATGTTTCTTCTTATAGTTGTTTGGTTTCGAATATATACCTATTTTGTATAAAATTTGATCACAAAGGCTATACTGCCCAAAATGTTAAATCATCAAAATTTATTCGATATGCTTTCCAATGTAAAATTAACATTCAATTTGGTACAGATTTTAACATCTATCTATTGCAACAACGAAACCTGATAAATCTTTCGAACTAATATATCTTTCGAACAAACATCTTTCAAAGCTTGCAAAACTTTTTCAACCTAACCTCACAGCTTCATCCCAGATCAAATTTTGACGCACTGAAAGTTCCTATCAAAAGGAATTCAAAAGAATCCTGTCTCTATTTTCCCATTTTCACCTTTCAAACTTTTAGGGAGAACATAAGTGGCTAATGTTTTTTGGTGAATAAAGAATGCAATAACAGGTTGACAGCATTGAATTTGTTGAACGATTGACTGAAGTTCCCGAGGCATTTCCGTACATCGGCTATACGGGGACGAGTGTGCCTATCCCAGATTCTTTTTCAATTTTACGGTATCAATTTGCAAGATATCCGTAACCTTTGAACCGTTCCTTTGTTTTGGTTGTAAAAACATGAAATATATAGGTCGTAATTCTCATCATTCTGTGAAATTTTAACAAAATTGAAATTTGAAATTTCTGAAAATGACACCCCGTCCAAACGACAAATGACAATGCGTCCAAACAATCTATGTATGCTGATGTCCAACATAGTATCATATTTTATATAAATATATTTTTAATTAAATTTTGTTCATATTCGACCTATAGATCTATTCTGACGCATTTGTCATATTTTCTTATTTTCTGAAAAGGATCTATTTTCTGCCTTTTTTGCCCCGGTTACAACAAAATCCAGCCACTACCACGGAAAAAAGTCGTGGGTCTTAGTGGTCTATTGCCTTATTGATTGCTTCCTTGCTTTCATGAATAGCAACGCATGCGTATTATGAACGAACAGTAACTTAAAAACACTATCAAACATAAATAAGGGAAGTAAATTAATAATTGGAACGACTTAGACTTGAACACGCATGATCTGCATGCTAGTCAGAAGCACTACCATCCGCCATGCCGACGAAAGGTGAGGAAACAGAAACAAATTTAAACTCGTCCATGATATCACATGATCGGATCCTAATCATAACCTCACCCTAACCCTGGGCCGAGTGAAACTTGTGATCGAATTGCGATCAACGACCTCCACCGTGTTACTGGCTGGATTCTGTTTTACCCCACTCAGTGTTTTTAATTTAATCGTCTCTAATTTTTTTCGTTTCAGACTGTCTAACATTCCGCTCTATTCTATAGAAGCTATGTCGCTCAACCAATCTACGACTTAGATAAATTCAATAAACGTAATAACTCCGACTAGCCGACCTATTAGACACATTAAGTTTAAGCTATATATATCGATTATTACAAAACATAGAAATAGGATTAACACATTAAAATGAGAATAATCAGTTATAAGACAGCTGCAAAAGGTTTTCCTGAAGTTTCCTTTGAAATAAAGCCTACAAAAATTGCAATATTCACAGACAAAGTACAATAAATTTGCAAATTGCGCTAGTCTCAAAGGTAAAAGTATATCTGTATGCTCATGGTCCTCACGCTTGCAAGCAAAAATTTTGAATACGGCTTTCACAATAAAAGGGATAGATAACCCTGCACAACAACGTTGATTAAACTATAGGAATATCCCTGCGGCAGGATTACCTCAGAAGGCAGAGCAACCAAACTTCAGATCGGATAATGTCTGATCGACTGTGGTTCAAATCCCCTGAACGTCAACTCAGCCTTGACTTCATCTAAAAACATCAAACGAGTACCATCTGATGATGGTGAATGGAATGGTCCAGAGGGTATTGTATTGTGAGTAGCTGATTTGCACCGTTGCCATTGACAATCGAGATCCTTCTTCCATGAAATCTGTTAATGTTGATCTGCAGTGTCGAGGTTGAGATCGATAAAGAGCATTTAAAATCATTGCTCTCGGCGAAAAGGCCACTCCTCTAGAAATAGAGGATTGGTACAGGTGCATTCGGTAGGGCGACACCATCTATATTACATTTTACTGTGGTGTTTCATACAGTGCCGATATCATAGAGCAGAGCTCATAGCCGAGAAGAAAGAGTGATATAAATTATCCTTTACATTTATCGTCTTGATAATATCAATCTATCATGTAATCGCAAAATTTTACTCACCCTAGCTTCTTTCATGGATTGACAACATTCACCATCAACAAGACATCTATGGTAGCAATCAATTATAAGTGATGGCTTTAATTCCTCATATTCCCTTCGACAAAAGTGTTCGTTTTTCAAACGATCATTAGCAAAAGTTGTGATTTGTTGATTAAAAAGAACAAGTCTACCAGCCACGCGCTGGTAGTACAGCACTATCAAGCAAACTTTGACGGTAATAAGCATATCCGATGGATTCATTTATCTGAAGGCTATACTGGAAGCGTATAAACAGACGTGTGCTCAGTTCAATTCTATTTCACCTGTTCAACTGTATACAATCTCCTTTTCAGATAAAGCGAATATTTGTTTAATTAACATGCGTATAGAAGTAAGATATTTACAAACCATACATTATTCATGAATGCAATATTTAGCTTCATGACCTCAAAATACATCATTCTATTTCTATGGCAATCTAATGAGGAAACTCTTCAAGCGTTATGGTATTTTAGATGTTAATAATATATGCAAAAAATTTACTTGTATCAAATGTATTGCTTATATTGCGATATGATAGTGATTTAGTTACATTTTAAATACCTCAACTTCTCAAAAAATTGATTCAAGCCCCTGTTTACAAGGAGAGCGAGTTACTCGGGTCAGCTGACTCGGGTAGGCTGGTCAAAACTAAACACTAAACATGGTATCTTGAATTTTTTCGATTGCTTCAAACTTTTCCATTGTAGACATCTTTTGTTCTCCGATCGTTCGATTTAAACGCGCCTGCATAGATTGGCTTTAAACAATTCAACTCGGGTTTTTGGTGGGTTACTAAAGTTGTCCATGGAAACATACAACGTATTTTAACTTGGGAAGGCGAGTAACTCGCCTACCCGGGTAACTCGCCCTCCTATTATAATAATAAATAACAGTAATAATATTTATATAGCGGTTATAGCGTTATGTTCTAAGAGCTTCACAATTTGTAACAATAAACTAATCAAACATAAGAAGGTAAAATTTATTAATTTATGAGCATTAATATGTAAAATTTCAAACAACAACACAATTAAATAGGATGGAGGAAACGAGATGCAAAATAGATGTGCTTTAGTTTGCTCTTGAATATCCAAGTAATGATTTACAAGTTTGCAGGTTTTTCGATATATTGTTCCATAAAGTCTGAGCAGCCACAGAAAATGCTATGTTGAACTGTCAATAAATTATCAGATGATGATCTATAGATATCTCCTAGGGCAATATTTAACATGAGTAGTTCACGTAAATATATAGGCGCAAGCCATGTAACGACTTAAAAGTCAGTAACTTCAATACGTTACTCTCAGAGCCATCTATTTACAAGAGTTGGGACACGCTTTCATGTGCCGCTATCGTCTCCTATTGGACAGATGCCATTCACGTGATTTTTTGGACGCCATTTTCGTACTTTCGGCACCAGGGTTCTTGTTTTTTTGGCACCAGGTTTCCTGTTTTAAACGGAAGCGCGCGGAAAAATACAACTTTTATCAGTGAAAACAAACATATGCTATTAAATTATTAATTGTTGTGTTAATAGACGAAATAGTAATCGAAATAAAATATTGTTTACTATTCCAACTGGGGACAAGAACTAGAAAAAAGTTGCCTTTGACTGCAAAGAATAAGCGTAAGAGAGTAAGAGATGTAGTCCATACTCAACAAACTCCTTGTCCATTTAGCAATTCCAATAGCATTGATCTGATTTACTCTCGAGCAACATGCTGAAGAGATCGATAAGAAAGTATACATTGAAGTAAATTTTATTCTTATTTTGAGAGTCCAGCAAATAAATATGGAGAAAGACATTAACTAATAGATGGTTATATTACTCTTGTATCATGTTAAACGATCGCAAACCATTTCACACAGTTCCAAAATGGCTGAAAAAAACACAACTTTCTCTTGCACATGCGCACTGCTGTTAAAAACGTGCTCGGGTCCAGGCCAAAAAACAAAAATGGCATGAGTGTCCCAACTCTTGTAAATAGATGGCTCTGGTTACTCTACTGGAAGCCAGTGTAGTTCATATAAAATGGGTTTGATATTATCATATTTGCAGGTCAATATAATAATTATTACTGCTGCATTTTGAATACGCTGTAATTTCAAATTAAGCACTGGTTCAGACCAAAATTTAAAGAGTTATAGTTGTCAATTGAATTCAATTAGAGGTACAATTCAATTCAATTCAATTCAATAACTTTATTTGAGTGTCCATGTCTTTAGCTTTACAAACTAATTGGGGGACACTATAATATTTAAAGCAACAACTTTTTATATATATCTACAACTGAAAAAAAAAATTAAAAAATAGAAAATAAATTAAAAATAAGCAAATTAAGTAATAACAATAATAAATTAAATTGATTAACAACTATAACATTCATGGTAAGAACTTGCAAAGATTATATTTACAATAAGATATATATATATAGATATAAAATAAGGAAACTTGCTATTGCTGTTGACTTGCTATCAGCTATCAGAATAAGACACAGTATGTTACTACAGTTTCGAGAATAAAAATAGCGGTGTCTTGTTATTATCGTTGATCAACATTTAATAAAGTCAATTTCAGGTATATCAAATTCAACAAAGTTGAATTGAATTGAGCGTATGATTTGTGATAAATAATAATAATTATAATTTTTCAACGTTCAAAAATGGATTTCAACTTTAAAAACAGAAAAGCATAATTCAAAAACATTTTTCAATAGTTAATACAGTTTGGATGAGTGTAACAAAACCTTGTGTTACAAAAATAAAAAGCGAAAAAGCTTGCATGAAATAGTCGATCATAGCAAACAATATTTATTAAAATACAACTTACCATTTTCCAAATGAGATCCAAATAAAAACAATACGAGCGGCATAATCTCCGAACAACATTTAAATACATAACAGCGGGTTCTCTGAGTTAATACACCAATCAAGAATAATTAAACAACCATATTTTATCGAAGGAGAATGTAAGCCCGATAAGAATAAAATATGAATTGTCTTTTATTCGAAATAATTCTGACAAAAATGATCAGTTCATATCGCGATCAAATGCAAGGTAAAGTAGATTAATTCATTTTCTATATTAGTAAATCCTTTTCATCACACATCATAACATGAGCGTTTAAATACTACCATCGGCTGTGGTATTTTATATCTTTGAAGCTGCACTAAACATTTCCACTCTATAAACCATCGCGTCCGTTTCAATAAATTCTGAATAAATATGCATATCACGAATCTGGCAAAATGAGTTGTTTTCGTTTTTCTATCAAAATAACTAATTTATTCATAATCGCCTTTCCTTTCATTTGACATCTGTAATGTATTATAGATAGCGCGTAGAAATATTGACAACAAGATGTAACATAATATCAATATCGAATTAGTATAGCGATTTATTATAGAATTTTATTTCATTTTAAAAGAATGTTGATGCTATTATTCTTGAAAATTTAATAACAAGAAGCACTACGAGGCCAACTTTTCACATCTTCTTTTTACTTATAAAATTTTATTTTCAACTTACTCTTGGTATTTTGATAGACTGCCATGAAAATCACAGGCCTGCTTGCTGAAATTGCAAAGATCAAAAATATTTAGGCTCATATATTACTATCATATCATAATATTTTCAGATTATATATATAATTTGATTTTCAATTACACGCGCGTGTGCCGACCTTGTTCAATAATACGTTGTCGTAGCAGTAGGTTTGTTGATCATGTCAGTCAAAGCGCCTTTAATAATAAGTAAGGCAGTGGCTTATTGGTTACTGCTCTGGTCTCACAATATCAAGGTCGTCAGTTCAAAGCCGCCATTCGGCAATTTTTTATCAACGATTTTTCTTATTTTTTTTTTAATATGAAGCAGTAAATCATTGTTAATTAACAAAAGATATCGTTTGATCATGTTAATAACAGAAATTAGTGGACCATGTGTCTTTTCGAAGCTAAATCAATTTAATATTGAATATATTGCATGCAATGCCAGGAGTTTGACCGGCCACACCTTGACGGCGTTATTTTGTGAACACCACATTAGTGTTGTATATATTGCAATAAAGATTTATAAATTCGAACCGAACGCGATCCGATCGTATCGGGTCAGATTCGGGTTAATATTTCAAGTCTTCGGATCGGATCGGATTTGAAGTGATTTTTTATGGATAGTTTCAGATTTCGAAATTTGACTGAATGTTTGTAATTTATAATAATTAATGTGTTCTGGCTTCCTTTCAGCACATAAAATAAAGTTTTTTCTCTATGTAGATATAGCTACGTTAAATTATTCATTTCAATCGACTCAATTGATGTGAAATAAATTAAATTTTTATTAAAGGAATGATTAAGATGTATTGATTAATGCTACATCGTTTCAATGCGTATTGCGTCTCATGTTCTCCTCCAGAGTTCATACTCCGTATTATACAGCGATAGTCAGCTTAGTCAATTATTTAATTATAAGTGATCTGAAAGTTTTATCATAGAAGGTCCATTATGGACCACACTCATTGCTAGTATCACTATATTTCCATATTTCTATATTTCTGTGTCTGTCCGCGACTTATGTACGTCTTACTGGCGAAATATTACAGAAAATCCGTTGTCGGGAAATTATGCAAACATTTGTGTTGAGATAACCGTGTACAGTAACAAATTTGTTGTATGAAAAGTATGAGTCTGTGACGTTGTTAAGATAAAAATAATATACTTCATCTGATATTTTATTTGATATCATTGTATTGAAAAATTTAGAGATTAAACTTGAAACTGAATCAGTTTTATGATAATTAAAACAATACGAAATACTGAATTACATTGAATTACCAGTACAACTAGGCCAAACAAAATATGTTTTGAAGAATCAAAGAAGTGTATCGTGAAATAAACAATCTAGAGCAGGGCAAAAACGCTTTGAAAATTAGACAGAGGTTAGATTTTTATTTTATTAATGAAACAAAATGCAGTTCATAATTTGTTTACATATTTCCAAACAAACATTTCATTTCTTTTCAAATAATGGCTTTAATTTATAATTTGTGGGAACATTGATTAAGCAATCTGTTTTATAATCAAAGCTACATTGGTATGTGCTGGTATAAACAATCTATAGCGCGGGCCCAAAAATATAAGAGCTTTAAAGCAAATTTTAAAATGACTTCGATGTTTTCGAAAACAATTCAAAATTTGATGAGACTATCGAAGAGTCTACGGAGAATTTAAAGTTACTAATTCTGAGTTCGTCAAAACATTGTACAAGAGTGTTTACATCTCTACTACTATATAAAAATGACCTTCAAAACTTTGTACGCGCTAATCTCAAAAACTACGCGAAGAAATCCTGAACATCATACATCATTCGAAAGCTCTCCTTTGTGGTCTGAACATAGGCTATATTTAATTTTGAAATATCAACTAGCAAAGCCGTGTAGGCAATAAACCGTGAATATGATCAAGTGTTTTGAAATCTCGAACAAAACCAAAATTATAATTCGGGATGATGACGAAAAGTACTTTCTACTTTTGTGATTATTATATATTATGTATTATAATATTATATGTTTAATTAACTGTCAGTTAAATTCTACTTTTCCAGACGTAGCTCTGTCAGTCAGCTTTAAAATAATTTATAAATTTCATCACAGAGAGTGCTGTGTTTACGAAATTAAAAAAAAACTATGAATTTTAAGCAATATTTGGTTTCAACCGTTTGAATTGTAAAAACATCCCCAAACATCCGCCGTATCGAATTATATCAAAAGTATTTAGTAACAATGACAAGGAAAATGATAATGAAATGTAAACATAAATAATTTTCAAATCTCTAAAGGCTCCTGGTCCCAAGGATAATTTCAACATATGGCCTAATATCAAACTGCAACTGAAAATCTGATGATACTTGGCAGAATTTTACTTTATGCTTCTTAATCGGATTATGATTAGGATTATGACATTTTGATTAACACACGCTTTTGATAATTATGTTTCAATTTTCTTATGGCATTTTATGTATGACGTATTTTCTATATTGAGCTAGATATCTGTAGTAGATTATCAATATCACACTGCAACTGGAAGTCTTAAGAATATTTGGTAAAACCTTACTTTAATTCGTACTTTTATTTTCAAATCATGAACTACATACTACTTGTATGGGCGGATTTCTTTTAAATTGTAAAATGCTATTTTCTTCACTAAGGAGGTGATTTCGCTCTATACATAGTATGGATTTCAGAATCAAAAATATATTGGCAACATAAACGGTATACAACAAAGATTGACTCTTACAATTTAAGCGTTATTCTATTTCAGCTAGCTAATATCATTTTGAAAAATACTTTGCTAAAGTTAAAATGACTACAATGTTACGAATGATTACTGAAGCGTTTTGGAAAATTTTAAACTAAACATAAGATGGTACGGATTTCAGTTACACTATTTGACCATTTCAATACACAAGTAGTAACAGCATTGAACAAAACCTTAAAAATTTTGCTATCATGTTTCAAATCTATGCAGTTACCAAAATGAGTAATGTTTATTAAAGTCAAAGAAGCATTGAAGACATAAATTTATGTAGCTTATATGTATATATACGTATAGGCTTAAAACTAGAATGTCACAATCTTCCTGTATTCCAGTACTGTATACTATAATGAAATACAGCTTCTCAACAGTAACAACATTGGGCCGAATGCCCACAAGGCCCTCCGCAGGTGCTAGAAAAAAGCAGCCTATTTTTCTAGTAATTCATAATTGAATGTAAATATGTGAACAGTTTGGTTTACGAGAGCCCAGGTTTTGGTTTTCAGATTTTATTTGGGTAATTAACGAAAGAGTTTTAAACGTTATTATAATTCAGATTTCATTACGTTGTTCAGCAATAAGAACAAACAAAGTATTTTGCTACAGCTCAGGAATATAAAATAGTGTGTCTTGTTCTAATTATTCCTCATCAACATTTAATGAACTTTAATAAAATGATATATAATTCAACAAATTTTAAATTGAGTTAAAAATAAAGCGTACGATTTGTGATCAATAATAATTACAATATTTCTAGAGTTCAAAAATAGCTTTCAACTTAAAAAACACAAAAACCTAACTAAAAACATTTCAATAGATGATACAGTTTGGATATGAGTACAACAAACCTTGCGTTAGAATTGAAAAAGGTTGCATATAATAATCGATCATAGCAAACATTATTTATTAAAATATAACTTACCATTTTCCAAATAAGATCCAAATAATAATTACGAGCGGCCTAATCTCCAACAACATTTATATACATACAACTATATTGCATCCATACTTCATCGAAGAAGAATATAAACCCGATAAGAATAAATTATAAAATGTCTTTTATTTAAAATAATTCTGACGAAGATAGATTTCATGTCGCAATCAAATGCATGGTAAAGTAGATTCATTTCCTATATAAGTAAATCATTTCATCGTACATCGTAACATGAGCATTTACATAATACCATCGGCTATGGAATTGATATATCTTTAAAACTGCACTAAAAATTTCCACTCTTTAAATCATCGCGTCCGTCTCAAGAAATTCTGAATAAATCTGCATATCACGAATCTCGCAAAATGAGTTGTTTTCGTTTTTCTATTAAAACAACTAATATATTCATATTCGTCTTTTCTTCCATTCTATATCCGTAAGGTATCATAAATAGCGCGTAGATATATTGACAGCAAGATGTAACATCATATCAATATCAATAATATCAATTTACTATTTTTGCTACGTCTTTTTATTTTATTTTATTTTTTGTATTGTTTTGTATAATACCTTAATCATTGTTAAAAACCCAATAGATTCAATTTATAAACAGTTTTAACTTTTAACCAATAATTCTTATTAAAAATTTTATGTAATAAATTGCCTTAACCACGTACTCCAAACAAACAAGCTCTCGTGCTTCAGGAGTCACTCCAAACATATTATATTCATCATTGTAATTAGCTAGCCTGATATTTTGTACAGTAACTGTCATATTTGGCTCAATGCTATCTTTTGTAATTTTGTATCTTCCTTTAATATGTTTGAAATATATGATCTATCTATCTAATATCAAATTATTACAGTATAGCCATTTATTATAGAATTTCAATTCATTTTAAAAGAATGGTGATGCTGCAATTCTTGAAAATTTGATAACAAGAAGCACTATGAGGATTATTTTTCACACCTTTTTTAAAATATAAAATTCTATTTTCAACGAACTCTTAGTAATTTGATAGACTGCGATGAAAATCACAGGCCTACTTGCTGAGATTTTTAATATCAAAATTATATAGGCACATATACTATCATATGATAATATTATGAGATGTTATATATATATATCGCAACAAAGATTAGTGAATACGAATTGAACGCGATCCAACCGTGTATTTGGATCGGATCAGATGTGGAGTGCTTTTTCATGGAGAATTTTAGATTTCGAAGTTTTACTGAGTTGTAATTTGTAATAATTAAAGTGTTCTAGCTTCCTTTCAGCACATAAAATAAAGTTTTTCTATGTATATATATAGCTACGCTACGTTAAATCCATTAAATTTTGCGCTTGGTCTTCAAATATGCACTGATTCACACCACTATATAGCTTGGAAAATTGCATTCACTTTTTAACTTTGAGCCTGCAAGGCGCTTTGGTCTGTTTTATGCCTTTAATATGCCGCTCTCTATACAGTTCAATCGACTCAATTGATGTGAAATGAATTAAATTTTTATGAAGAAAATGATTAAAATGTCTTGATTAATTGTACATCGTTTCAATGCGTATTGTGTCTCATGTTCTCCACCAAAGTTCACTCTCCGTATTATACAATTATAGTCAGCTTAGTCAATTGTTTAATTATTATTGATCTGAAAGTTTTATCACACAAGGTCCACTATGGACCAACCCTAATTTCTAGTAAATAGATAATGCGCAATGCACATTCCTGTACTTTTTTGGTCTTTCTCATATCAGATGCTTTACAAAAATTCCATATTATATGGCAATACGTTAAATGTGGTAGGATAGATGTTTTATATAGTAACAGCTGCTTTGCATAAGAGGTACTAATTAAGTGTAGTTCATATAAAATAGGTTTGATATTATCATATTTGCAGATCAATATAATAATTCTTGCTGCTGCATTTTGAGTACGCTGTAATTTCGAATTAAGCACTGCTTCAAACCAAACTTTAAAGAGTTATAATTGTCAATTGTGTACGATATAAAAGCATCAACTAAAATCTTTGCGGTATATAAATTTTTGCTACTTTATGATCTTAGAAATTCAGTAGGTGGTAAAAAGATGATTTGCATATAGTATTGATGTGCTTAGTCATTGATAAATCTTTATCATTACAACACCAATATTACGAGCAGATGATGTTGGAATGATAGGCTCGCCAAAAGAATTGAGAGATATAAGTGAAGGTTGATGACGAATTCGAGAACTAATGTGCAGTAGCTCAGTTTTGCTTTTGTTTAATTTTAGCTTGTTTATAGACAACCATTTATCTATATAAGCAACACAGGCATCAATCTTGCTGATGGCAGATTAAAGTTCTCACATTCTTTAAAGGTTGAAAAGTTATAAAAACTTGGATATCATTTGAATATTAATGAAATTGAGCATTATGTTTTCGAAAAATATCACCAATAGGAGACGTATATAGACGATATAAAATTGATCCATGTACAGATTCTTGAGGGAACTCCACAATTAAAACTCTTTGATTTAGATCTTGAATCATCAATGTATACAAATTTTTCTCAATTATGCAGATGCGATTTAAGCCAATCAAAGATAGCACCTGTTATTCCAAACTTTGATGATAATCGGGATTACAAGATGCAATGATCAACCATGTCAAGAGCAGCAGAAAGGGTGCGAAGAATATTATTTTGCACACAAAGAATAAAGATTTGCCACATGGAAACCGTGTTTGGATCGCCTCATCCGAACACGCAGAATGTTGGGAGACATGAGAAAGCATCAAGAAGCAGCTTTGCAGCTTTCGAGTTCAAACACTATTTACTCAGAATTTTGTTTTGTAACTCGTGCTTTTCGCCTGTGCTTCATACAGAAGGATATCCAAGTCATAACTTGGACAAGTTGAAAACCTTCCATTATTATCAATACTATTATTGGTATTATTACTATTTGAATCTAATTCTAAACCAAAAGAAAAGTTTTCTTTGTTTGAGCCATTTTTAAACTTTTATACGTAACAAGAGGAAGTGTTTTTATTTTATTTTATTGTATTTATGTTTTGAAACTGATCTCAATATCACACCATTGTTAGCCATTGTCTGCACATTGTGAGTTTCAAGCATGACCATTAGCCAATCAGATTGCTAGAACAACATTCGACGATTTATAAGAGCTGTTTCTGTGCTATGAAATTCTTTATAAGGTGATTGAAATAATTCATTCAAGTTGTTATTTGACAAATATTCTTTTAGCTGAGATGCACCTGTCTTTTCTAAACATTTGGATACATGTTCTCTCCAATGCATTGATAAGACCGTCATCACAAAACCTACTTGATGTTCACGATAGTTCAAATTGTAATTTACCTATAACGGAAGATGAAATTGCAATGCATTGATATAATCAATTCTTCAAAATAGTTTTGTCATTTTTTTAGAAAGGGAAGTTTCTGATCTTTTTTTCTTTTATTTAAAAAAATAATAATTTGTCATCAATCTGTATTTTTTATTCCACACCATAGTATACAAAAGCAATATTAATAAAAACGTATAAATTCTTGTATTATATAGCCACGCTGCCATGGTAATGAAACATCAGAAAAGAAATCTAACCGCTTTTATAAATTAATAGCAATGAGTAACCCACAAGCGTTGCTACTTAAAATCGCCAAAAAGAGATAAAGAAACAATAACAAATGTTTGAATTTATAATTGATGTATTTTTCAAATGCAGCATAGTGAAAATTGATGCGAAATTCAGAAGCTGTACATGAGCTGATCTTACTGTTATTTTCTAAAATGTTAGACTTATTTTCATCAGCGATTTAGATTCAATTTATTCTGTTCGGAGGGTTTGTGAAAATGAATCGACGACCTGGGATGGCCCACCAACTAGTATTTATATGGAGAATTTCTGTCTAAAATGTATGCATAATGAAAAATCAATGAACCATTAAATTTGAAAACAAATTATTGCTTTGGCGAAATTGATGAGAGATAATGGCTATTCCAGACAAAGGTTATATTATATGATTATTAAAATGATGGTCTCATTCAAAGGTGTCGTCCCACCTTGCTGGGCTTGCCCATCTTATATAGCCTCGTTAATGCTCCTGCTTGTCCAAACAGCTTCTCTTCCTAGTTGATCTCTGGACTAATGCAAGTAATACACCCCCAATTAATAGACCGAACGCCACAGAACTAAAACGGCAGGTTTCTCAAGGCAACTTGAAAATCGTATAAAAATGCTCATAAAAATATGCTAAACAATTGCCCATTTCTTGTGTCAACTAAATTTTATTGTGAACTTTTCAAAAATCCAATTTATATTTTACGATTCGCGGTCAAAGCCTTCTTATCGTTTCGAGAAAATGCTGCATGTGAGCTTCATGGATCTTTGATTCTTTTGTTCTCCCATGATTTTGCGAATCAATAGAAGCATGAAAAAAACACGAAATGTATGAATTAAGAGGGCTCTGGCTCTGACCGATTTACAAATCCATCATTGGTGAGCTCCACAATAAAATTCGATTAAAACAAGAATCGGGAAAATATTCATGGTATTTTTATGAACAATTTTTGTGAATTTCAAGTTCACAGGAGAAACCTGCCGTTTTAGATATCTGGCACTCGGTCTATAATGTAGACTTGACTGTATACGTGTAGCTGTAGCATGTACATTGTTTTCAAACGCAGGTTAATATTATATGGCTCTTATATATCAAAATTGTAGCGACGTATTGAATCATGCAATCAACAATAGCAATAAATGCTTTCTTCTTAGCAACGCTCCGAATAGTATTAAAAGCCAACAGCATTTGGGAAACCAGCGGACAATTTATATGTACACGATCGAAGGGACTGATAAAGCTTTTACATGAATTCCAATGTTTTCGAAATTGACCTTGCATTGTCCAATAGGACTTATAGAATTCAATGAAATTGACTAACTTAATTTGATAATTAAATTGGAAAAACATTGCAGACTAAATATCGCAAGAGTAGCTTCTCCTGCTTTGTTAAATTATAGGCGCAAATGTCAATCCATTGCAATGATATAACATAGATAGAAGTAGATAAGAAATGTTCATAGAAAAGCTGCCGTTCTGATTTTCTCCTTAGTAACCTATAGGAGTGAATTTTGAGCTACCGAGAAACATATTCTTGGAGGAGTTCATGCAAAAATTTCTCGAACTTTCGACGTTATTTTGTTTATCTATGATACACAGAATTACCCTAACATTGTGCTATAGATTCTCTCCGTAAACGTTTCAATTACTTTGTATCAATACGTCTTTTCGCAAGATGACTAATAAATTTGTGAACTACATTATCAAGAGCAATACAATATACGAACGCTAAATTGTCTCTAGCTAAATCATGTGCTTTTAGAAGGAACAATCCCGGACGTGGGATTATAACGATTCTAATTTTCCTAAATTCTTAAATGTCTTACAAGAGTTGAATCTTTTTAGATATAATGGTGATTATAATATATATTTGATCTATATATAATCATTTTAATCGAAATACAAAGGAGTCAAAGACAATATATTGTTACACAATCGCCAGACAGAAATGAAATGTCATAGATGATCATAACATCTTAGAAATAATTATAAACCTTATCAATATAGCCATGAAAATTGCTTGCAACTAGCAAAATTAAAGGTTGTCAAAATAAGAACATGTTGTCTTTGAATTGGATGTATAATACATATGGCATGATATCTTTCCTTTTTTGCTGCTCTTGTTGTTTTTCTATTTAACTTCCTTGTCTTCCACGATAACTTCCATTAACTGCTCCGTGATGTCTTGTATCCCACATGGGATTTTCAAGACATTTCTTTGGTTCAAACCCCCAATACTTACCAAATGTTTCCCAGTTATAAACATGAGGTAATGTACACACTCTTAGATAATCTATTAATGAATTTCCAGCAGTATAATTTTCTTTGCCTCTCAAACTCCATAACTTTTTCATCATCATAGGATAACTACCATGAATTGATATATATTTATCACAGATATCATTTTCAGTATATTCTTTAAACAATTTTGTATGCGATGCAGGTGGATGATGATAAGCTCTTGTATCATGATGATATATATTACTTAGTTTTAATCGTTTCACCCATGCGCCAATCATTTGATCAGCAAATGGATGACATAGTAATTCATCTGATGGCTGAGATAGAAACACTTCAATCAGTCTCGACGACAATAAGATAATGCTCTCTTCTGGTCGGATCTGACCTACTTTACTACAATGTAGCCATCCCCAATGAAATAGAGTTGGAGATGGTGGTGGTAGCTCATGAATAAAACGGTTTACACAAAGCATTATATCGTCATCCATTCTCATGAAATAATCAAATTGATAATTTTGTACTGCCCATACCATATGATATAGAAATCGATCCCCAAATTTTATACCTGCAAAATCTTTCTGTAAAACTACATCATTGTTTGTCTGCATTTCTTGTTTTAAGCTTGTGTACAATGGATGACTTTCAACCAAACGATCTGTCATAAATACACAAATGACCTTGACCTATATGTGAAAAAATGCCAAGTATATATTTCAATGAAAATCAATAAAATTATCAAAGTTACTGAAAAAAATGTTGACCAAAAAATCGTTTGCCATCAATTTCAAAGTTGTTTCAAAGTGCAATTTAAAAGTTGTGAATCAAAACGAATTTTGAACAACGGCTGTGATATAGAATGTTTTGCAGGATGACTTGCTCAGTTTTCCATAGTTTTTGGCAAGAGACTGATGGAATTAGATTCCGAATATCTCTAAATAATTTCCAGCCCCGTGATACTATGCAATTGAAAAATGTTGGTCTGTACTTTGGAAACTCTATACAGATCCATGGAACACATTTTGAAGCTTGCCGTTTATCAGAAATTCCTAAACAGGGATAATAATAATCTTTTATGATAAAATGAACATAATTTCCTCGATACTATCGTAGATAACGAGATTCATTTTATAAATTTCATCGTCCCGAATATTGTTAAGAGTTAATTTTGTTTTCAACACGATGAAGTCTGGCATTTCGACTATATATATATCGCCTTTGGGGACATAACGGATTTCGGTAGAACTGTATGTTCTATTCGTGCATTGTGATTGTAGAGTTTTTGCATAGCGCGGCTCTTTGCCCGTAAAAGTTGATCTTGGACATGGAATTTTGAAATCAAAAAGTGTATGATATTATTCACCACAAAAAGTTTATTTTAGAGATAAACATACTATTTGTTGCTTATTTTGAATTAACGTATGCAGTTTTACACGTGGGCTATTATATTTGGGTGTTATTTGTGAACATGAAATACTGTGTTTAGTTTTAGGAGCAGTTAACCGCTAATTATTCATTTAAGCTAATTATTCATTCAAAATAAGCATTCATTTCCAACTGTAATAATCCTTACTCACCCGTCCAGTTGAATTGCAGTTTTGCCACCATGTTTCCCGTATAGATTCTCTTCTATCCAATCTTCGAGGTGCAGATGATACTATCAAAATTAAATTTAACCTTGGAAGAATCTTTTTAAATGGTATATCAAACTTGTTATAAATAATATTCTCCAACAAGTGTTCCCGATTGAAAGGCCTCCATTTTGATATGTCATCAGAATATGGTTTTATAATCAAACCTTTAATAATAAAATCCTCATTGTAAATAACTGGGATTAACAAATACAATAAAATAATAATTACTACGAGAAATACTAATTGCAACTTTGACGGTAATTTGTAATTTATATTCTTCGTTATTTTTACTTGCTTATTCATCATGCTGAAGAAATGAAATGATGTATATAGCGTAGAAAAAAGAATGAAATGTATTGAAGTATATGCTTTGTCATCACAAATTGATTTAATTCACAATATTTTGAAAGACTCTTTTGCGGATGACTGCACATTAATTACTTTAAATAAAATTAATCAAAATGCTGCATACCATTCTCAAATAAAAGAGTGATTTAGAATAAGATATACTGGTTGACCTGGTTGACCTACCTGGTTGACAAATAAACTTGATTGGTTATGCAATGGTTGTCAACAATGACCAAGGCATCATTAAGCTCCTTTATGAAATGTTAGAGTCAACGAACATTTTGTTTGTGTCATCAAAAGAAATGAAGGTGCCTTTACTCTTTATTTGAAAGAATTGAAGCAAATAAGTGCCTAGCAACCTTGCCTGAGCCTAATAAACCTCTTCGGGGCTACTTGTTCAGTTTCATATTTCTCATTGTTAATACCATTCTCTAGGGAAAAAAATGCGGGACAATTATATTACATTTGCTTTGTTATATCCTCAGGGAAATAGATCTTCTAGACTCAGAAGATCCGAAGACCTCTACAAAGAAACGTGCCATATTGAATCTGATCTTTCATTACCTGTTGTGCAAAATGAAATTGAAATTTGAGAATATTAATTTTAATTTCCTGCGTGTGCTATTATTATGACGAACTGAATATTTGAAGCATTCCGTAAAAAGCCATGAACGCTAAGGACGAATTGAAACATAGAAAGATTTATTGGATAAAAACTAGCTAATTAACATTTGAATGATCTATTTGAGATGATCTAAAAGTGCCGATTATTATATTTTTATGATATACTTTTGTAGGATAAGTTGTTAACTTTTTTGCAGGAATGCTCTAATTATTTGAGAATTTTAACAGCTTCTGTTTATGTTTTGGTTGCTTATTGAAAGCTTTCCTTTCTATGCAGGGAAGTTAGCGTTTGCTATCGAGAAGTATATTTATGAAAGTTGGTCACTATAGGAAAAGGAGATGTGAAGTGAAATATGACCTGCTCACGTTTCCATAAATATCAATTCAGTAAAAGTTGTATAACTGGTTTTGTTGTTGAATTGCTATTTTGGGCAAATATTTCGATAAATTAAATTGTAAACGTGTTTACTTTGCTTGATATTAGCTTTATTTATTTATTCAATTTAGGTTTTGAATTTGTATAATTTGTATATGGACAGTTGTAATTAGTTTTATTTTGGTATAATAGGATTTTAAATTTTGAATGATCTTGTATGTAATAAATATTTCTCAGTCGACAGCTTGCGTACTAACAAGTAGAGTCAGATAAAGGTTTGAAACTCATATTAAGCATTCAAAGTAAACGCAGAGGAAGAGAAACACGAACAATGCACTACTTTAAGTGAAAATGTTTTCATAGTTTACCCTTTGCATAAATTTGTTACAGCTCTACAATTTACAAGCGTATATAAATTTGCTAGTCCACTTGAATGTAGATCTGTGTAAATCACATTTGAAATTTACTGTTTTCTAACGTTTTTGGTTATAATAGACTCATATAGAGTGATTGCGAATGATATAATTCGATAATATATTTTTTTTCAGCGTGAAATCAGCTGCCTTCCTTCCAACAAAAAGACAGTTTAGTTAACTTTATAACCAAGACTCGATTCGCAACTACTACCCCAATAATAACTTATGTACATTATCATATGATATTTATTATTCAAGTTTCTGATAATCTCATAATTGATCCAGATAGTGACTGATATAACCCTTTTCATGATTTCCAGATAATCCCTTGTGTTGCTAATCGGATATTGGATTAAACAAGCCATTAAGATTAGACTCAAGACAAACATTAAACAACTATCCACCTGAGTAGTCATTCGCACAGTTTCGATCGGGTGCTTGATCACTATCTCCATCAATTGCGGAAAACGAACTAAGGCTATGATAACTTAACGAGTCTGATGCATTACCGCACCAGAAAGATAATGAAATCATCATATACAACTACAGTTGGATGATGATTTTGCAAGAAAAAGGTCCGCTATGTTATCTATCATGTTTGCGGTGATTTAAAATACTTTATATAGAGTTACTTGTAAATCTGGCTGTCATCTTGAATTCACTTATCGAATCTTATTTATCGAATTTTGAAATCCTGTAATTACATATTGAGATATGTTCTTTCTTTGCCATCATGTAGTTCGATGTACAAGTTTACAAATCGTTTAGAATGAAGGAGTGGAATAAAATACTTTCCGATTCAGAAATCCGTTGTAACATCGCCAAATCCTCTAGCGTAAGCCTTGTAGCCTCTTGTAGTAACGTAACATTTTTTGATTGATGAACTCTTCTCTGAATTACAACGAAAACAAGGCAAATATGCAAAATATGATTGAAAATTCAAATTTCTTTGAAAAATCTTTGCGACAAAACACAATAGTATAACTTTTTCGTGGGGAACTCCCATTAAGATAATTTCTCTCGCTAACAAGCTCATCCAAGCTCATAACCATGCAGGTAGACCAGATCTTGATTGGTTGATCATGATATCAATTGTCAAGCAGCTTCCTTTTTAAGTATGTTCATGCAATCGAAAAGCAAGTCGTTCTTCGTTAATATATAGCCTTGCCCTTTGTTCGTTTCAGTCTTTAAGCTGCAGAATTTCATATTCAACGAATTTTTTGTAAAACGTAACATATTTATGCACTAACTGTTTATTTGAAGTTTGAATGTTAGATAAAACAGCGTAGCCTATATGTTTCTTTGCGCGTCCGAAATGAAAACCCTGTTCCTGAAAAATCAAAATGGCGTCCTAAAATCACACGACTGGCATCTTTCCAATAACAGACGATAGCGGCACAAAAAAGCGTGTCCTAACTTTTGTAAAAAGATGGCTCTGTTAAAATAGACCGACCTTTTCATACAGAAACAAACAGTAAACGAAACCTGAACGGTAGGTTTTCTCTACTGTTGTATTGGTACCACTATAACCGCGAATGTTCAAAGTAATCTGCAGGAGGTAACACGACCATAATTTTCTTGAAAAGAACTATTAGTCATCAGATTATGTGGCACGAACGACATTACTTGCAACTTACTATTCAAGTTTCAAATTGATTTGATGGGTGGTGCTCTTTGTAAATCCTATGTCAAAATTCGTGACTTGCCTTGGCCAGTGTCAAAGACTTCAAATTGGAGTTGTACGCAAACATTCTATAGTATCCGAAGATATATTGTAATCTGATTGTGTCAAATTGTGAGTCAATTCTTGTAGATCTGTTAATGAAAATTCCTCTTCATCATCATCTATTGAGTAAACCTCATATGCCATTTCAGGCTTTTTTAAAAAGGACACATATCATAGTACATACAGAATAATTCATTAAATTAATACAAAGATCAAAGGTAATTAATTGAAAAACATTGATAAAATTATTATTTAGATAGATATAGATATTATTTGCATTTTTCTATATAAATGGCACTGTCAGCAATCGCTTTCATCGATGATTAGAGAACATTTCACAAACAAGCAACCATCCACTGATTGGAAAGAATTACGATGGTTTTGTTTGACATATATGTCATTATTGGTTGATGATCATGTTTTGGTAGTTAGTGGAGAAGAGATTCGAAGAATGTGGTTAAGAAAGAAGAAGCTTTATGCAGAAATTGATAACAAACACTTTATTGATACAATAAAAGTATGAAATTTTCAGTATGGCAAATGAAATAATGGATTTCAGAGGAGGAGCTTAATTTGATTTTAATTTTATAGATCAACATTAGTCTGTGAGGGATTATTCTGTTTTAGACCGAATGCCAAATTTTTAGCAATTTATATCTCAGGAACTAAATGTTATAAACGCTGCTAACATTTCTACATATCACTGTTATTTATTTATCTAAAATTTCGTAAATATCAATTTACTGCCAGTCAAGAGAAACAAGGGTGACCATATCCCATATATAGATCACGGTTGAGAGCCAAATATATCTTTTCCGTTTCAAGCTAGCTCTATAACAGATCAATTAACTTTGAATGCTAAGTTAGATCAAGTAGCATAATGAACAAAAATCAAACAAAACGAAACCACATATCCACATCTCTATATTAATAGTACTGTTCGTTTGTTTATAAATTATTTGCATAATTTGTATATTCTATCGTGTGGTTTATCCCCGACTTTTCACGTCTCACTGGAAAAATAATACAGGTAATCCGTTGTCAGAAAATTATGCAAGCATTTGCGTCGAGATAGCCTTCTACAGTATCAGTCATTTCTGGTATGAAAACTATGACTTTCTGACGTTATTTAAAAAAATATATAATTCCTTTGATATCTTTTTTTATATCACTGTATTAAAAAACTTTAAGATTTTCACAATTCATTATTTAACAATTAGACAACGAGCCGAGTTGGCTACCGTCGAATAGTCACCGATGTCCTCCGAGGACTACCATATTATTAGAATGTGTTGGGCCATTTTCAGAAACCGTGGAGGAGGATAAAATTTGACAGCAGGCGAGAATTTAAGACCCTACAATTTCTTGCTTTGCAACCAAAACAGAGGAAAAGTTGAAAAATATCAAAAATCTTCAAAATTGATATAGTTAAACTCCACAGGAATCCTGAAAAGGCATTCCTTAAAACTGACACTCCCCCTGTAGCCGATGCATAGAAGTGTCCCCGGACATAGAGTCTAAGAACATTTGCAGAATGATTTTAAATTAACTTTATGGCAGCGATAAAAGATATGATCATGATATTAAAATCATACAACAGATAATCCCATCTCATACAGATAATCTCATACAGGTATAATTCCAAATACGAAAAATTTAAATTACTATTATTTTGCGGCGATATACCTGGATTTCGATACAATACTCAAGGGCTCCTAAAGGTAACATTTTGATGAGGGCTGAGTGAATGACAGGTCACATGGTAAAATAATCCTAGAAATAAAGTGAAAGACAACGTCTAGTGTTTGACTTTATTTCTATAATTCTGTTTTGCATATCCACATCGAGCACTCTATTGATGTTTTGCCACCAATAAAGTAATATATATATATCTAATAATGTAATATGAGGTAAAAAACATATATGTGAAAGTGCTCAATGTTTGTTAAAACAGAAAAAATATTATAAAATTGAGACAAAGATGAGGCAAAGCCTTTCCGTAATTGCAAGTTTCACGTCCTTATTTCACGATCATCAGACGGTACCGCTTAGTTTTCTTGGTTGCTTTCTTAAAACATCCTTCTCTTTAAGGCGTATATCAGAGTAACCTCATATACTGGGGTTTCTATAGCTTAATAGTTTAATGTTCCAATTAAATTTTTATAATTAATCTTAAAATTAGAAGTGACGTTGAGTAGTTCAATGTGTAAGATATGCATGCAGTACTGTTTTTGCAATCAGCTTCATCTATGTGTAAATAGTATTTCTTTATAAATTTATATAAAGCATTTGACATTCATTCACCACACACATGTACTGTAGGGTATATTGGTAATAATAATAAACAAACAAATTAACATCATCATCGTGGAAAGCAAATTTGCTATTTCCCTTTTAAAAGTCAATAAATCTCCAGGAAAAGATGGCATAATCGCCAAAATGATAAAGTCTACATCAACACTATGTGTACCTATTTATGATAGACTATTTAACAAAATATTCCGGTCTGGCTACTTTCCTTCAGATTAGAAGGAATCTTCGATTCTATACCATTATATAAAAGTGGTGACAAATTAAACATGGCCAACAATCGTGGCAATAGTAGTATTCAGGTTAAATTGTTTTGTGTTATATTAAATAGACGTTCAAATCTATATGTAAAATGTAATGAGGCTATTGTAAATTCTCAAGCTGGTTTTCGAGAAGGCAAGAGAACCACGGATAATTTGTTTTGCTTAAAAACAATTTTATCTAAGTATACTAAATCCAGTCAATTTCTATCTCCTGTTTTAATGATCTACGCAAGGCATTTGACAAAGTTTCTCATGCAGCTCTCTTGTTAAAACTTCAGCAGCTCAAAATGGTGGTAATTTTTATAATAATATCAAAAGTCTATACTCTAAAAATGAGGCGTATATTATATATGACCGTTGGATTACGACATCCTTTTTTACTAATGTTGCAGTTAGACAAGTTGTCGTCCTAAGCCCAACGCTTTTTTTATTTTTAGTATTTACTTGGGCAAACGAAATGACCGATCCTTCAACATCCCCAATATATCTTTTTGACCAGAAACTAATTGTCTACCATTTGATGATGGTTTCGTTTTGTTATCCACAAGTCAGGAAGGGTTGCACAAATGCTTACAAACTACCCAAAACTATTGTAATAAATGGCAATTAAAATAAATAAATTTTTATGAATCCTAAATTATGGTGTTTCGAAAAATTTAATCAAAATAACACAAAATATTCCTAAATTTTACCTGGAAGGCAACCAACTCACAGAAACATCGTCTTATATTATGGTAAGTAACGAAAGGCTGAGAAAGCGTGGTTACAGCGTTGCGTTTAATGAGGAAATCTATAAAACCATTTTTCAAACTATCATAAAACCCATTGCTCTGTATGGAAGTGATTTTTAGGGAGATACCATAAAGCCTTGGCCAAACCGTTGAACATTTTGACAGAACATTCACAGAACATGAATGTTCGGTGTCATGTTCTATCGTTTGGTAGGATCATTGGACAGAACATTATGTTCTGTCATATGTTCTGTCCAATGTTCGTCAGACAAATTTCGAATAGAATTAATTCAATTCAATTTTCATGTTCTTCGAACATCTCATTTTTCAAATCTGCGCATCTCATTTTACACAATGTTGAAAACTAGAAATCTTTTGTTTCTGTTCGTTGCCTAGTGAGTTACCAACACTAACTTGCACACTTTATTCTAGGCCACAAGGAGCGAAGCAAATCAAGATGATATTTGTGCCATTTAAATCAATTGTAGTTAGTTTAAATTTTCATAAATATTGTTTTTTATATTCTTAAATATGGAGAGTTATATAGCAGCCACGACGATGGGGAACGTCGAATCGAATTTCTACGAGGCTAATGAAAGCCAGACCATGCTTACTGACTGACCGAATTATTAAATTCTCAACACTAATAATTGGTTTACCATTTGGCACCCTGTCGATAGAACACAGAACATTGAGAAAAAACACAGAACATGTGCAGAAATGTTAGATGACAAATGTTCAACGGTTTGGCTCTAGCTTAAGGCATCAGAAAAGTAACCCAATGGAAACCATTCAAAAAAATTAATGAGAAGCGTTTTAAGTATACCCCAAAATGTTAGTCTGAAAGCAAGTGTTCCTTAAAAAGATAGAAACTGCTCAGTAACACAAATGACATTGCTAATGACATGCATCAACTCTTTCCTGTTCTCCTATAATCATGATAAACGAATTGGTTTCTATAAAGCATCAGATAGAACTTTTTTGACCGAATCAATATTTGAATACTTTTGAAATCTTTGAGTGCTTTTTTTCATTGAAAATAGCTCTGTGTTACGTGTATTTACAATTAATTATAACGAATGGAGAATCTGAATCTATATTTATTTTGAATTTCTCTAGCAAATTGCTTCACTCGTGTGGCTTTATAGACTTTACGGTCTTCTTTCTAGAAAGAGCGGTCCTTTAATTATTATGATCAAATATATTAGGTATAGAATAGGATATAATTGCTTGCATGTAGCGTTTGATTCATTTGAATGTTGATATCGTTACTTAATCTTAACTTGTATAACAAATTCGCTGAATTTTCTAATAGTTTGACAATCCATTTTTTTTTTTCATTTTTTAGGTGGCAGTAATTCTAGGTAGATATTTTTCTTTACTTTAATAGCTATTTAAAGCTTGGCCAAACGGAAGAACATTTTTCATACAACATTCCCAAAAATGTTCTGTGTTCTCTTGCCGAACATCGACAGGGTGCCAAACGATAGAACATTGAGAAATTAATTCATCAAACATTGCTTTCGTTTTATTGAGATCGCTCTTATATTTGAGAACATGATCCTTTTTTCCTATGATTACTGTCAATACCATCAGAAATTCAATAGTCAGAAAATTTATGATTGTAATATAAAAAGTGATATTTAAAGTGCCTATGAAATGAAAAAATGGGTCTTGAGGTTTTTACAGATTATGAATCTGCATGTTCGACATAGTACCATGGCAATATTTTTTTATGAAAATTTTAAGTAAAATGTATCTTTTTCGCATCGCAAACATGATGCATTTTGGGGACAAGCGCCTGGGCACTAATTTAGATGTCGTGACGTCAAGAGTTGTACACACGATTTTTCACACAAGCAGACACGAAGGCAAGAGAGAAAACATAGTAACTTTGTTCTTCTTTATTCCAACAAAAAAACAATGCCTGGTATTGATTCTTCGGAAACAAACTCTGAATCGGAAATCAGTTCATCAAATGAAGAAATTTCAACTGCCACACAGCCATACCAAGGTGAACCACTTGCTATGAGCACTGAATTTAGTGGCGAAGAATGCAACCAGGAAGAAGACGCTGACAATATTCCTCAGCAAACGCTAGAGGCAAGATTTGAAGGGAAAGATCCTGTCAGTGCTTGGTAAGTAGTCATTGCAATATAATAAAAGCTGCTGTTGAGTTTAAGTTGTATGGGGTTTTTGAGTAGGATTAATGACAAACGCTATATGTCTACATGAAATCATATTCACAACTTCCTCCACTCGAAGAAGTAGACCTACTTGTTCGCCCCAATTTACATCAATATTTTGCGTAGGCTACATGTAAAAAGTAAATTTTCCTTCCTGTACTCATCTGGATTAGGTCTCAAGCAATCTTATCACATTTTAATTTTTAGGTGCGAATGTAGTAGTTGCCAAAATGAGTTGTTGATTGGAGCACTGGAGTACCGATGTTGTCATGAAGTCCTACCTGCAATTGGAATGCTGATGTTCGATGGTAACCCTGAAAAGCTGCTATGTATTACCCAACACAAGGACTATACTGCTCTGATAAATACCACAGTTCTAAGGACTGCGGCCCCACTATTGAGGGATCGCAATGGGAGAAGTTATAGAAGGAATACAAAGCAAACTGAAAATGAGTAAGTTCTATTATAATTCACAGATAATAGAAACGAAGATAATGGTCAGTTGATTTGAATGCAGTTGATAAAACTTCAAAATATTTTCATTGATAAAATCTCAATTATATACACGCAAATATAAAATGTAGGCTACCATAATAAAGTTAGTGTAGTAATGTTTGTTTATTTACTGTTCATATAATGCTGTTTACATAAAGAATTCCTGAATCAAAAATAATTTTTCAAACATTTCATTGACTGATCTTTCACAGATTTCTTAGAGCTGTTTCCTACCGATGGCTTATCCGATGGTTGTGTGGGTCGCTTGGATGGGACAATTCAAGACCGCTACCGGCATGTAGATACCACAGTATACGAACGAAGTTTGGTAATGGTGGGATGCACGGCTACCTAGCTGCAACAAAGAGACTGTAAATATATTGTTTGTATAAATATCTCACACTCCTTTAAAAAATATACGGCATAAAAAAATAAAAAATTAATATTCAAGAAAATGAAAACCACTCTTTCTATCACAAAGCAAATGTAGGTCTATACATACAATACCTTCCTAAACACACGACCCAATTTTATGACCTTTCCTAGGTTTACCGCATGATCTGCACATCGGTGCCTTTCGAGTGGAAGTAGAAGTGCTGTTTACAACTTGCTGACTTTGGGATTCCTTCTCTGCCGCCAAAAGTTCGTCTTGTTTATCGCCTGGGGATAGGGGAAGCATAAATAATCTGAATGAACACTCAGCATAACACTATTTATAGGCAACTAATCTTAGCTTTTTTCATGGCTTACCAGTAGGACACAATTCTGCTGTCGTTGATTTCTTTTCAGTCCAATGCTTGATGGCTGCTTTCCTCTCGCGCTTCTCTGTAAATTTAGAATTCAATGGTAACGGGACTAGCTGTTCATATTTCTTCATAATAGGCTCCAAGGTAGACATAGGCATTGTAAATATCAGTTTCTTTATCTTATCTGCATAACCTACATAGAAATGTATGTTTAATGAGTGGTACACTGCTAGTGTGTCAAGCAGACCTATAGTGACGGATTTTCAGATTTTTTTTAAATACTTGAAATGCACTAGGAAAGACTCCATCTTACCATAAGTAGGGGGTACCATAACCTCTCTCACAATATCTTCGCCAAGTTTGAACTTTGGATAAGTTATATGAAAATAGGTTTCACCAGCTTTTGTCTTCCTTGGTTCTCTTTTCAAGTTTTCATTAAAATGAAGGCTAGCTAGAATATGTCTGTTAATGTTAGTCTATGAATATGTTTGTCTGTTAATGTTCATCTATTTTGAAATCCTCGTCACTATATATACAATGTTCGTCATCACTGCCCTCGTAGTATGTATCGGCATCCTCAATGGTTGTGGGAACGTGTGCAGGCATGCAATTGTCATGCAAAGTTGCCTACAGGTAAGTAATTTCATATTTAAAACCCTACATGTGTACAAAACACTTCAGAAGAAACATAAATTACAGATTAAATTAGCAGTTAAATTTTAATGTTACTAATGCATGTACTTACATGACTCACACTTTCGAATCTAACTTTCAACTGCTGATGGAATTTTTTAATCTGTAGTTTGCCTTAAGAAGGTTTCTTCTTTTTATTGACAACTGTTGACAACGTTGGCAATTATTGTTTGATGACACCTTAATATGCTGTTGGACCAAAGACGATGCAGAAAGAATTGGACTAGTACACGAGGGTTCTTTATCAGGTATAGAGGTTTCCATGTGAGTTGAACATGGTGACTCAGGCAACTCTGGTTTCACAGGAGGACAGTCTTCAGACTTTGTAGAAGCAGGAATCAAGAAAGAACCACAAAGTGCATTTCTGATAATCTGAAGATTTTTATATTGCATATTATAATTATTTATCTGCCTGGATTTAAGTTGTAATATGTATAGTAACAAGTAAAACCTGTTCATAATTTGTGTGGCAAGTCCTACCTGTCTTTTTTCACGTTTTGATACATTCTTACTTGCCACTGTAAAACTAGAATCAGTATGAATAGTTGGAACAGCTCCAAACTGAAGACGTATCTTTTTAGGTGGAGAACAAACCAACGATTCAGGCATATCGGTCAATGATATATCTTGACGCCGAACAAACGAAGTAGGCTCAAAATGAACGGAGCATAATTGAGAAGTTGGAGAAGGGACAAAATCACTACGATGAACCTTCACGAAAGCCGTCCATAACCTGTTTGTTTCTTTATTCTTCGGGAAAGTATGCAATGAAACGCCTTTTATACCTGTTTTGTTTGTACAACTAACCTGGTTTGCAACACCTGCTACGCAGTATTTGCCCCCTCTTTGATTAGAAGTAACCTTAACCATATGATTAACTCCGTCCACCATGCTTGCTTAGATCTCTTGTTCTGCTTGTGTACAACTCTTGACGTCACGCGCCTCATTTGCATAATCTGACCGCGTAAAAAGTGTCCCTCGAAATGTAGCGAAAATGCCGACTTTAGGCATTAAAAAGGTAGGTTAAAATGTGTTTGTTTAAAAAAATATATATATATCATCGGAATCAGCGTAAAAAACTCTACAATAACATGTGAAAACCTCAATACCCATTTTTTCATTTCATAGGCACTTTAATTAAAATCTTAATACAGTTTTAGCAGTTCAATTGTGAAAGTTGGAAGCTCAAAAATGTTACATTATGGACAAGAAAGGCTGTAGATAATATTTGTGTCAGAATTATCTCAAAAAATCTTCAGCGTATGCATTTAACATTATTACAGTATTACTTTCTTATTAAAATTTACTAACATTTAAATAATATAGAGATAAACAGAAAACATAAACTATACTTCCAATACTTTTTATGTGAGTTTAATTATGGTTTAATCCATGTGGTTAACATAGAAGTTTGCCGTCACGATCTTTAATCCGCTACTAGGCAACAACCAATCACAGAGCAGAGACGAGAATATCGTGAGACGCAGGGTCTTCAACATTCCACTACTTCTGCAGAACATCCAAATGTTTTCGACTCTTAGTCGAAAAAAAATTTGTCCGACGACCATCGGACAGAACAGAATGTTCTGTGCTGTAAACCTGCCAAACGAGCGAACGTGACACCGAACATTCATGTTCGTTGGATGTTCTATATGAAAATGTAGGTCAGTTTGGCCTTATCTTAATGAGTTCTGCATTAATCCATTTTTTTTCATGGGCATATCAAAGACCATTTAAATTTGGTGTAGTAGATATTCAACACTGTTGAGCATTATTGACATATATCTTATCACACTATTAATCGAGTGTGGTATATTCCTATCATTAACATTCCACCAAGGTACTTAGTATTGTGAGCTGTAAACTATGCCCTATGTTGTAATACTATCTGTTTAGTGTCCCTTCACATCTATTCGAATACGCAAACAAGCCCGAGCTCGTCTCTTGTCTTGTCTACCAACCTATTACATTGAGTTCATATTATTATGACTATGACAATATTAAAGGGTTACCACATGGTAACCGTGTTTGGATCGCCTCATCCAAACACTCGGGGGTTTTGGGAGACACGAGAAAGCACCAGAAAAGCAAGAGCCCGTAGGGCGAGTGTCTTTCAGCTTTCAAGTATCTCCCAATACCCCGAGTGTTTGGATGAGGCGATTCAAACACGGCTGCCATGTGGTAGCGCTTTATAAATCGATTCTACATAAAAATTATTAGTATTCTTTACAAAATATCTGACCACACTGCAGCTCTATCGAAGCTGATAAGCTCATTTTCTCCGGAAAAGCGTCAGAAGAACTCAGAACAATTCGTCCAAACAATCCCAGCTACAGGAATAACAAAGGGACAGCAATGAGTCAATATGAATCACCGCTTTTCCTCTGACGACCGCGTGTCTATTTTTTGCAAAATACGGAATTTCAGATGGTAAGAATGAATCAAACGCTCCATGCAAGCAATTATATCCTATTCTATATCTACTATATTTGATCATAATAATTAAAGGACCGCTCTTTCTAGAAAGAAGACCGTAAAGTCTATAAAGCCACACGAGTGAAGCAATTTGCTAGAGAAATTCGAAATAAATATAGATTCAGATTTCAGAATAATTAACATTTATAATTTTATCAATTAACATGAAGTCTTTCTAAAAACCGTTTATATTTACAATAATCTTAGTTTGAAGATTGTATATTAAAATTTACATTTGATATTGTACAATTGTTGAAAATGGAACCAAAGCCTGAAGTAGAATTAAAATTCATTGCTCCTGCTGCAACTTATCCATTTTCGCTCGTCGTGTTTATGGTAACCGAACTTGTGTTTCCTTGCTCTTCTTCATTCCTGCTACGAAGTGAATTTCTAGCTGTATGTCCAACAAGTGAATCAGAGAGGACTGTACTACATTGCCTCAATTGTGTGGTAGATGGTCTGTTGTTGTAATGATGCAATGAACTTTCGTTTCTGTTGTCTGATATAGTCATTATGTGTGTGTTCGGAATATTGGCGTCTGACCAGAGGGTGATCTCAGCTGCTCTTATGCAATGGTTGGTGTATACTTTGACAATTTAGCTGATATCTTTAAAGATTCCATCATGCTGTTTAGAGTATTTACACAGAGTGGGCGGTTTTGGAGCCAATATTTATCTGAAGGCTTCCAGATTGGTTTCGGATACTGGTATAATGACGCACAATCAGGATTTAGCTTTCTCGAATATATTGCAAGAGCAATGTACCCATCTTTTTGATCTGCAGTTTTGTACATCCTTCCTAAGCTTTCAAAAGAAGGTACATCGTTTAAACCTCCTGGGTGATTTTTGATGGCTTCTGAATGCGTCATCGTTACATCTTTATTGCCGTCACGTCCTCGCCGAATTCGAAACTCTCTTTCATTAGAGACCTTTGGCCCTCTCTGCCTCGTCGACACCAGTGTAACGACGTATGAAACCAAACATTATTCAACAACCACTCGGGATTTTTGGTAGAAAGACTTTCGCTATTCTTTAAAAGCTGCAGGTCTGTATTGTCCAAAGGAATTTTGTGTTTTATTTTATCTTTACCCTGACTCTTCAAGAATTTTAATTTTGCATTGACGGACAGCATTGGATATTTTAAACTGCGGATTTCCTGTTATTGTCACTCCTTTATTATATGGCGGTGAATTTAAGTAACGCTCAACAGCGAACTTTATTCCAGTTAGTGTTGCTTTGGAATATTTCTCTCCTGATTTGTTCCTCACTTCTGCATACAAATATTGAAGGCTTGTATCCAATTGTTCTACGTTCATTTCCTCCAACACTTGTTTCAAGCCCTTCTGCTTAGACCATGTTGCAGAACATTGTGAGCGGTTATTATGTTATTTTGTAAATATTAAAATTGCAGACACATATGGGGTTTTGTTTAATTATCTCAATGTCTAAAGATTAATATAATTACATACCCATCGGCGGTCATCTGGTATTCTTACGAAGGAGAACGATCGATTTAATAATATTAATTTAATACTGGCGACTACAGCAGCAGATAAATTGATTTTGAAAATTTTATAATAAGGTTGCCAAAGAAATGGTTTCATTTGATTTATCAAATTGGTTTATTTTTGTCGGATCAATCTATTCATAATAGCCAACTTTTCAATATTCGCAGTTCACTCAAATTAAACAACAAATGACAAACTATTGATCAACAGAACAATGTCAGAACAGAGAATAATAGGTTATGGGATAGGGCTTACTGGTCCTTTATATAATCATCGAATGTGATACTGATCGCTGATTTGTTGTTGTCGGTGTTTGTGTCAGGCTACCTAGAAACACGGTTTTAATCCCCCGTTACAAAAACGCAACAAAATAACAACAACAAGAATAATGGCGTCTTCAAATTTCAGTTTGGGATTTTATTTTATTAATGATAATAATAACAATAATGAAAAAAACGAAAATAGTGAATCAAGGTTTGTCAGAATGAATGACAAAGAAGTAAATGAGTTGGTGTTGGCAGGGCAAGCAAAAGCAACAACATACAGTACAACTTATGTATTGAAAATATTCAAAGAGTTTGTGTTTCTTATTTCGTTACATATTTATTGAAATGTAATTCTAAAACAAAATGATTTATTTCAATTTAATATAGTAATAAGCCTATGTATTTACTTGCAGAATGGGCTGAAGCTAGAAATATCACTAACAAAGTGGGGGACATGAATAAAGAAGAGTTGAACGGCCATTTAAGAAATTTTTACGCCGAAGTGAGAAACAAAAGCGGAGGTCAACATAGCCGTTCAACTCTTCTTTCTATCAGAAATGGAATCGAAAGACATCTTAATTCACCACCATATAGCAAGGGTTGGCGCTTGGCTGAGGACTTGGTATTTACAAATTCAAACTTTGTACTAAATGCAAAACTCAAAGCTTTGAAAAAGGAAGGAAAACTATCGCCACAGCATAAACCTCCCATCGATGAAAATGACATGCAGACATTGCAAACATCAAATGTCTTTGGCATTTCGTGCCCAGAAGGACTCCTCAGAAACATATGGTCCCACATCACCCTTTTTTGGTGGGTGCAGAATAGGACGAGAAGGGCATAGAGAGTTAAAACATGATTTTATCTTCGAAACAGACAGTTCTGGACGAAACTTCATCACAATGAGCCACACTGAAATTAGTAAAAACCATCAAGGGGGCTTATCTGAAAATGAAGAAAATTACGAGTCAATGGGCAGAATGTACGAAGGGGAAACACAGAATGATGGCTATTATGCGTTAAAAGCATACCTGTCAAAGATAAATCCGAAATGCGAGGCACTATTTCAAATGCCATACAGAAGTTGGTCCCCACATTTAAACACGGCATGGTTTGAAAATCGCACATTAGGAGTTAACTCTTTAAATGAAATGATGGCAAAAATAAGCAATATTGCAGGATTGTCCAAGAGATATACCAATCATAGTGTTAGAGCAACAGCAATCACACTACGGTGGAATGGCGGATTAAGTAGCCGACATATCATGTCCATATCTGGTCATCGTAACGAGTAATCGCTTCATCATTACACCAACAGACCTTCAACAGAACAACTTCGGCGCTGCAGTGATGTTATTTCAGATGCTATAAATAAGCCCGCTAAAGTGTCAAGAACAAACGAGGATGTTCCATCTCCAAGCCAAAGTGTTGTTGTTAGAAGCGTATCAAATAATAGCTCATCTCATGTCTCTGTTGGCATATCGTCTACATCTTCAAATGCATTTGCTTCAATGTTTTCAAATTGTAGGCCTACGATTGGCTCTGAACATCTTGATTTAGTTCCAGACAAGAACTTAATCAAACTCTTTTCAGTTTTAATTCAAATAGGTGTGTATATTAAATTTTCAAGTCGTGTTTACATAATTGAATGTGAAGATTACATTAAGTTCAGGAGTTAACAACAAGCTTGTTTCTGAGACTTTATTGCAGAGTGATCACACTTACTTTTCATTAAAATTCAATTTTGGGGTAATGGTGTTTTGAGCGTGTTTCTATTGAAAATCCGCGATCGTCCTAGTCTCTGCGATGACGTCATTTAAGGAGAATTTACACGTGATCAAAATTGAGATCTCTTTATCATCGAAATAACCAACTTGTTTATTTTATGAAACAAGTAGAAAACGGTTATCCGTGTTAAGTACTCTGATACGAACACTTTGGGTGTTATGAGACACTCAAGAGGCCAAAATCCTTAAGCCTCTTTCATGTCTCATTACGCACCCAGCGTGTTCGTATCAGAGTACATAAAACTCAGCACCGTTTTCTATTAGTTATATATCACACCACAATTTACATGGTTTGAAAAGCTCTCTGAAAGCTGCAAATAATGCGAACAATAAAAGAGCGGAACTTCGTGACAGCAACGCCTTTAAAAATTGTCACAAGACAATAAAGCCTGGTTTCCATGTAGCAAATTTGCCTGCGTCGTCGCCTGCGTCGTTGCCTGCGACATTTGCCTGGGTCACAGCCGTAGACAATTAATGATCTTTTTTCTATTGTTTCGACCGGATATCATTTGTCTTGCCTGACTGATTTCAAAGTTGGAGTGAGTTCAAAAGAGGAGACAAAAGAGCAAAGTCAATTGTTATTCAAAGGGTACGCATTGCCATACGAAGGGGCTTTGCATCCCCGGGGGTAACTATAAATGGTTGGTATATGGGGACGTGCCAACTTTATGAGGGTATCTTTTCATGGTCTTTGAACATTTCTGAGGTATCTATTTCAGAATTTTCAAAATATTACAGGTATTGTTTTTCAATGAGCAATAAATGTTTATCGAAAACCACCAAACTGTAATCTATTTTCAAATATGCGTCGATAAAAAAGTATATGAGGTATACATTTTGGCCTGAATAAAATTATCGAGGTATCAATTTTTTAAAAACAAAATTTTGGAGGGCAAATTTCTGAATTCAAATTGGCACCCATCTGTCCCTGAAATTTCTTCAGTTACCCCCTGGGATTGCAAAGCCTAATGGGAATCCTGGATAATAGCAAGTCTTCGGATGAACTTTTCTATTTTACTCAAAATATGGGTTATTTATTTGAAAGTTATAGGTAAATAGGTTGTATATAATAATAAACTTTTTTCTTTTTAAATAGTCTGCAACGGTTTTGCGGGATGCGATGAAGTGTTCTCCGTCAAAGATGTCTCAGGATGGGGGACTAGGGGTCATTGGTTTTGACTGAGCAACAACAACATTTACTAGATTACAAACCAAAGGGCGCAAGATGGCTGCCTTGCGTTGTTTTCCATCCTATACCTGTTCGCGATTACCTACGATAAATTGCTCTCTTACATCATATAAAGCGTGTACTCATATCGTAAATATATCCAGGAGTAATTCCCAAAGCTCATCAGATGAGCAGAATGCTGGTGATCGTAGTTTCTTTTCAAAATTATTAGACATAAATGTTGGAGGCTCATTTGCACCAAAAGCTGCTCACTCAAAGGTTCTCAGTGAAGGAAGTGTTATATATGAATTACAAGGTAAGATACCTCAAAACACACAGGAAGCATTGCGAAGTTGACTAAGCATTAGTAAAACAGGAGTCATGTAGTTGCATTGGAGTACTGTCCTCAGAATAGATAGATCTGTTCTGGAGTTTCTGGAGGCGATAGGCGATCAATGTTATGCTGTTATGAGTAGGCTACCCTCATGCCCCAAACAACAACACAATAAGCAAAATTTGTCAAAGCAATGGCATCAAATACCCGTGATTGGAATGATTGGACCATATATTAGACCTACCCTCTGACCCCTGACAATCCGTTTGCAAAGTATGGCAACTTTTGCCGAGATATCTGGGGCGGCAGCAAATTTGACTTCAGGGCGCCAAAATCCTTCATTTCAGCAAAAATTAGGAAGAAAGTGGCATAAAATTCATTTTTAACTCATGGGCAGCAATCACGAGAAAAATGTTTATCTCGGGGGCGCAGCTGCCATGCTTTGCAGACCCGCCTGACAGATAGTGTGAATAATTCATTTAGTCAGATTGTAGGGCTTGTCTGATTTACGGAAAACAGAAAGAAATTTACGGAAAAATATAAAACGAGGTCCATTGTATTCTGCTTTCCTATAAACAAGTATACAGCATGGGAATTTATTGACTGATCTATAAATCCCGCTTTGATATGCCGCAATTTGACGAGTGATAAGCGGGACTTATATCCTTCGTACAGCGTGCGCATGATTCTGCGCAACAGCATTCTGTTTGATTGTATTGTTCTGGCAAATTGTCACGCGTTTGATGTACGGGGAAAGACGGGGTCCAACGTTACGTAAATTAATGGATGAGCCAAAATAAAAGTAATTAAATCTACATGGAAGTTATGGTTAATCAAGTCGATTAGCTGATGCTTGTAGAAAGTTACAAACTTATTTCAACATCATCATTCATAAAATGCCGATGACGAAATTATCTGTAAATGTTTTACCCTTTAGGATTGTTATTCTGTCATTGTGAATGCTTTGGAATTACCATCGAAAAATTGAGCAGTTCCACATGTACAAGAACAAGGGAAAGAATATTTCATAATATAGCACCCATTAAGTGTAATGTTAATCATTTCGACAATGAATCATTTTTCAATCCGTATTTCGATCTCCAACGAGCGCTCAAAAAGTTTGCAATAAACAGGAGCGTGCAATAAATCAATTTCTCGCAAGAATTAATCAGTTGGACGTGTCCCAGATGGTAGACTCAGATTCAGACCAACTATGAAACTGAAAGGAGTGAGCGAGTTTTCACAATCATTGGGATTAATGCAGGCCTACACGACACCACACCACGTTACTGCATCACATTACTCAGTTTGCCAGTGTGTAAAGATTATCCATGTGTTTGTTTTGTAATTGATTGCTAATTCTGTTTAACCATCCTAAAAGATTATAATTGGTTAGGTCTGAAACATAAAAGTCCGGTTTTTCTGCCATTTGAGCTTTTCCTCGTTACTGACAGAAGGTCCACAATTAATTTCGATCAAATTCTTAATTAAAAATTTTTGTAATAGGATTTTGACCATTTTTTGTGTTGTTCATCAGCAAATCGCTAATGACTGGTTGATGAAAAATGGAAAAATAAGGTTTGTTTTCACGTTTCAGATCCCCGTTTATTTTTAATTGAGAGATTTTTGTTGATTGTACAATGCCCTTTTAATAAAAAAACGTGTGGGTTTTGGCGCAGCCTAACAATACATAGCCTATATGCTGATCTTTAGGTACCGGTAAGAGCCATTTATTTTTACAGATGCAATCACATATAGCCTAATATTTACATGTTTTTGTCTATAATTAGAGTCTATGATTTGTTGTCTGTCATAAATAATTTATTTTAAGGAATACTGTATATAGGACAATATTTTGATCCATGTATTGTACTCATTGCAAACAGATGATTATTTGTTTATTTATCCATATTTCCTAGAAAGCATTATTTTTGAAGTCTTTTTTATGAATCTCATATATATCTAGATTTATATTTTACTGACCTTTATGATTGTATTATTTATTTGTGTTAATTCCTAGTTGATCATGTCAAACCAGATTGTGTGCTTGATTACAAAAATGAATTGTAAGTTGTACTGAGATATTGACAAATTATAATAACTAGGAACACTATTGTGGCAATATCCAGAATAATTATTTCCAAAATAGGTGACCTGGGTTCGACAAAAGGTTAAAGCAAATCCTGAAGAATTGTAATTCAACTCAGTTAATTATTTGCCACGCCATTTGACACCATTTTTGATATTGTCTATTGTTATCATGAAGAGGTCATCACCTTTCCAGCGTTAGATACTAGAAATGAAAATTTACGACATCATTTGAATAATATTGACACTTAAAAACATAAAAGCAGTTCAGAAACAACAACTAGAATAATCCAACAGAGTAGCCTATTTATTAAGATGTTGAACAATAATTAGATTATCAAAGAGTTTATACACAGAAAATAGCGTCATTTTCTCAAGATTGGATTTTGATGTGAGAAAGTGAGAGAAACCGAGAGACCATGAGAATCAGTGTAAAAGCGTGAGACTCACGGCAAAGCCATGAGACTTGGAAGGTCTGGAAAAACGGAAACACGCGACTGAAAAAATACATACTGAAATACAAAATAACATACTAAAATTCTCAAACATATTTGAAATGAATTCATTTTATTTATTTAATCTATCAAGAAATCTCTATAGAGAAAACGCCATTGATGTAAACCTTATGATGAATAATTTCCAAAGAAATGAAATACAAAAGCCGTAAAACTTTTTTTAAACTTTCAGTCGCTGATGACATAAAAAATTCGGGAAACAATAGAACTATTGTTTTATTACGATTAATCTATTCTGAATCGATTCTCCTCTTCGATTCATCGATCCCCAAAAAAACTGGATCGACATATCACTAAACTGTTTATGAACCGGAAATAATAGGTCTATTACTTACCGACCATCCTTATTATAAATATAACATACTTAAATAAATAATCATTATACAGTCAAACTTGCTCAATATCCCCCTTTGGTACGGATGAAAAGCAGGACATCAAGCGAGGCGGAAAGATGAGAGTTTGTGCAGAGAATTGAACATGGGACATTAAAAAGGGGATATTAACCGAGTTCGACTGTATCATATATACTAATTTATGTCATATAGAAAATTTTTTTTGAAATCAATGTTGAAAATGTCATTCTATTGGATTCTCAAATTTTACCATTAGATCTGATATCTTTCCAAAAATTCATAATAACGAGGATCTTCCTTGTAAACTCATTGGAAGTTGGACTACTCAATTTGGCAAACTAGATCAAGCAGGTAACACAAATAAAATATTATATTTTTACAATGAAAAGAACAGTGAAGTGTTTGAATAAGGCTTCTCTCTGAAAAATTCTGCATACTATTAATAATTTTATATTAATTATATCTATTTAGTATAATATAATGAAAGCCTAGTATGAGGTGAACACATATATGTGAAAGTGCTCAATGTTTGTTAAGACAGAGCATAATATAGAATTGACACAAAGATAAGGCAAAAGCGTTTTCCCGTTACTCGGAGCTTCACACGTTTATTTTGCGATCATTACACGGTTTTAAAGACGAGGCTTAGCCTCATCTTTGTGTCAATTCTATATATTTGGTAGAATTAAAATTAATGTTTAAGCTATATCAATTCTTGTTCTCAAATAATTGATTCCAAAATATCTCGATTTATCCACTACTAATGCATTTAAATATTGGATTTTTATCTGTGAGCATTTGCGCATGAAAACGCTTCTTCATCAGCTTGTTCCTTAACTATATCACCTCAAAGTAGAAAGTTAAATTTAAATGTTATTTCTTGATACAGTTACAGTACTTTTATACTCATTAGAAGTTTCCCTTGTTTTGATTGATGCAGATTGTTGTGTATATTAAACTCTTCACACATAGTAGGGATCATAGGAATATTGTTCATGAAGTAACTGTGAAGTTTCCTAGAGACTGAAACTTTTATACTATTCTTGTAACTAGCATAACTTGTACTTATATGGATGAGTATCATAGAAGAAAGTATATAATGATACAGCTACAGTCAAATTTGCGTTAATTATATACGTTGTCTTCTCTCTAGTTCATCTATGGACATATACCGGAGGTTACAAAGCTGTATCACAAGCAAAGAAACTAATGGCTACAGATCCAGTAAGCCAAACGCTATGTTAATTTATGCCAGAATTCTACAATTATGTTTTATTTAATTATTCCAATCACATGCTTTTTACAGTTACCAGATGTAGCTAATTTGCAAGGTTCAATAAATTGGAAATCATTAGATTGTTAGCACAAATCCTTTCCAAAGGGAAAAAAATATGTTCTATGCTTTAAGAAATCTCAAGAAAAGCTATTTACTCATTTCATAAAGAAATTTCATGAAAATGTGTTCATGGAATGTAATTTTCTCCGTATTGTGATACTGTATAATGAAGAAATTATCCTAGAGTGATTAGCCTACATTGAATTTCATTTCACATTTTACTTGATTAAAAATAAAGAAAATTTAAAAAATGTGACTATACAATGTAGACACTATAAACTAAAACTACGTTTTGCTTTATCAAAATTAGCAGAATATTACTGTTATGGGCAGGGTCAAACAACATATCTGGAATCCTAGAGGCATTCAATCAAATTATTCTAAATTTGTTTGTTGATGTTTGACCAATAAATTATTAAAATTAACAATTTGTTCTGAATTTGCTACAACCTTCTGGAATCAAGTTTTCCAGGATTCCTACTTTTGTCAGACTGATGATTGATATAGTTCATCAGCTTGTAAATATTCTTAATTCATAATTTATCACTTATGTTGGCAATGTTAGATTGCTCAATACTGTGTAGAGCTATCTCATGAATTATATTTATTATTTAGAATGTATAGAGTGTAAAATCTTTGAAGTCAAATTCTCTGGGGCGGGAGTCGACTTTATTGCTGGAAAGGTTACGGTTGCAAATTTCAAAATTGAACACTTTAATTGGTAACAAAGGGTTTAAGACCAACAGTTTTCAACAGTCACCTTATACAGCTGTCGTCAAAAAACAGTATTTTCTATTAACTCAGCCCTGTATATAAAGGCCACCTGCATATAATGATCAATTGATCTACCTCTCTCAGTTGGCTGTTATATACAGGTTTCATTGTACTGCAATTAATTGATTCTGCACAGTCAATACATGTTTTCTAAAATTCATGACAGCCAAATCTCAAGGTAAATTAGAACCACTACTTGCTAGAGCTGCAGATTGCAGAATACCAATGTAGTAACTGCTTAAAGGAGCAAAATTGAAGAATGTTGGTCGCTACAAGCTCAATTTGAATTTAGCTTAGTGTAATTTCAACAATCAACGTCAGTCATGGCTTCAAATTTCAGTTTCAGCATGGTTTCAGGCATGAACAAGAAACACTCACATCGCTCTAACCACGTAGAGCCCATAGGTCAATTTTACTCCTTTAATAGTGTAGTAGCTTTTATAATCAATGATGCTCTGGTATATCATCAATACACCATGGATAATTATATTTGTAATGAATTGAAACCAATGCGAAAGGCCTACAATTTAGTTATATTGTGACCTTCCTGCAGGAATTATCAGAATTTGCCAGAAGAAAAAGTAATTTGCTTCGACATCGTGAAAATCAATTACTGAATTCTTTTCATTTTTGGGGAGAACCACAAACAAAGGAATCAGATAAAACATCGGAGCATATCTATGAGCTACGTAGCTATTCTTTGAAGGTAAGCAAAACTGTGCAATTGCTACTAACAATTACTTCTCTTTGAGTAGTGTTATAATTGCTATTATGCAAATGGTACCAATCGATATTACTTGGGTAAAAAGTAATTACTGATTACTGGATTACTGCTTTATCCATAAAAGTATCAGCAACCTATGTTTTGATGAAATCAAACTGATCAAATCACAATAAGAGGAATTTAATGTTAGCGTAGTAGGCCTTCTTGTGTTACATAATGATAGCTGCTAGGAAACCAATTTTATGTCTTCAATTATTGTGTTGGCTTTAAAAGTGTGTTATTGTTTAAAGTCATTTATTGGACATTTATTTGTGCCGAGCAGAAATAATGAATCTATTTATTGCTAAATTATTGGTTTCCAGCTAGATAAACAAAGAAAGTAATATAGCCTGTAAACAAGCCAAAAAATGCAAGCTTTGCCTTACAGAGAAATTTCTGATAATATTTTACAACAATAGAAACCTACGAAACAAAAGGTTAGAACTGATTTCGAAGTTTCGCCTCGAAAACAAATATTACCTTTGAAACTTCAAAGTGTAAATTATTTTCATACGTGTATATACTGATAGTTATTGGTTTGTTTTTTCATCAGAATAAATACCGTCTGAAGAGCGCACTAGAGCGAAACTCAGAGTCACAGCAAACTTGACTAATCTTTGTTTCATTTATACATCTAGCTCTACTTAACTGTATCAAGCACTCTCTTAAATTGTCTGTGTGTTATTATTATTATTATTATCATTAATATAGTACAAATAGTCTAGCCTGTAAACATAAACATTTCATTTCTTAAAGATAAACATTCCATTTGTCAGCATATCAGCATCATAATACAATTGAACACGCATACTGTGTGTCTAGGGGACATTCCTGGAACAAATTACACTTATAAGTTAGACTAGATAGATAGGTGATAGCAGATTTTTTTATTTATATTTGTAATGAATTTAGACAAATTTGTTTTGAAACTTGGAATATTAATTGAACTAATTATAACTTCACCACTTTTAATCAAAGTATTAAAAAACATGGTTACTAAAGTCAGTGTCAGTGTGAGTATCGCTGAAATTAAACTTTTCAAATAGAAAAAAAATGCCATACATACATTGCTCTGTGTATCTGATAATTCTTATATGTCTCTTTCAGCCTGGCACTATGATTGAATGGGGCAACAACTGGTAAGATAATATTTTTTTTAATATTCAATCAACCAACTAAACCAATGCCCATATAGACTTCCTGACATTCAACAAATGTTCAACTACTGTGTCCCTTTAAGCCCATTAAACTGTTCTCTTAAAGTGTATGAAAATTCCTTTGATATTTCTCTGAAATCAAAGAAGTTGGATATATTGCAGGACATTTGTAGTTGGATTTTCTTATTGTTGGTGTACTGGTAATTTGCATTCCGCGATTCTAGAAGGGAATGATGCTCAATGGATCAATCTACTGCATTCCATGTTCCAGATTATATCAGAGAGAAGGGTCTGACGAATGGTTCCTCCTTCCAGAAACTTATTTTTTGTTGTTCAAAAACCGTCAGAACCTTTTCACCCAAAATTTTGCTTGAAAATAATGTCATTTCTTAAATTTGAGGAGAAAATAGAAGCAAAGTCCAGCGTTTTCTGAATTTTGGCCCTTCTTGAATCCCAGTTGCCCAGGTTGCTATGTGCTGTCAGTGGGTGATTACAGTCAACATGTGTTTACAACTATATATAGGGTTAAATGCTATTATCTAAGAGTTTTCTTTGCCTTAAGTTGACATTGTTTGCCATACACAGCATGAATTGAAAATTTTTTATGGTTATGTCGTGTTAAAAAAGTCTGAAAAAATATCTACGAGATATCTTCAGAACATTACTCATCCTTGTTATTCTGATATTTTAGGGGTCGAGCTATCAAGATTCGTCAAAAGCATGCAGTTGGAGGGTTTTTCTCACAGATTGGTGAACTTTATCAAGTTCATCATATTTGGGGTATGTTTGAAGGAATGTGTGTTATCCATTTCCTGACTTTCTAATTATGTTACATTGCCAAACTAAGTCAACTATTTAGTTAGTAATTTTAGCTAATTGGCAGGGTCCGACAAAATGTTTTACCTTCCGCAAACCTTTAAAATAAACGTTTGAGTAATTTTACTCACATAAAAACGTAAAATTGGAAATTTATTTTTCATAATTTTCCAATCATTTTAGCATTGTATCCAGCATTTTGTCTTTTCCTTCTGACATTTGCTAGCCTTCGGCAAACGAGGTTCCCAAGCGTTTTGGCTTTGTCGGACCCTGCTAGTTGGTTACTTATTGACATGTTCCATATTAATTTTATATAGCATATATATTTTATAGCATATAGAGATCTTGCTCATCGAAAGGAAGCTCGTGAATTAATGTGGCAGGTACCTGGTTGGGATGATTGTGTTGCAAATACAGGTAATCCTTCTATTTGTTGTTGTTACTGTTTAATTACCCCTGTGAAAGCATTCACAATCGTTATTCATTCCGATTTTCATAAACTGTCTCATGTATTGTTATTTAATTCGTAATAGTAGTAAAATTTTAATAGATTATGTAAATTCAGAATATGTAATGAAGCTGTTAAGGGATTGACAAGACTGGTCTTACGGTTTTCACCAGTGTTTCGTCCCTGCCAAGAGACTCATTGGAGAATTTTCATATCTGATCAGGCATCATGTCTGAAGTCCCGCTAACGAGTAATATAAATGGTAGCAACATCTGTGCATATTACATGTGCAATTGCGCATGTATAGAATTGCAAGTCAAATGAAACTAAACTAAATATGTCCAATATTTGTCAGCAATGGTTAAATGTGAAATTTATCTTAAAATTGGACTAAACTTGTGTAATAAACTGCAAATACACTTATGAAAACAGTCCATGAAGTTTACAAAGTTCCATGAACTGTTCAAGAACATTTTATAAGCAGTTCATGAACGTTTAATGACCTCATTGACCTCATTTTCATAAACTTTGGTCATTTAGCGTTCATAGTGGATCTCTGCTATTTGAATTCTCAATTTTGGAAGTCCCTGAAGTCAGTATTTTTGTATTTACTAATACTGCTACAGTATTTACTAATATTTAGAAAAGGGGTTATTTCTCCACAGGAAATTTATAAATATACAAAACCTTATTTGCAAAACAGCCTAAGTCGGTCCATTTTTGTCTGACACTCCCTTAATGATAATGTTGATTATCGCCCCTGCCTGCCCTGCTAAGGGCTTACATTAAAACATTAAATCTTGTTTTATTATATTCCACAGTTCCTTTAGTCAATAATATGGAATCAAGATTACTTGTGCCTTATCCATTCTCACCATTGCAATAGATGACAAATGGATGAAATAACCTATACAACTAGTTATTCATACATGTTATTACATTGATTTCCAACATTTTGTCCAGTGATAATGCTGACTGCCAGATCTTTGTAGATTATGTATAGCTCAATTAAATACAATCTTTATCAAAATGTATTGCTATCACTCTGATTAACTTGTCAACTTCACCATAACGAGGGACGAGTGATATATGTAAATGTGTATTTACTAAGACAGAGTTTTATGATTGGATTGTTGTCATTCGAATAAAGATTTTCAAACATGCATGACCATTGAGAAACATTTTTATGGTCAATTATTGATTCAATATTGCTTGCAGCTAAAGTTTAGCTAAATCCTACTTTCAGAATTGCCAAATTGTCTAATACGAAATTGTCTACAATTTGAGGTCTGATGCCAGAATGGTCTATGAATTTGGATATTTTAAGTATGGAGATATTTGTTAATTGTAGCCTATAGAAAATTCAGAAGAAAAAAAGTTGTATTAGTCTGAACTGTTCATATATTGCTTATGAACCTCATGAACTAACAATGAACTGTCCAGGAATGGTTCATGAACAATATTCATGAGCTGTTCTAAAACACCTTAAACAGAGCTGATAAAAATCAACCGCTAATGGCCGCGCCCCTGCAGAAAAGGGTATTGACCTCATACACTGTTCATTAACATATCCCCCTCTAATGCAAGTGATAGGTGGTGGGACATTAAGTATATAAAGAATATGAGGGTTTGTATCATCAATAATGGCAATTAGAAATCAGTTTTGTGTGGAGATGTTAGCCAAGGTCACATCAAATGGAGACATAAAAATGTTTTTTTTTTTAAATCAAGTGTGTAATATTTATATAGTATTTAATTCATCCTTTGTCGGTGCAGTTAGGATCTACATCATTTGGCAACGCATGATAATTTGTAAATTTACATAAATGTCAACTACCATATTTGCATTAGTCACTATGAGTGTGATCCAAACCATTATTAAATACATAAATATATATATATATATATATATACACTACATATATTAAAAGTAGCTACTAAAACAATTAAATAGCTGTTGATAATGACGTGAAATTTCATAAAATAGAGAACGATTACAAAGTATTTCCTAAATTTGACAGCTCCACTCAATAGCTCTGTAGTTATGTACCAGACTTTAATAAGATTCTCTCAGTAATTGAATTCCTATTGACCAGCAACAGGCGTCCTGATTATATTTATCATTTGTTCATGTGTTCATTGAGACGTAATACGTTCTGTGCTTGTTTAACAGATGGCATATCAATCATAGCACCTTTGAAAACAAATGCTCCCTAAGAAAATTAAACAAATTAGAAGTATGTAATTAACTGAAAAATGTGTCAGCTTGTACAGTATGTGAAGTACATTTCCAAAACAGACATTTTGTACACAGTATGTTGCCGATTGCTGAGAGAGAAATGAGAATACTGTATGTGTAGTAATTGTGTACTGTTCGAGTCATCAACAAGACAGATGAAAACAACTTTAAAGGGAGAATACTGACCGGGGAACGTTGCGCGCGGAACTTGAATTCTTCATACCAAATTCAAGTACTCGTTTTGAAACAGAGTTGGCCTCGCCTTAATTCTATTGTTTTGAACGAAATAATCAAAAACACGAGACAGGAACAAATGTCGAAGCCGTGAACTCGTGACAATCATCAACGAATCAATGTTTTTAAACAACGATTTATTCCATGCATTTAACTCAGATTCGCATAGTTTTATTGAATTATCACATTAGTTTGCTTTTGGTATATTTATCCTTGGTTATATTTACTGAAGTTGCCTTGTTATTAGTTGGCAAGCTTTTATGGTCCGATCGTTACATCAACAAAAACATGAAAAAGAACGATAGTCGATACGCAAGATGACCTAAGATGTCAAGAAACACAAGGATTTGGCTTTATAACGAAAATCAAAATGTTAAACAAGGTTCTTGTTTAGTGTTACTTTCGTTCAACATATCAATCGAACTGGTCGAACTAAAAACGCTCCTGCACATCATACTTTTTATACTGTTGATCACATAGTAAACAATACATTAAAGTCCAGAACGTGATAAAATAAGTACGTAGTATAGCAGATAGCTCCCAAATTGTGATTTTAATTTGTTCATTTGAAATACTTTCCATAAAATCAACATACGGCCAGAATAATAAAACGAAGCTCACTCACACGCACGGCAGCTTTTCTCAAAGCTTTGTTTAAATTGATGACGTATGAGTTGGTTGAGCGCGCAATGTTCCCCGGTCAGTATTCTCCCTTTAAGAACGCTTCTATTAATCAATAACAACTATCCAACTCTGTTTACTCCTATGCATATTTATCTTCTGATCTCCACGCACGTGGAAGGTGTGGGACGAAGTATGGAATATTAATTAATTAACATAAATTACAACAGTATATGGGGCAAAGTGGATACATTACGTAAATTGTCTGCAGTTGGCTAAAGACAATATATTTTATAACAAATTTTCGTTTCACTTCAACGTCAAGAAAACCACATGCTCTCAAACTAATCCGACTGTTGGATTTAGATTTTAAAACAGTTTTGTGTGAAATTTAGCTAGAACATATTTGAGTAATTCTTTGCTAGATAATTGGAGAATTATTATTTTAGAAAATTGTTCAAATTACTTAAAAAATGACATTAGAAATTGATGAAGCATGCTATTAAACACTCTCCAAAAATGCAAACAAGGGGCACAATTGATCTCACTTGCACGCTTCCCTGTAAAGATCTGATAGCAATTAACATACCTTTCCTTTTTGCTGGTGAACTTCAAATGCATCAATCAACTCTTTGGCATTTTTTATGGCCTCATCATTAGGACTGAAAGATGCATTCACAATGTCAATTTGATTTGGATGAATTATTTGTTTTCCTTAAAAAATAGAAAAGTAATTAAAGATTTCCTGTTTCATCTCATTTTTGATAACCATACTCCAGACATAACTGAGATGGAATGAGTGAGCTACAAACTATGACATTTAAATATTTAAATATAACGTAATGCAAACGTAAATAATAAACTTTAATAAAAACAATAAACAGTTCAAAGACTTCTTAAATAAATCCTAATGGACTGCCCCTATGAATAAAAGCTCTAAGTTCATGAACCTGAAATTTCTCAATTCGTAATGAACGTTTCACAAACTTCATGAACAATTTATCAACTTCAAAAACGGTTCACAAACATTTTCTTATGGGTTCATAAACAGTTCATAAACCGGTTCATGGACGTGAAATAGCCCAAAGTCCGTGAGCTGTTCATGAAATCTAGAGCAATTTCATGTTCATGAACTAATGAACCAGTTCTTGTAGTTTCTTTACTTGAATAGCATATTGTGTTTTTCATTTTACCAGAACCCAAACGATTGATGAAACTTCTAATTGTTCTTTGAACAAACCACCTTTAGGGGTCGCAGTTTATTCAAAAGTGGTTATTAAATTGATGAAACATTTTTGTGAACAATAAATAAAATTGATGATTTCTAAAATTTCAAATTTGCAACCAAAGTATGCCTTCAGTTTAACGCTTTTATTTGATTTTAAACTATGCTCTCATATAGAATTGATTCAAGAACATTTGCAAATCACTTGTTTGTTTGAAATTTGTGAGGGAACTTGCCAGTGAGTAGATCATTGTATAGTAGCATAAGCTAGTTGGTTGTGACTAAACTGTTATATATTGTATGTGTATACTATTGTGTATAAACTTACCTGTGAAACCCATACTGGAACCTTCTTCTGATTGACGTGTAAGTCCATCTGAGTCTAAATTGATAGACAATATTGGGCGATTAATACATTTAGGCATACAAAGATAGTGTTTGCATGATGTTTGCAAAGTTGGTCAATGGCCCAGTAAAATAATTCTGCAAAAATTCGTACACTACAAAATATTTCATCAAAAGTTTCTGATCAATTCTAGAATTGTTCATAAAAAGTGGTGTTGATAAAGATCATGAACTGCACAATTTAGGCAACGTTCACCAAGTCTACAAATTGGCTGCGGGACTAGGCATACAAACGAAAAATCGAGAAATGTTCAAATTACATCATGAATCATTTGATAGCCATAGATAGGCCTGTGCCTACAAAATGATTCCAATAAAATAGAGTAAACAAACCTTTAAAGTTAATATATACCATATCTATGGCCTGAAGTTTGAACGCTTTGGAATGCACAACAAAATTTTGCCGGGCAAACATCAAGTTATTGCAGCTTACAGTCCTTGTTGCTCCTATGAATATCACAAACGAAACTCACAAATAAGGTAGCACATCTAATCAAAATGAATATTTTATGATGATGAATAAGCCTTAGACCTATTCTATGTATTGCATGCACAAAAACGTCTGGTTCACCATAAAACCTCCTGGAAAAGTTCATCAACTGTTTGTGAACATTATGAGCTGTCCATAAACGCATCAGATTTACTACAGGACATCATAGTCCTGACTATTTAGTGTAAAACCAAATCATTCCCCTGCGAAAAACGAATCCCTTGTGAATTGTTCACAAACAGTTCATGAAAATTTGGGCTATTTAATGTTCATGAACTCCTGAACTGTTTTTTTCCAGGGGTTACACATAGTATAACAAGCGCAATGATAGAAGAAAGATTGACTTGAATATACAAAACAGTTTAAAAAGCTAATTTCGAAAGGGTAGGTTCTGAATCAGCCTGTTTTTAAGTAATCTAATGAGGTCCATACACTGCATATGATATTAGGCTGGTTTTATTTTGTGCATAACATTCAACATCTCTTGTAAAGATTTTATATCTCTATCTAATTTAACAATGCCATTCTATTGTTTGATTCCATTGTGAGATGTACCACTACAGCAAATTTTATTTGCACAATATACTACAGTGAAACCTGTAGGCCTATATAACGGCCAGCTAAGAGAGGTAGATAAATTGACCACTATAGACAGGTCGCCTTTATATACAGGTTTGATTCAATAGAAAATACTATTTTAGACATTGAAAGAGTAACCACTAGAGAAAGGTGGCCGCTGTATAGAGGTGACCGCTATAACAGGTTTGACTGTATTTTGTTTGCCTTACCACAGGCACACGCACACTAATTTGTTGTGATTTTGAAAAGAAAATTGCTTTAAGATCTCTTGAAAAGAGCTATCCGACGTTTTATTTATTGCACGGTAGAATAAATATTGTGTTTATTAACATTATAAATCTTTCACTCACCAATACTAGCAAGAAAATCATCTGACCCAAATATAAATGCTTGACAAGATAAATGTGATGATGCCAAAGTACTTTCCATAATTGATCGCATATTTAGCATTCCAACAGCTGTCTCTATCATACCAATGAAATTTAATGGAGGACCAAATACTCTGTCATACCTTTTCAATGCTTGTGATACCAACTGTTGGAACTGAAAATAATATTTGAAAACGCACTCGTATGCCTAGGCCTATCAGTTTAACATTAATCATAGAATATGAGATAAAATCAAACTTGCTATCCAAGTGACCACCTAAATACAGCGGTGATCTATAGGCTGCAATTGTGGTGATGATGATGATGATGATGATGTGGCCATTCTTAAATATATGATGTCCAAAATAGGCTAGATTGTCTACTGAATCAATCATTGCTCTAAAATACGAAGTGCAAGGCCAAAAACACTATGGTGTTATTTGGTAGGCTTGGGCCTGGTATTTCAGATCATTGATGATAAATTTTTGCAAGAGGCTCAAAGCTGAAGAAAATAGGAAACTACAATGTATTACCAAAGAAACAATAGGCCTACCAATAAAAGCTGCCTGTGTAAAAGAAAGATCTACGTTGTGAAGTTTTCATTTAACCCGAATCGATTCTAGTGGTAAAACACCATTGAATTTAAATTGTATTTTGAACCATTAAATTAAAACTGGAATGACCTTCCTCAATTCAAACAAACTTGATTCTGGATTTTGTTTACTTTAGAAAAGGGTTACCATACGCTTATAAATGTTTGTAGGCTATTCATATTTACTACACAAGGAATGTTGGAAGACACAAGGAAAATGTTGAAAGCACTCACCTACATGATAGCGCTATCACACAAAACACTGGGAAATGGAGACCATATAAGTAGCTATTAGGCAATTGGAAATTGGTAATAGTTCCCTATAATTCACAGTAAAGAACGGTGGCCCAGACGTGCGAACCACAACAGACGATATCTCAAACCAAAACAGACAATATCTCAAACCACAATAGACGATAACTCAAACCACAACAGACGTTTTGAAAACACAACACACGTTTTGCGGTGTCTGTAACTTGCGTGTGTGGGTGCTGCGTGCTTTTACAGGAAATACGTCATATGTATCATCTTTTTGTATCACAATTTTTAGCGTCTCGACGTTACGAAAAAAGTTCAGGCTTGGCTAAATTTTGCAGTCGCTGATATGTTGCCATTGTCGCGGACTTTCTTCAGACTTGATTGATATATTAATATTCTGATTTATTAAACATTCATTATTCGACCGCTAAATAATTATATTAATGACAGCTATAACGTTTTATGATATTACCGTTTTATATACAATGTTAAACATATAAATATATATAGTAATAACATTGGAAATATTAAAACTTTGGCAATTGGTTAGTGCTCAATGCTAGTGGATAGCAGAGCGTAAATAATAAAATTAAATTATTCTTAACGTAACTTAAGTTATTGTGTCTTTGTTGACCTTCTCATTATTATTATTAATTATTCAATATTAAACATATATACCAATTTCAAATTAAAAATTGAAAATTTATTCTTAGCAATTTCAAGGCAATGAATGTATGTATCACACTGATACAGACTTCGAGAAACATTTCAGAACTTTCTAACCCCTACAAATAATTGCGTTTTCGTGTGATGGATTTCCTGCCGAATCAAGTGCAACAATTCATGGAAAATTCTTAGCTATAGGCCTACGGCTTTACATTTTAATCTCTTAAGAAATTACTTAAGTCTGGAACTCCGTCTGGAATAAAGTCCCCGTCAATTACGACATGAAAGCAACTGCCAAATTTAGCCAAGCCAGAACTTTTTCCATAACATCGAGACATTAAAATTCGTAAGCGAAGGTCATAGTAAAAAAGGTGATAAATTATGGCGTACTTCCTGTAAACGCACGCAGCACGCACGCACGCATGCAAGTTACAGACACAGCACGTTTTGAGAACACAACATACATTTTAAAAACACAACGCATGTTTCGATAACACAACATATATTTTGAAAACACAACACATGCTTTCATCATCATCATCATCATCATTTATTCAGAACCTTTAAGTTATACAAACTTTTTTTCAAAGGACTGATACATAGCTAAGTTGACAGGAAAACAGACATTAAGTAAAAAAACAGGCATAAATAACAGGAAAGAGTGGTAAGTGTAAAGTATACTAAGAACGTAAGTGCTTCTCAAGGAGACGTTTGAAAGTAGGCCTGCTTTGGACTTCCTTCATTGCAGACGGTAGATCGTTCCACTTATGCGCACCAGCGTCTTGAAATGAATGACGATGGCTTGACTTGATGTAAATGTCATTGTGGGCGTGAGATCTTGTTCTGGTGGAATACGGCAGTTGGAAAAAGTCGGAAAGCAAAGGAGGAGCTAGTTTGAATTTAATTTTATGAGTGAACATTAGTTGATGCAATGTTATTCTGTCTCTAACAGAAAGCCAACCTAGTTGACTTTGCATATCAGAGACACGAGTGCGATAGTTACAACGAAGCACTGTCCTCATTCCTCTGTTTTGCAATCTCTGAAGGCGATGTAGATGTTCGGTTTTACAGTTCCCCCATACGACAGCGCAGTAGTCAAAGTGTGGCAAAACAATGGTGTTATAAATAGTTCTAGCTGCTTCTTGCGGTATGAAGCGTCTCACGTATTTCAAAACGCCCAAGCTTCTATTGATTTTCTTATTAATTGCTATGACATGTTTGTCGAAAGATAGGGTATTGTCTATTAGAATGCCTAGGTATTTTAAAAGATCTACTCTTTCGACAGGTTTGTCATCCAGCTTTATTATTAAATCGACGTGTTCTTGTTTATTAAGTTTTGGCCTGGAGCCTATCACCATGCAGTTAGTTTTATTTATATTTAATGTTAGTTTATTTGCACACAGCCAGGCATGTATTTCAATCAGATCTGACTGTAAAATTTCTTCAACGTCTTTCAAATCTTTACGGGCTACATACAAAAGCGTATCATCTGCATATAGATTTACTTTACAGTTATTTACAGAGTTACAAATATCATTTATATAAATAAGAAAGAGTAGCGGCCCAAGGATTGACCCTTGAGGAACTACGTATTTAATTACACCTAAATTTGAATTTACACTATTTACATTAACAATTTGTTTTCTATTCAATAAATAAGATTTAAAAAAATTTAAGCTATTTACATCACTGCCGTATAATTTTAATTTATCTAATAATATATACAAGTCTACAGTATCAAATGCCTTTTTAAGATCAATACTAATTACACCTATAAGATTTCTATTTAAAATATTATTGAAACAAAACTCAGAAAAATTTAACAAACTGCCGTCTGTCGAATGGTTTTTACAAAAGCCAAATTGGCAATTAGTTAATAAATTATGTTTTGATAAATAATAATTTAACTGGGTATGACCAATTTTTTCTAAAAGTTTGGAGATTATCGGAAGGACTGAAATTGGACGATAATTGGTTCTCTCAGTTATGGCATCCCCTTTGTGTAAAGGGATAACCTTTGCTGTTTTCAGAGCTTCAGGAAAGACACCATCCCTGAGAGAAAGATTGAATATTCTAGTCAAGCCTGGTGCAATGCTGTGTGCAGTTTAAAAACACAAAAGCTTAAAAAAGCTTTGAAAACACAACATACATTTTGTAAACACAACACACATTTTTAACGAATCAGAGATGCAAAACACAACAGATGCTGTGAAAACACAGCATATGTTTAAAAAACACACATTTTGAATGGATCAAACCACAACTTGAACGCTGTCTCAAACCACAGCCAACGTTTTGAAACACAACACACATTTTTAACAGACAAGAGGTGCAAAACACAACAGAAGTTTTGAAAACACAAAAGGTGTGGGACTGGCATAGGGGTTTGGCAGCAGGTACGTTAAATGAAAATGAAGGGGTCAATCACAACAGGCATTGATCGCTCGGAGTGCAATCATTGAAAACTAATTTTTATAATATCAAGGCAATGCCACATTCCTAAAGATTTTATTCCAGATTCTACAACTTGCTTAATTTATTATTAATCCGATTTAGACAATTGTATGATATTCGTGACAAATCATCCATGATAAAGCATAAACGATAAGCATCAAACAATGATAGAGAGACATTCTATATTTTATTTTTATTTAATCAGTTATCTTTTATGTGAAGAACTTACGGCTAATAAACTTTTACAGTAGGGCACTTAACTTAATTTTTCGAAATTCAGAATTAAGGGTATGTGTGCTTTGCTCCTCTAGGTCATCCTATAATAAGCATACTCATCGGACAGTTCATGAACAGTTCACGAGCAATTCATGAATATTTGGGATTATTAACCTTCATGAACTGTTCATGAACTCCTGAACTGCTTTTTGTAGAGGTTGTATTGAGCTATTAACATATATTATTTTTGAACAAAATATATTCAGAATAAAGAAAGGCTACAAAATTCCCACTTTATATTAGCGATGTTGAATTCTCGTTTCTCACAATTTTTTTGAGAAATTCCTGTTTATTGGAAAGGGGTGACTCTTGATTCCCGTATTATAGAAATCAACTTCTCCAAAAATGATCACTGCTGGTAGTGAAGTGTTGATGTAACAGTCAATCTAAGATATGTAGGTTAACCTAAATTACTCTATTAGATCAGATATAGCCTACCTTGTGAACATCATCAGAATGTTCCAATTTTGGCAAAACAAGACCTTGAATTTGTATATTTCCCCTCAGCAAAACATCAATATCTTCTTCAGCCAAACCACTTTCAATCGGATTTATCCGCACAAGATACTCATTTTGGGATGATTGCAGATTATCAAGGAAAGATTTGATAGTTGCTCTTGCTTCGTGCTGGTAAAAGATTATCAAGCTACAAAATTAATTAGTTAATTGAGTATTGAAACCTGAAGAGACACTATATAGTAACTAAACATGCCAGCTCTGCCCCCTGGATTAAAATTTCTCTTGTGATTGCCGCCCCTGAAGCTGCAGTTTTCATTGTAAATTAACTGTTAAAAATTATTTTGTTGTCATTTTCTTCCTAATTGCTTATGAAATGATTGATTTTGGAGCCCCTGATGTCAAATTGATCAGTCTCCACCAGCCCCATTTTTTTTTGGCATAAGTTCACAACTCTGGATTTCAGGTCAGGGACATCGATTTCCGAGTAACGCCAAAGCAGAACATTGATAAACCTGAGTCAAAAAGCATGCAAAAATGATCTTACCCTGGTCTGCAAAGCATGTGCGCCCCTGAGATGAAAATTTACTCGTGATTGCCGCCCCTGAAGCTGCAGTTTTTCATCAAAAATTGGCAGTTGAAAATTAGTTTTTTGTCATTTCCTTCGTAATTTTTGCTGAAATGATGGATTTTGGAGCCCCTGAAGTCAAATTTGATCAGTTGCTGACCACGCCCCTAACGTATTTCGGCGCTGCCGTCCCCGAGATCTTGTCGAGATTGCCATTATTTGCAGACTGGATCTTACCTTTTTGTTGATGGCAACTCCATCTTCACAATCCAAAACAACACAATCGGCTTTCAAACCAAGAGACTTCTCAATTTTTTTCATATCATCACCTGGGACGTAGAGTAAGCTTCGTCTAGGTCGAAAGCCGTCAGAAGAAGACGACAAAAGCCGTTTGAAATTGACACTGAAGACCATACTGCTACTCTTCCGGAAAGCTGCCATGGTTATGTAGTTTCTGGTCCAGTGGTCCTACTACGGTAATAAGGATATTTCGCAGCCTAGAAGACCTCCAAAAAAGCCGGTCTGGAGTTTTGAAAGAGAGTCTCAGAAATCCACGTTTTTCTTCTGGAGAATATCGTGTCTGTAGTCAGTAAGCCAGGCTCATTACTTGCTGGAAGAATTATTTTAATTTAGCAGGTAACTTTCGATTATAAATACACCCTTGAATTACTCCAGGCATTTCATAAATAGAATTGTTTACCTTATTATTCAGCCTTTTCAAATCACTTCAATGGAATAAAAGCAAAATTCATAAATGAAAGTGAAACTGCAGCTCGAGGAGCCCTGTGCAATCTGGACCATCTGGGCTTACTGACTCGAAAATTGTCAGAGGATCTGCTGGCCTTACAAGAGCTGGTAGTGTTGGTCAGTAAGACACATGTACGTAGAGTTTGAGATTTTGTAATCCAGAGCGCATGTTTTGAATAACATAAGCCTAAATTCTAGTTGTGCCTATCTAATTGCGTGTGTATAACCATTGGAATTGATTTATATTCTGTCTATTTCTTACTTTTTAAATATTCTGATTCATTCTGAAAGATCCAACATGTCCGAAGTAGACGGAACTTTGATAAAGGACAACGAGGAGGTCCATATGGAGGAGACGACTGATATACCCGCGGTCTGTGAAACTGAAGAAAAACCAAAAGTACAACCTGATATTGATACCATAATTACCATTGGTACTACTGGAAATAATGACGATTTATGTACTTCCCAAAGAGAAGAGTTTACATCTGAGGCTTTCAAAATTGAAATAAAGAATTTGCCGAAGCATATCAGTCACAATGTAAGTAGGCCTAAGGCCCTACGCTTAGCTTGATTTTCCATGTGTGTCATGTGCAGGGATGTTAAAGTTACTTTTGAAAAGTAGTTAGTTACAGTTACCGTTACTTGGACGAGAAAGTAACTAGTTACTTTCAGACGTTACTTTTTAGAAAAAGTATCGGTTACTACTGTAGTTACAAGTTGCTTTTATTTCGAAAGTAACTAGTTACAGTTACTTTTTCCGTTACTTTTCCTAAATAAATCTAAAAATATCCAACAGAAGCAGTGAGATATATATGAAATATTGAAATAATATTTATGTATTTTAATTTGTTAATTAATCAAATCAAATGCTCCTTTCGACAATAATAAATACCAAAACAAACACCCGACGAATAATTCACAGCGATTCCTTTAGCGTGTTTGAATGAAAAGTCTAGTTATTCGATCCCCCTAATTATTAGCCTGCGCGCAGACCCAAATCTTTTTTTTTATGATTAGTAGGGTCTGCGTAATATCGACAGAAAGCTTGCGCTGGGCGGAAGTTGGAGGGAGTGGCGGAACGTCATTACACTTTAACTCCTGCTGTTCAGCGTTGTTCAACTACAGACGGCGTCACCAACAGCATTTCTGCAAGTCCGATTTTCGAAAATAACAAAACTTTTCACAATCAAAATTGACACTTATTATTTACGAAATAAAATGAGTTGATTCATAAAGACGTTCAAATGATTAATACTAACTTAATACAACATACTATTTCTGTTCAATATGAAGTGATCTAAGTTGTCCAATGTTTTTAATGCATTTGTTTTTGACAAAGAAACTCGAAAATTGACATCAACGATGAGAATTAATCTTTCGTAAAGAAATATTTTTGTAATCCATTGCCATGGCGCAGCGAACAAGATCCAGATATTAAATCGTTCTATATCTAATACAATGATTTGTTCTTTCGATATTACCCATGACAATCTGGCTTTTACGACGAACACAAACACAATCCAAATGAATTTCAGTATCTTGAAGTCAAGTCTTTGTTGGCCGATGCTGCATGTAAAATAGCATGTCCCGTCCTCTGTGAAAGGCAAATTAACAAGAAATCGTTTTTGTCAATACACTATGTTCATTTTACTACAAACATAATTATAAAAAGTCTGTGTTGAATAAAAAAATCTGAGGTCTCCCTCATACAAAACTGAAAAACGGACACAAGCAAAATGATTTTATCGAAGAAGAACGACGTTTTACTTGAAAAGGAATGCGTCAAGAACTTATATTTACCAACCAATCATGTTCTGGTTCTAGTTTTGGAGAACTCGCTAGCGATTGGCTGATGAACAATAGACAAACAATAGATTTCTCACGTTTCTGCCACTCCCCCTAATCCAGTCCAGCGCAAGCTTTCTGTCGATATTACGCAGACCCTACTAATCATAAAAAAAAGATTTGGGTCTGCGCGCAGGCTACCTAATTATCATAACAAAGAAAATCTCAAATTGCGCGCCATTAGTTCTATTTCTGGCTTTGGTTGCTATGACAATTAATTGATCGAACAGACAAGTCAGACATGAAACGGTGAATCACTTGAATATTATAAACTCGGAAATACAGGATTGGCAAAACAGAATGTTTACATCCCCGAATGTAATTTTTCTGCTATCCAAATTAATGGCAAGACTTCCTGCAATTACAAGAACATTTGTTTGTGTTTTATTGTTCTTGGATGGTAACAATAAGAATAATAAGAACAAAAGATTTTGATTAAGTAAAACACAATTGCGATCGAGAAGCTGCTAACTTTCAGCACTCTATTGTGAAAAAAGTAACGGAAAAAAAGCGAAAATGTAGTGAAAAAGTAACGAGTAATCGTTACTTCATGTTTAATCCTAAATGTAACTAGTTACAAGTAGAAGTTACTTTGACAGAAAAGTAACTAGTTACAAGTAGAAGTAACGATTACAAGTAACGTTGTTACTTTTGTAATCGTTAGGCCTACTAACATCCCTGGCCATGTGCATGTCGTGTTTCAAGGATTAATCTTTGCTGAGGGGAGACCGGGTAGGCCTACACATCTGACGCTTTTTGGTTTCTAACTTGTAATTATTTTATTTTTCGCTCGAAACAAATAAATCGTATATCATTTACTAGCTTAATGTGCCATGTTTAAAAGGGTGGATTTTTAGAAAACGAATCCCTAGTTGAGCGGTGTGACTTCGGCCAGACTGGGGTGACTCTGGACAGTGAATTTAAACTCTCAGCAATGCATGAAACAGATGTTTATTGACATCAATCGAAAGCTTTATCATTCATCTACTCAGAGAAATCGATGAAATTATTCATAAATTACAAAAAATGCTAATATTTAATAGTTCTTTAGCTCGTCGAAATAGTCATCGAAAGCCGTAGATTCAAGTGATAACTCAGCTGCCCCAAACGAAAACAAACATGCTCGTAAATCAACAAGAGTAAACCAAACTCTTCAACATATATAAATTGAGACATATCTGTAATTAAATGCACTTCATGCTAGGGATGAGACGATTGTTCTGAAAACAATGGGAATTGCCGATCATTGACGCCAATTTTTACTAATCGGAAAATAATCGGCATCGGCAAATCAATCACTTTGTCAATCGTTAAATCGATTGTTTTCATACAATAAAATTCAATATGAAATTTCTGTATTCGAAAATTCGTTAATTTTATGTTTTGGTTTTGTCTTAAATAAAAGTTTATTAGAATTTAGAGGGCACAATAAAAATCAAACATAACAGTGGTAAGTATGAATAGATAGTCTTTTCTATCATGTAGGCCTACTTATTTAATTAAAAACATATTGGAGAAAAAAGATACAAGCAAAGTATGAATAATTGAATGTAACAGAAATATCTGCGTCGTGTATCAGAAATTCTTCTCTGATAATACAATGTCACCGAAATATTTGTTTGAACAAAATCAATGTTTAAACTACATCTTCTCAACACATCTAAATAATAATATGCATCTCGACTATTTTCAGTAGCCTACAATACTTATTACTCATTATTGTTTAAAACCAACGACTGGAGTGGTAATTTACAAATCAAATCAGTCGATTTTGTGAAAAATATCTGTTTTAAACTACCCCGCGGATGACAACGGCCAAAATCTGTCTCTGCTGTCGCGTGCTATTGACTGTCTATTGTTATTTATGACAGAACAATAGATGCGTTGACACCATGTTTGCACAAATCCCCACAACATTTCCGCATCAAAAGGACCGCTGTTGATGATGATCACTTGCTCCGCCCATTAACATTTATGCAGGCTTCGATTAGGCCTACATTCGAAAAACAGCATGGGATCAGTAAAATGCACAACAAACAGCAAAATGTAACGGAAATGTGCAAAATCAAACTTGATTTCTGACATTTCTATGGCAACTACAAAGAAAATCATATTTTCTGTAACGGAAATGCGGACGGCTGACATGAGAAGTAAAACTCTTTAATTTTGTTTTGGTTTGATTTATTGACAAAAAGTTTTCATTCATATCGATAATATTTCTTCTTTCAATTGGATCAATAGTTTTTGATTTTTATTCTTTTCATCTGGTATGAATTATTTTTGTTTTAATTTTTGTTGATTTCATTGTGTGACAAAGCTATTTTCAGCATGTGCTTTTCTTCAGTTTTTCTTCCAGATATTTTTTATTAATTATGAGAACAAAATAAAAACTTCATATTGTAACAGTTGAAGCATGTACCAACACATAGATATCAAATTTATTTAGAAAATATTAACTTGAAAATTTTCAACAAAGGTTTATCTTCTATGGAATTGCCCATTTGCAGACTGGCTCCTGTTTAATATCACAATTCACATAGTTTTTTTAAAATATTTTTATTACATTAATTACTGTTATATTTCTAGTTATTTACACTTATATGTTTTCTATGCGTTGGTTGCTTGATTCAATACTAAATCACTACAAGTTATAAAGTTATTGCTGATTTAGATCAAACTCAAAGTCTTCAGTTGATCAAATTTGATGCAACTTTATATCTTTATATCATACTTCAACATACTATTTTGGATTAGTCCAGGATAATCGACCGGCTTTGTTGCAACAAAAAATTGATTTTGTTTAATTTCGCTATGAATCAAGATTTTGTTTCTGACTTTCAAGCTCTTACATGGACTTGCACCTACATATTTACGTGAACTACTTGTTGAGTATTGCCCTAAGAGATGTCTAGGATCATCATCTGACAATTTATTGACAGTTCCATATACTAATATGAAATCATATGGTGATAGAGCATTTTCTGTGGCTGTTCAGACTTTACGGAACAATATATCGAAAAACCTGCAAACTTGTAAATCATTACTTAGATATTCAAGAGCAAACTAAAAACACATCTATTTTGCATCTCGTTTCCTCCATCATAGTTAATTGTTGTACAAAATTTTTCTTTATTAATGCTTATAAATTAGTTAATTTTACCTTCTTATTTTTGGTTAGTTTATTGTTACAAATTGTGAAGCGCTTAGAACATAACGCTATAAGCGCTGTATAAATATTATTATTATTATAGAAGAAAAACAATTGTGATGTTTTGAAGTTAACTAATAGAAAACGGTTTAACGCTGTTAAATTTATCGTAATTGCAATATGCCGCTTTGGCGTTTATCAACAAAACAAAACTGTTTATGAGATACGAACAGAAACATTGAACTACGGAATTTCATAGATTAATGTTTAATTTATGATTTTGTTTCAAAGTTATTGTGTTTTGTGTTATTAATTTTAATTTGAAGTGTATTTTTAAGCGCTCTATCAATGAAAGCTTTTCTTCATGTGAACGCTGTTTCGTTTCTGACATTGCTAACTTGTTTCATTTTGGGGCTTCAAAACAAAAGCCGTAATTTTACGATTTTACGCAGCCTTACACAAACATCAATGACAACCAATCAGCAATCAGTAGCCTATCACATTCAATGATTTTATAATTTCAAATAGCAGTCAGATAGCAGTCACGCTCCAGCTGTTTTGGGAAAGTTTGTAATCATCTGATTAAAGGGGCAAAATTGACCGGCGACCGCTGCGAGCACAAGTTGAATTTATGCTTAGCGTAATTCAACCGTCTCGCTTTGAAACAATTGTTATACGCAGGCCTAACTTGTAATAAAATTCATGTCAACAATGAACATTGTGTTATAACAATAAGGGTGCACGTGATCCTAAGTGCGTAGCGCCTGCCGGTCATTTTTGCTCCTTTAAATATTTTTTTGTTTGGTCTCCAACCATTAAGCTCTGTAGAGTGATAGAAGCCAAGAAAAAAGTTGTCGAGGTACAATAATCAGCAAAAACAAATAAGATTATGTAAAGCAATTTTACACCCACACTTTTTAAGATGACTCATATTATTTGGACAAATGAAAGGTCCTGGCACTAGTTTAGTTTTAGTAACAGTGCAACAGTTTTAATATGTTTTCTTTCTTGATTGACTTATATTATTATATCAAACAATTCTGCATCATTTTCTTGCCAAAAATATTCAAGATCAAAGCTTTCAAAATGGCGTTAAAAGATTCGACCACTATGATTGTTCTGTATGGTAGATCTTCCACTCTGTATGCAGGCCTTGAAATAACGGGCAGAACTCTACCGGTCACTGTGGCGGATGCAACGGACAATTTGCTGGTCATCTCCGGAAATTTACCGGACAACAGTAAAAAGAAATTTTTCAAAATAGTTTTTCTAAAACATACGGAAATTGATGTAATATTATCACTTATTTTTCAAAGCATAACAGTAACTATACAATTAATACAAATTATTTGAATTGATAGTGTAGTTCTTGTATGTTTGTAATTATCAGAGCCTAAAACATTTTCTGATCTATGGTGTTGTGTTCAAAGTCTTCAAACAGTTACGGCGTGTTTTCGTCAGTTAAACTCAATCTGATTTTACCTTAACCAGAACAGACATTTTGAATTCAGATCAATTGTTTAGATTTACATCAGGGTACAGTAGGCTACACAGTTGTTCCAAATTATTGACATCATTTATGCTGTTTTGCTGATCGGATCCTTTATATTTTACATGTGACTTTTCTTCGCGATAATGCTAGTATAAAAATACTTTACGACGAAGAGTGTGTGACAGTGGACTCAAACTATATTTTTACCGCTCAAAGTACAAGTTAATTTGCATAACAAAAGAAAGAATGCACGCGTGTGTTTCCTACTTTGTTCAATCTTTTGTTTCAACGTGATTTGACATCATTCAAAAAGTTAGCACTGTTTTGATTAAGTAATTAGATGTATTTCCATAGAAATTATTGTTTAGATCAATTGTTAAATGTGTTCAATAAATAAATAAATAAAACATGACATCATAGTTATTTAGTTAAAAATAGAGCACTGCGTGAAGTTGTATAATTAGAAAAATGCCGATGTAAACTATTTAAATTGTATACTTATAGAAAATGATGTAAATGTATATTAATGTTTTGCTGAGACCATCAAATGTAAGTAATTATAGATTATGCTTAATAATGTAGTAAATTAGTATAAATAACACGCTGTTTCCTATTATTATTCAGTATGGGAATAACGTTCAAAACCACTTAGACTTAGACCATTATAATCAACATTACAGTAACTTGGTATTATTTCAATTGTGGGAATTATATGTACTATTAATGGATATGGATTGTGTTTGTTTGAGTCTTAACTGTATTTGACTCTGCCCGTACTCATTAGAAAATAAAGAAAAGTCGTAACGACGAAACAAGCACATGACCTGAAGTGTCAATAATCTCGACGATTTCTCAGTTTACAGACAATGTTTGTTTTGAAATGACCACGATTACAAACATTTATTGTTTTCAAACAGAATGATGATTAATTTTAATCTTGTGCAAATAATAGTATTTCAACGTTTTGAAATATGAATCATTCTACGGAGAAGGGAATCATTGATTTCAAAACATTCTTTTTATTTGCGGAAAATATTTGCCGGTCATAAATGACGGGAGAACAAACAGATTTTCCGGACGAACGCCAAAATGTACCCGTCATTATACATGGAAGCATTATTTAACAACTGATTGTATTTTTACAGCAAATAAAAAAGATGCTTCAAAGCTTGAATATTGCTGCACGTAAGATCAAGCATACACCAAGATCAAATTTTGCTTTTATTGCATTGAGGTATGTTTATATTTATTTATCTATGCTCACATTTTTATATTTTTTGCTTTCTTATTATAAATGTTGTTTAGACCCCTTAAAAAGAAGATACGTGGGATATCAATAAACAATGGCAATAGAGTCATTACAAACATATGGACTCTCAAAATTTGTTGTTGATGTTGAAAAATGTTGAAAGTGAGCATCAATAAGCAGGTCCAGTCATTTGATTAGGCCTACAGTAGAGTCATTCCATGGTGAATCACAAAGTTTGACCCTAACCCTCTTCAATTTTGTTGAAATTTGGTATGTAAAGCCCGGTTGCCACTTGACGAAAAATTCGCTGCAGCAAAAATTTTGCGGCTAAAAATCCGAGTATGCATGCGTTGTGTGACGTTTCACGCGAGTTCGGACCCCGCAAGTTTCGCTGCAACTTTCTTTGAAGCGAAAAAGTAGTAAGAACTTGGAGGCTACGTCATAAAGGATATAATTAGAATCAGGCATTTCGCAATAGACATGTGATTAATGTAATATGTAGTCGTATGTCATTAGTTAATAAAATATTGAAAGTAAGCAAGTGTGTTATCTTGACTACGATTCTTATGATATACTCAAAGGAGTAGCTTACATGGCGCAGTTGATATTCATACTAATTTAGTACTACTAGATTAATTTACTGACCGTTACATCGTTTCTATCGTGATCTTATATCCATCAATAATATGGCTAGCAAAGCAACCAAAGCTGAACTGGAGGCAGAGGTAGAACCGTTAACTAAAGCATTGGCTCAACATCGTCAAATCGACGATAGTAATAATCCAATATATGAATTATTAAAAGTTGTCACAATGCAGCAGCAACAAATGCAAGAGGCCATGTTGATTCAACAAAAGTCATTGGCACAAGCAATAAAGTCGCAAGGTGAGTCGAAGAATATGAACAACGGCTCTCCAAACCAAAATACACCAACGGCTAAACGCATACTTGTTCCAAAATTAAAGTCGCCAGAAGGAATGAAAATGATTGATTTTCGGGATTGGGTGATACGATTTAGCGACTATTCAGCTGCTTCACGTCCACAATACGACTGTGATCTGGCAGCACGTCGAGGTTTACTTCGGTCTGCTCTCCACGAAGACTGGACCAAGATGTGGACGCAAAATATCATTCCAGTGCAAGACACAGATGATATAGATAATATAATCGATCATCTCGAAGGCTATTTAAGACGCCATCGGCATCCACTAGTTGATAGACGAATTTTCATACAACGTGATCAACAAGACGGTGAACAAGTGGACGCTTATTATGCAGCTCTTCGTGAAATTGACCAAGACTGTGATTATGCCCATAAATGCACCGATAGCGCTGCACACCGTGAAGAACGTCTTCGAGACAGATTGATTTCGGGGCTTAGAGATTCAGCCATGAGGCAAAGAGTTCTCGAAACGCCACTCGAAAAATTAACTTTGAAAAATGTGTTAGAAACTTGTCAAAATTACGAGTCTAGCCGCGTTGTTGATGATCAACTCGGTGAGAAGCCAATTAACGCCTTCAAAAAGTCAACATACAGAGCACAAGAGCGGACGCCAGCCAAGCATGGCAGTCACAACAAAGCTTCAAAAGGTGACACGTGCGGTCGTTGTGGAAAAACTTACGCAAAAGACGATTGTCCAGCACAAAACTTGGAATGTACCTGGTGTAGTAAAAAAGGACATTTAGAAAAATATTGCTTTACAAAGGTAAAATCCGAAAATTACATACAATTATCTCAAATAGGAACAAGTAAAAATTTGATTTCGTTCAAAACAAAGCATCAAGCTGTAACCAAACATGTTAATTGGTTAGCAGACACAGGGGCTGGTTGTGACGCTATGGGGCTCACAGACCTCCACAAACTTATGGGAAATAATGCTGTAGCCCTCAAAAGAGACAAAGAGACACTTGTAGGTCCAAATGGGTCCACTTTAGAGTCTCATGGGTGTGTCAAAATGACCCTCTCCAATAAAGAGAAGTCCTACACAGCACTAATCCACATCTTAGACACTGCCAATCACCCCCTTCTAAGCAGACAAGGATGCATTCAATTAGGCCTGATCCATGACGACTGGCCCAACAATACAGCACGACATTTATCGCGACCACCTTCATCAAAAGCAAAAGCTAAAGAACTGCATGATGCTAGCGACCATGATCTTGATCCATGAAATACTGGAGACATTGTACACATTCAACATCCTAGGACCCGTTTATGGGACACCACTGGTGAAATAATTACCTTGTGCCCTGGTCGCCGTAGCTACTTAGTCAAAACAGAAAGTGGACGACTAAATTGGAGAAACCGTCGTTTCCTGCGTCGTTACCATTCAAATGAAGAGGAAGAAGATGCTTCAACAGAAGAAGAGGAAGACATAACTGAAGAGGAAGACATAACTGAAGAGGAAGAAGAGAACACAGAAGATCAAGAAGATAGTACAATCATATCTCGTGATAAAACTGATAAAGATAAAATTAGTCTACGTAGAAGTACAAGAAATAGCAAATCCCCATGTCGCCTTAAGTTATAAATTTAATCAGATTTCTCTAGGAGGGGCATGGAGGCTACGTCATAAAGGATATAATTAGAATTAGGCATTTTGCAATAGACATGTGATTAATGTAATATGTAGTCGTATGTCGTTAGTTAATAAAATATTGAAAGTAAGCAAGTGTCTTATCTTGACTACGATTCTTATGATATACTCAAAGGAGTAGCTTACAGAACCGATCCTACTTTTTTGCGATTCGCTGCAGCGAAAAGTGAATCAAGCCAATGCAATTCATCTGAAAATGATGTTGTCATGAAATTTTCAGCAAACAAGATGGCGGGATGAAATTTGTAGCCTGTGTTTCTTATCAATTGTGAATCTCCAGTCACCAAATAACACAAACAAACACATAGCTTCTCCATCGAACCAAAGCTTTTCTCATTTGAGTATCCTTCTTTTCAATTTTTAGATCAATCATTATATATAAAATTGTTCAAATGTCGAAGGACATATTTACGAAGAGAACGGTAAAAATATTTGATGTCGTAGAGCTTCATTTCCTTTACGAGTAAATGAAACTCTCCTTTCTCTTTCCTCTCTTCAAATATTTTCCGGACCTAGAATGGTTTACTGTATTTTCCTGCATAAACTCTACGTCTTCTGAGCAGAAACATTTGAATAATTTGTAGTCGTGCAAGCAATACAACTTCCAAACTGACTAGTGCCATGATGGATTTTCATAAAATGTGAAAGTTGGCTCGCGAAACAAATTTCAAGTGGAAATCAACCATCGAAAATTTTGCAGCGAAAGTAGCCACGCATTTTTCGCTGCAGTGAATTTTCCATCAAGTGGAAACCCGGCTTAAGGAAGATTTATTGAATGAAATCGGAAAATTCAAATTTTACATCAAATTTCAAACATTAACAATTTAATGACATTTTAGAGATTTGTGAGTTTTTCTAGATTGAATTGTTTGTGTCATACAAATGGGAAATGAATTATTCGTTGGATATACTAGCCTATAGTTCTACATTTATAAATTATTTTGATGATTTCTCTCTTTTAATCAACAGGTCAGAGGAAGAACAAGAGGTTGGTACCGAGCTCGATATTTGTGAATTTAATAATCTAAATCATGCCAAAATGAATTAATAATTGCTATTCCACCATCTCTAAATTTTTTTGTAGAAAGCGATTGAAGCTCTTGTAGGACATATTTGGAAGAAAAGTACACTGTTTGCAAAGGTTAGATGATTATTTTAAAATATTGGAAATTATCTTGCTATATTTTTAGTTTTACATTTAACGAGTACAACTTAATCAATAAGGTGGGTTTACAGAATTGAAAAAGGACAGCATTTGTCACCTGTAAGCAACTGCAGAATGATTTGTGATGCACATGAACTGATCTTGGACTGCTTCATGTTAATGAAATTGTACCGCTTTCCAACATTATGCTTACATTGTGCTTCTTCTTAAACCAACCTATATACATTTTCGAGACAGTATTATTCACAAGGACCTACGTTTCGTATTCTGTTGGAGTGTGAATAGCTCTTCTGTTTAATATTTCAAGCAAGGTCCAATAAAGGTTTTAAACTTCCAAAATCCTTTTTAACAACAATAATAAATGAAAAATTTATATGATTCAAAATACTATATTATATTTCATTAATTGTTTTACACAATCCGCATCTCTCAAAAGGTATGAAAATATCTATCTAGGAGCTCAATGCAGCAAATTTACTATTTTGTACTACTTGAACAAATTTGTAATGGAATTGAATTTCTATGAATAGTTGGAGAAACATACTTTCAAACAAACCATTGCATTTAACATTATAACAAGTTTCTAGGCTTCTGATTTTGCACCAGCCTTCTGAGATCGAATCTAAGATTTAAGGGTTGCAACTCTTATCAAACCCCGATTTCAAGCAACAGGAAATTGCTTGGAATATCACAAAGGTGTGCTTATTTTTGGTGTTCTTCTATCCCCTGTGAAATAGCCCATTGATGAACCCTGAAAGGCACACTTTTCAGATTGCAGTATATTATAACTAAATGCTGTAAAATTCCTTTGATAGAAAGCAAGGCCAAAGTCTGACCCCGTGCTAAGGAAAAGAAAACATGAAGGTAATTAATCACATAGATACTAATCAAACTAGTTTTAACAAATGTTGGAAAACAATCAGGATCTCATCTCATGTGTTGCCGCAAGAAAGCATGAATTAAATGTTCTTTCATTATGCGCTATGTAATACTCCGTCAGTTCATTATGGTGCCACGTGTTCAACCTATGGTTTGACAGAAAGAAATGTTTTTGCATTGATTATGTGTGTTTACTTTTTGGTAAGGATTTACTTTGAGGGAAGGATTAGCGCACTGATAATATAGAGCAACCAGGCCTCGGACAGATCTGATCATATCTGGTTGACTATGGTTCAAATCCCTGATGCTCATCTCAGCCTTAACGTTTTCTGAAATATTACATGACTATGAGTGCCATCTTCTGATTGAGGATGGAATGATCCAGAGAGAATTGCATTGTGAGTGGCTGTGGCGCATTGTTTCACGATGAAAATCTTTTTCGAACATTTATGAAAAATTAAAAATCACACTGTAAAAAATGTAATGTAAAAAATTGTAAAATAATATGCCTACTATTTAACTTAAAAAAATGGATGTTTCAACTCATGAATAATGCAACTTGAACTTTACAGTCATAAATTACTCATCAAAGACAAATATGTTTCATTTAGAAACAAAAACTGTTCGAACCTCGGCAGTTTTGGTCTTTTGTGTCAGAAATTATGGATTCCCATAGTCGCTACATATTCTCCTTGAAGTCTGGCAATGGAATCATCGGTCTATGTAAGTCTATGGGCTACACGCAGGTTATGGGATTCATATTTCAGTAGATAGGCCTACCCCCTTCCTGGTGAGTGAGTTATTTGTTACAGTATTAAGTTACTGAATAAATTAGTTTCAACTCAAAAGAAACATTGTGCATTTTCACAGATCCTGCCGTTTCCAAATAAACCTTAGGGGTGGCTGGTACACTTGCTAGCACTCAATTAACTCAACAATCAAAGTTGACAAACCCTTTCTAACAACCAAAACAATATGGCCATGGTTCCATTAATTTTTGTTGTGTGCAAGCGTTGTATTTTTTTTATTTTTTTTATTGCAATTGATACGCCCAATGGTGTATTTTGCTGAATTATAATAACAACAAAATTTATGTAATTTTCAGAGAATAACGACGATGTGAATGGGAAGAAAGGCAAACAAGATGAAGCAACTTCAAACCTTACACCTGTAGAAAGGTAATACTGCAGAATATGCTAACTGAATATTTAGGATTTGTATTGTATAATAGTAGGCCTAGGCTAGATTAAATTTATAACCAGTTTGTTTTAAATTTGTCATTCTGGCTCCATGAACTGTTTGTGAACCTTTTGTCAACCGTTCAAGAAGTTTGTGAAATGTCAATGAACTTGAGAAACTATTTTCGCATGGAAATTTTTTGTCAGTGGTTTGATCGATTTGTTGTCAAATTTTGCTTGTTTAGTTCTAAGGTTTGATTAATTTGCATTGAAAGTTTCATGGAAAATAATGTACATTTTACCAAAACATGTGCCGTTTACAACCGGATTATTTGACATTTGTTTTTTTATATATTACCTATCTATCTAATAGTAGCATGTATGCCTAGCTTAGCCTACTATATATATGCTAGCAGGGTTTTACAATATTGTCTGGTTTGCTCAATAACGGTTGTTACCATTTATTTTCATGCAGAGTAGCAAATGCTGTTGCGCCGTTACATGCAATGTCATACATTGAGCAAATAAAGGTAATACACTATGAAACCTCAGCTAGGATGACAATCATGTGATCATCAAGATCATTCTTTATTTTCTATACAGTGTAGCCTCATAATTAATTATGCCATAATATAGTGAATTTTTTAGGAACAGAATGCTGTTAACAGAGAACAACATAACCACCTCCCACTGGCAAATTTATGACCATTCAAAAGCACTTGAATTCCAGCTAGAAATTTTAGCCAGAGTATTTTCTGAATTTTATTTCTTCCAATCTTCCAAAATTGATTTCACTTCTATAAGACAAATGTAGATAAATAATAGTGCTCAATGATATCAGAGCTTTAATATGTAAACGAAATGAGTCAAAAAAGATACATGCTGTTCTCGCTACTCAGAGTTTCAAGCCATGCCGACATGAAACTCAGAGTAACGATAACAGTATGTCTCTTTTTTGACTTATTTTATTTATTTAAGACAAATATGTATACGGTATATACAAATTCTAGGCAATAATCAATTGTTCTCTCTATGAGATTGTTAATAGATTTAGTATAACTTATTTTAACTCATTCAAACTTTCACATAGGAAGTAGTTTCCACTCAAGAAGGTTTCGACAAGTTGTTGATTATTTTGAAATATGTGAAATAGAACACCACATCTATTGTGATCTGTTTGTAATGGAGAATGCAGATAGTATTTTCTCCCTAAAAAAATAACGACAACATTGTCTGCAATGTTTGCTATATCCTAATAGTATTCTCTGGTTGTTAACATTGAACTTACACATAATATTGAATATTTTATGTGGAATTGATGAGTTTTAATAAATTATTGAATTTGTAGGAATAATTATGTGTATGTTTTATCGTTTTTGTTTATAAATAATCTTTCATGGTTTATGTTGATCTTCAAAAAACAAAAATTTTATTATTTTTTCAAGATGAAAGAGGAAAAGATGCAAACAATTTTAAGAAATGTTGGACATCAACTTTCAACTGTTTCTTCAGTAAGCATTTTCAAGAAATATTGTTTTTCATGAATTTATTGTCTCCATTCCTTCTAAACATTCAACATTAGACTTAAGTCTCAAGTACAAGATAATTGTCCCTTGTAAGGTAATCATCAATCACAAAGGAAAATTTTCAACTGTTAAATCTTTTTAACAAAATTCTGTAATAGCTTTACCCCTGCAAAAAACATTTCAGGAGGTAATTAACAGTTCATGAACGTTAAATGACCCCAATTTTCATGAACTGTTCATGAATTGTTCATGAGCAGTTCATGAACACTCGCGGATATTTCATGAACTCTTCATGAACTGTTTGTGAACTATTTTTCCCAAGGGCAGTAGTAGTTATAGGGTCATAAGTCCCTATGACCGGGATCCGACAAAAGTGGATATGCTGGGATCCTTGATCCCAGAAGACTAGTGAAACTCAGAAGAAAATTTATAATTATCCAATTCATAGGCCAAACCTCAACAAAAAGAAAATTTCAGGAAATGTTCTAAGATTCCAGAAGGCTAAATCGTTTGTCGTACACTGTCTATGACTTTATTGTACTATCTTTCGTTTTTATTAGAAAAAAATGTCATCCATAGTAGCTAAAATTAAATTTCCAAGAAACGCAGTTCAGGAGCCTTCTTAACTTCTCACGAAACATTTCACGAGCAATTAACATTAAACATATGACTTTCATGAATGGGGCTGTTTTACGGCAGAGACACAATAAGAATCTTTGGAGTTAAAAGTTTCATTGTTCTGAGGCGGGATGAACAGAGAAAATTCAATAGAATAATCCCACGTTTTTCCCTGGCATTAACAACGAAAAATCTGAAATCGACAAGTAACTCCGAAAAGGCTTATACTGTAGCCATCTGCCTATAGCACAAGCTACAGTGAAACCTGTATATAACAGCCATCTACGAGAGGTAGATGAATTAACCACTATAGACAGGTGACCTATATATACAGGTTTGATTCAATAGAAAATACGATTTTAGACAGTGCAAGAGTGACCGCTATAGACAGATGGCCGTTGAATAGAGGTAACCGTTATAACAGGTTTGACTGTGTCATATGCCCTTTTCTGCGAATAAAAAATTTGTATGTAGTATAATTATTGATTAGGATTCTGAGCATTGGGATTTTTGATTTGTGAAAATTGACTAATACAATAAGAAAAAGGCCTTTCACAGAAAAGTCCCTACATCCCAGAAAGGGTAGTAACAGCCCTGTTTGTGAAAACCCGCTTCTGATACAAACTTTGTATGACCAAACTTTCTTGATTTTTTATTGAGGGAGTGGGCCTTACTATCCATGAATATTTATATTAATTCATGGATGTTTAATAAAAGTTTTCAAAGATAATGTGGCTATAGAGTTCTTGTAGCGTTCATGAACTTAGTGAACCAAATTTAACATGATATACCCACCGAGCATGCAATGTTTTTTCTCTATAAGTAGTATACCTAACATCAACATCATTTATATAATAGGCCACTGTTTTATTTTTAGGGGTCTTGGGTGAGAGATAATATGTAAGTACGATAGATTAAATACAAAGACCCCAAGATGTTTTATTGAGAATTGTAATGTTGAAAATTATATTGAACTTGTAATGTGCGCTCAAGACTACTTCATCTTTGTGATTTACAGTGGTTGATGTTTCAATTTCATTCAAACTGCCGTCAGAGGAAGTAATTTCAACTCAAAAAGATTTCAACAAATCATCGATTCTCTCGATTTCCTTGAATTATAACCTGTCTCGTAATTTTCAATGGAAATGCAGATAATATTTCCTTCTGTAAATTGTGTTGCAATGTCAATATGGTCTGCAATATCGGCATTTCTGAAAATCCGCAAAATTGTCAGATCCACGTACTTTGAAAAGTTACATTGTTCTCTATAATGTTATCTCAATCGTATGTGGATACATTAGAACCTTTCTTCTCAGAACCTGTACCGGAATAACATCTATTAACTAATTGAATCGAAACCAAAGGCTCTATTGATATTTTCTGTTAATTAGATTATTCATCACATATCATATCTTTCAAAATACTGCAAATAATTAAAGAAGCCTCTTGGCTTTATTGGCCAATTATTGGGATGGGTATACAGTACTACCTTAATAATCACTTGAAAAATCTATTGATATTTGGGCACATAAGGAGAAATCAAGGGAGCCTCATAAAATCATAAGCTGCTGTGGTGAGTGATTTCCGCCTTCGAGTTTTCTACTGAAGTGACTTGAGTGCGCCAAATATTAATAGGTCATAGAAAACCGTGGCTAATTTCTTTGTATGATAACAAATTATATAACAATTTAGATGAACACAACCGTCTTATTTATAAGTTAATGATTTTGAAAATTCATGATCAAATTGGAAATTCTTAATCGTGGTATCAAGTTCAAATTGATCAATTGCGTTTTCTAACCTAAGCTTTGTTCTGTGTTAATGTAGTGTTTTGGTGTCATAACTCTAAACCAATCAGATTGATCAAAATCATGTTTGTTATAATGCAATAAATACATTAATGTAACATCATTACTACATTATTTGTTTTGAAGTAGAATGGCTTATTTTGAATAAAAGTCATTGAATGCTGGAGATTGAAGAGTGGGATTTTCAATTATTTGTGATATCAACCCAGGTTTTGAAATTGTGTTGAATGGTCTATTTATTTTATTTACCAAATTAGAAATGCAAATAGTGGCATGTGCTGTCCTTTGCTTCCTATCAAAGAATCAGTAAGTTATAATTTTTCTTTTCGACTTTTCCCGTAGCTAAATGTTAGATTTACTATGACTTAACAAATTGCTATTCACAGTGGAGAATATAATTATTATGAGAAATATCTTTTATTTAACATGATAAATATTATTTATCTGATAAAGTTGAATGATGGCAGGTAATTAGATTCCTATCAAACTTCATTGCAAAGTCAATTTGGACAAGAAGACTTTTAAATCTGTAAATCCATTTTAATTCATGTTATCTGTCTGCAAAATAGTGAATTTGTGAGGGTTGCATGACACTATCTTTGTCTAATTTAATTAGAAATTGAATGTCTTCCTATCTCTTACCTATTACATAGATGTAATCTTTTCATTTTGAAAATATAAAATTAGCGCATTTGCTATTAATTTCGACCTTTGTTTGGTCCTCTAATCATTTATTTAGACATGAACAGCTCATGGACAGTTCATGGAAATTTTGGGCCATTCAACATAATGAACTGTTCATGAACTGCACGTGAACTCGTGAACTGTTTTTCTCAGGGGATACTCCACAATTGTCAAGTTCTAGCATGAAATCTCTATCATTGCTGTTCTCCAAATCTCTAAACGTTTTTGTGATCGCTTTTGCCTTTTTAAGTAATAATATTGTGGTTTGCATCAATTCATTTTTTGTAGTGTTAAGCTCAAGGGATTCTCATAGTCAGTATCTACGATAGCAGGCAGCAGTAGTGCTACACATTGTATTGCGAAAATTCATCACATTTATGACTCACAAGTAATTCATGAACTTTACAAACTTTCATTTCATGAACTATTCATAAACAGTTCATCAACGTTAAATAACCCAATTTTCATGTAAATTTTTATGATATTTAAATTAACTACCCCTGGGAAGACAATTCATGAACGTTAAACGGATGTAATAGGAAAAATTATTTTTTAATTTTCATGAATTGTTTTCCACAGGGGTATTTAATTCACAAGCCTAGAATATATTTTTCAGTTGTAGAAAGAGTAAATTGAGATATCAACAACCTTTATAATCTGTTTGGACAACTTTTGTACATTATGCCAAGATTTAGCAGTTTATTAAAGTTTAATTACTCAATTTGATTTTCAGAACAGTTCATTTAAAACAGGCCATTTAATGTGAATGGTCAGTTCAGGAACTCAGTATATTTTATATCTTTTTTCCACCATTTCTGTAGACATGGGTTAACAGCCTTCATTGTTGCTGATTTTGTGATCATATTGCTATGTTTGAATATGATCTTTTTTTAATAGCCTATCAAAGATTTCTATCGAAATAAAGTGGAATTTAATGTCGGACCTCATCCAAGTTCGGAAGGTAAACTCGTAATACAAGGCAGAAATAATTTAATTTAATAATCAAATTAAACTCTTAGCTGCTTGACTGAAATAAACATCAACATTGTTAACAAATTTACAAGGGAAATATGGTACAGCTTGCAACATGCAACCATTATATTAGCAATATTAAACAATGCAGGACAGTTACCTCTTCAAAAAACAGTTCAGGAGTTCATGAACAATTCATAAACAGTTCATGATGTTGAATGGCCCAAAATTTCCATGAACTGTCCATGAGCTGTTCATGTCTAAATAAATGGATAGAGGATCAAACAAAGGTCGAAATTAATAGCAAATGCGCTAATTTTATATTTTCAAAATGAAAAGATTACATCTATGTAATAGGTAAGAGATAGGAAGACATTCAATTTCTAATTAGACTAGACAAAGATAGTGTCATGCAACCCTCACAATTTTGCATGGCTCCAATTGTTATGAACTGTTCATAAACTGAACCTGAATGTTCATGAACCTTCACAGACGATTCATGAACAGTTTATCAACAGTTCATCAAATTTTTGGGCATTTAACATTCATAAACTGTTCATAAACTCCTGAACTGTTTTTCGCAGGGGTAGTACTATATGTTGTGTACTATATATATCACCGTTTATTGTCTAATCTGTGTGAGTACAATATTGGTTCGAGTTAGGAAGGAAATCTAAATATAAGTGCCTAAAAGTAAATACATAATAAATTATTAAGTTGGTCGCCTGAGATTAATTTCTATTGTTCCCGCCTATTGTTCTATATTTCTAATGTTCTTATTCAGCGACCACTCCTTGTTAGCAACCATAATTGGAGGGTCCCTTGAGTGGTCGCTTACGAGGAGTGTGACTGCAGGATGGTCAGTATTATCGTGAAGCTCTCAACTGCTCTTCAGTTTCTAGAGAGATTAATACTGTAATCTGAAGTTCTGATGTGAATGGATCAAAATCAGATGGTATACTGAAAGAAAATCCAGTCCCTTACAAGTATTGTTCATTAAACTTAACTGCCTATAGATATCTAGATTTGGAATAGGTGCTTGGATGGTAGTAGTAGTAGTATAGACCGTCACATTATAGGAATGTGCCGTCCCTCTTACACCTAACGTATTTGCTACACAAAGAATGCCACAAATCAAGGTCAGACATAGCTGACAAAGAAACTTTTAATTAAGACAATTCACGATACAAAACATTATGAAAAGATACTACTTGTCCATAGCCCCGTCGAAACACCATCTTTGGTTGCCAGTGAAGGATGTCATGCAGCGGTTGAGGGGCATATATCTTTCGATGTGGCCTAACAAAGACATCTGATGTTGGTGAGCAATAGCAGAGGCAGAAGGGGAAGTTTTCTAAGTTTAGCAGTAGACAGTAAGTTGGGCCAATGTATTTATAAAGCATGCCGAAGTATGGCGTCATAAGCTGAGTCAAGTAGAGTCAATAGTGAGGTTGGTAGAACCCACGTTTCAGATGCATATAATAGAACAGGTTCTATCGTGTGTCTGAACAGTCTACTCTTAACTAACGTCAGTGTTGACATCGGACGCCCAGAATTTATTTGCCCAATCCTGGCCTGGATGATAGGACACATCCATTATGGACACGAGGTGGCTTGTAGAGAGGCATGTACCCACCACCAGACATCAGTCACACTGAGTCTGCCATGTACATGTTTCTCAAGTGCGAACCCCTGCGTGCAAAACAGTTCAGGAATTTGTGAACATTTCATGAACATTAAATGGCCTTCATTTTCATGAATTGTTCATCAACTGTTCATGAACACTTCATAAACCCTCACGGACAGTTTATGAAATTTGGGGCCATTTAACATTCATGAACTGTTCATGAACTCCTGCACTGTTTTTCTCAAATTCTAATCGACAATGGAAGATCATGTTTTGTATCTCTGTTTTGTCGTTTCCTTTAGGATCTGCGGTTGGTTTCAGACTAGGAAATTATAGAGGTAAGTTGAGTTTTTACAAAAAATATTTAGAAGCATAAAATTTACCATCACGCCCTATAATTGAAAAATAAATTCCAACAAGCAATTTTTATTATTATTAGTTTAATATTTAACAAGGAAAAACCTAACTCATCATAGATGTTTTTCCATAGGTTCCTCACTAATAACCTAAAATACAATTTAATTAATATAATAATAACCTAAAATACAATTTTATTAGTATATTTTATTAATTAATTAATAAAGAGAATATTTCACCGTATCTGTAATCAATTGAAGAAAAACATTAAAATGTATATATTAACGCCTAATACTTAATAAGAGATATGAACATCTAACAAAAATATGTAAATAAAATATAGTAAAGTTGAACTAAAATAAAATAGAACAGAAGTTATTACTGTATAATGTTTTATTTAGGCAAACATTGAATGTTTTAAATTGTTTCTAAATAAATCAAAGGATCTAATGGATCTAATATTGGTGTCTAATAGATTGTATCCTTGAGTAACAACATCTTGATGCATTTCATTTATTGTAGAAGGAAATTGTTTTGTTGCTGAGCCAAGTGAGTGTAGGAATGTTACAAGTAGTGCAAAAGCCTTAGCAAAGGTAAGATGAATCAACATTAAGTCCAAGAGCTACATCAGACTCACTCATAAATTTTTCAATTTTTTTGATCCTAGCACTTTCAAGATTTCATAAGTAGATCCAAGTATCCGGGTTTTGATCCTGTTTCGCACTCTGGGTAAGACTTTTGTGTCAAAAGATTAATGCTTTATTTGTGTGCAACCTCTTCCAAATTCTGTGTTTTTAATGAAAGTTTGCATACAAAAGTTTGTATTGTTCCACTGCCTCAGTAAAAATGGAACACGACTATTGCCGGTTGCAGATCCATTTTGAGAATAATCGAAAAATCACGTGGTGATAAATATTTAACTGTTTATATGAATAGTGCTAGCCACTTCTTTATAGTATAACATATTCCAAAAAGTGCTATATTGTAACCTTAAAAGTTTTGTGCCAAATTCAACATAATCTGACCGTGCTGTCGAGAATAATAGTGTTGCCAATCCCTGTATTCTATAATCTATAGTTTAATAGAAACAGACAGGTAACACAATTATGCTAAAACAATGCTCCCAGACTTCTGTAATGTATGATAATAGATATATAAATGACGATAATGGAAAATGATGGTAAAAGTACCATATACAGTAATAAAAATAAGAAAAAGGTTCTGAAAGTAAAACTAATAACTTTATTGATCGCAAAAATATCAATAGAGTGCTTGATGCTGATATCTAGTCTTTGACCTTTATTTCTATAAGTCAAACTGCAATTGAGAATGATAACTGTAATGACTGATGAACAATTAAAATAAATAATGCCGTTTCCTTCGAAAAACAGTTTGATAGTTCATGAACAGGTCATGAACATGCGTCAATTGGACAAATTATCAAAAATGTCAATCAATCACAGCGCATGCGTAAACTTAAATAATAAATCTCAAACATTATAAGTTAAAATTTAGCTCCAGCAATTTGCATTTGATTAATCTTTATGTTATAGACTTTGGAAGATGTTGACTGTTCGAACAACTACAACCGAAGAAATAATGGTCATTGTACAAATTTACATGCACGATTTATCAAATGTGAGTGATGGATATATTTGTGCAGTTCGCCAATTTCATTAATCATGTTCTGTAATCAATATGGTTTTCTTTCATTTTACTAATTGTCTCCTGGATAACTGTGAATAGTTTTGCAGAGGAGATTTAGTCATACTGTATACCTATGATTAGTATAGTTTATAATTACATACTTTAATCCACTTTTCATCAGGTGGAAACATGAAATTACGATAATATGTCTCTTACTACGTGATAATAATACTGTAATTCTGATGTTAGTAGGTCATTGTTTACTATGTTCAGAATAGAGTAATCATAACCAGAATCACATATGAACTTATATATAGAATGTAATATTTATATGATCTTATATAGATTGAATAGATTGCCTGATGATCGCCTTGGCGTGAGACTCTAAGTAACAAACATGATATGATGATTGTCTGATTTTTGACGTCATATTTTATAGATTATCATTTAAAGCTCTGCTGTATAGCATTGAGCCCTTATGTTCAATCAGTAAGACAACTTACACCACAATATACATGATCTTATATATAGTGTTTACTAGAAACAATAGGAGACTGCATGGAAAGTTTGTAATGTGACATTTTCATATGCTATTCATTTTTGCTGCTGCAATGCTCACACTTTGCCACGTACAGTATGTCTGATTTCCAACTATTTCTCATTGGAATTTACTGTTAGCTAATGCACCTCTCGTTTGAGTGCTTCTTTTCCTACAGAGTAATTGTTGTAGAATTTATGACCATGAAGCCCTGGGAATACAACTGCAACTTTCAAGCAAGAAATCTTATGTTTTTGTCTTACTTATGTTTTCCGTGTTTTGAAGCAGTCTTTGAAAAGCAGTTAAAAGGAACTGACTAACTGACTTCCGCAAGAGTTTTCAAAAACAACTGAAACAGGTCTTGATTGAGCTTTAAAAGAAGCTAAGGTGATGCCACAACTTCACAAGGTTTCAATAAATTTTGAACAAATTGATTCGAAAAGGATGACGAAAGTGGTTGATGGCAAAGACTCTTGGAAAATGTTTGATGGCCATCAAACACCATGCTACCAATACAACACACTATCGAACATGTCAAAAAAATTAAAAAGTGTTACTAATCGACAATGATATTCAAAGTATTTGAAATTTGCATCACTTTCCGTCGTTTGGTCTAGAGCTTTAATGTTCTCCTTAGTAATCAATTTCAACAAATTCTTATGAAAAGTAGGCCTCTAAATGTTTAATAACATATATGAAGTTCATGAACTGATTATCCAGAATTAACAAGTGTAATAAGATCGCATTTTGTGCTTATGATAGCTAGTTAAATATGTTTATTTACATGGTATTGAAAAAGGTACATTGATGTAAGGCTTTGAAGACTGCGTTAACTGATTGTATGTTTTTTTTTCCATTTTTAGGAAGCAATCGATGAAATCAAAAATGAGATAAAACTTTTATTCACAACTGATGAATGTCCAGTCAAAGTTACATCAGTTTATTTAGAAATACACCAACCAAGGTCAGTCAAATATTGAATTCTTGTTATGATTATACTGTAAGTATCAAACTTGACATGTCAATCCTTGACTTAATGGCCGAGGTCATTATGTCGATATTCATTAAGCTTGATGTTTGATGTTAAGTATCCTTGTTTCTGTGATCTGTATTCCAGGTAACTGGGGTCAACAGCATTCTGGGCTGATTCGAATTTGTTCTTGATCCATATTTCCTTGTGTTCCGGTCGATAGATAGATGTGCAGGCAGGGTCCGACAAAAGGTTCAGCCTTCTGGAATCCTAAAGGCATTTCAACATTTTTTTCTGAATTTTCTTGTTGAGGTTTGACCAGAAAATCATTAATAACATCAATTTTCTTCTGAATTTTGTATAGCCTTCGGGATCTAGGATCCCAGGATCCTCACTTTTGTTGGACCCTGTCTGCAGGGCATCAATAAAGGATGTTTGCAAACACTCTCCATCCATTCACAGCATGACCTACTGTTAGAAATGGAACCACGTGTATAGAAAGACGGGGATCATTCTATTCTACAATCTTCCAGACTCACAACAATCATCCTAATGATCTAGCTACTTCACATGAAAGTAACTTCAAGTTGTAAAAATATTAATCATCTTTCTTTTATTAGTTCTTCGCAACAAGTCGTATCTGAAATGCCACTCCATCACATCACAGGAGAAGAGGTAATGAAATCAAAAATTATTTTTCAATCGGACAAAATATAGCAGCTTATTTAATTTCCCCTCCCACCCAGGCCCTATTTAATGTATCTTTCCAATTTAGTTATTTTACTATTAGTTTATTATTTTGTAATTTTCAACTGATTATCAATGTAATTGGTTGTTTTGAGTGGTGACAGGATTGCTAGCTGGTCTAACGCAAATCTTAATTATACGCTCCCGCCATCCAAACGCCAAAACGCATCAATATGATGTGTTTTTAACATATTTTGTACATGAAATGTGTAAACAAGAAAAGCATTTTAATAAGAAAATAATTGTATTTGTTTCAGCGGGGCAGACTGTTGGCCATAGTATGAATGATTGAACACAAATACCAATTTCCAATTCACTGATTCAGTTAACTTGATTGCGAAACAAATACGTGTGGCAAGACAATTGACACTATTCCAATATTTTTCACAAGCGTATGCGACCAGAACAATTTTATGCATTTCAAATCCTTGCAGAGGATGAACCATCATAGCAACAAGCATAGATAAATTACTACTACCCAATGTTTATTTACAATGTTTATTTTTATTTTTTATATACTTATTACTTATTTTTAGGATTTATTTATCAACTGTTATTTGTAAGCTTTGTACAACTTTATATACTTATCTTTGCTTTAATTATAAGATGTACATTTGTCTAGATAGTCTTTTTGAGCATGATTTTGTAGAACATACCCATGTGGTAACTGTGTGGTGTACCTATGTTCACCATGTTTGTGTTTGCCTATCTCCTGACGTCATTGTATTTTTGGAAAATGACATCATTTGAGAATCGTGCCATAAAAGTCACAACTTAATTTGTATACATTTATCCATTTGCATAAACAAATGTATTTTCTGTTTTATATGTTTCAGGGTATTCATGAAAAGCTATTCGGTATGAATTTTCGCATTTCACCTCGTGCATTTTTCCAAGGTTTGTACTCTTTATTGTAGTCTCACGTTTGATTGTAATTAACTGAGATATATGAAAAATTCTTTCCATTCCATTGTGTCTCTGTGGTTCGAATCGTCCGAAGGTCAACTCAGCCTTTACTTGATCTAAAACATCAATTGAGTACCATATAGTAGTATACAGTACAGAGAGACAGCTGTTTAATATCATTGCTCGCAGCGAAAAGAGCCACTCATCTAGAAATAGAGGAGTGGTACAGGAGCCTTCTGTAGCAAGAGACTGTCTCGATTACTTACTGCTTGTGTCTTATGAACATGAGGATTTAGAAAGTTGAACTTAATGTTCTCCAACAGATCTCAAAATGTATTGTATGTATCTCCTTTTGGCACACAATGAAATTGGTACATGTCATTGTTGAGATTCTGCATTGCACACCTCTTTTCCAGTTAAATTAAACCTTAAGCATGATATTTGAAAGATCTTTGTGTTCTACTTTTGGAAACCAAAATGGAAAAATATAATTTTACCACAAGAATCTTTTGACTGTGTTGTTCGGGCAGCAGCAGTACATTTATCTATCTACAGTACTTGCAAAACGAAAAGTCAGAACTCCTGTTCTTCATTTTTCATTCAATATTGAATATTTAACTCTTCATTGCTATCCTGCTAACTACTTTTCTTATTGTATAATGTTTACAAACAATTATTGACATTACCAAATTCTAATTTATTATTTACCCAAATGTAAATTAATAGTGCGAAAACAGTTTAGGGGTTCATGAACAATTCATTAACAGTTCATGAACGTTGAATGGCCCCAAGTTTCGTGAACTGTTCATGGACAGTTCATCAAATTTGGGGCCATTTAACTTTCACAAACTGTTAATTAATGAGCTATTCATGAGCTTCTGAAATGTTTTTCACAAGGGTAGAGGCCTAACCTTTTCAAAACTTTTGAAAATGCAAATTTGAGTTACACTATCTCATTTCTCATTACAATATCTTGAGGCTGTGTATAAATTTTTTGTATCATTGCACAAGTAGAATCTTCTTTGATAAAGACTCATTACCAATAAGTGACCAGCTATTAGCAAGTTGTTAGTTATTTTAACTAGACATTTTCAATTTTGTATTGTTGCTACTTAATGATGTTGTTCTCTTTATTTCTACCCATTAGTTAATACAGGTGCTGCAGAAGTATTGTATTCGACTATTAAAGAAATGTGCAACCCAACAGACCAGACCATCATCCTTGGTAAGTGGAACTGGATGAATGCCTGTACTCCGTGGGCCATTGTGCAATATTATTATAATTATTTTAATTCTCAATGACAACAAATTATATTTATAACCCTGCTGCGTATGTTACTAATTCAAGTCAACAATAACATTTTCTTGTCGGCAGTATTTTCTTGCAATTGCAATATAGATAGTGTATAGTGAATCTTCCCATTCTCTCCGGGTACCTTCCTAGAATAAAAATATTTAGAAAGGATTGCACACACAATTCATGCTGCTGCATTTCCAGCTATTGAAATACAGTCTCCAAAGAAGTAGTGTTGAAGAGTTTGACCCTTATAGGTAATTCAATGCTCAAAAATAGAAATTTCAAAATCATATGTTTTCTAAATATCATATAGTATATAATATATTTGTTATAATAAAAGTCAGAGAATCAGACAGTCATGTTTGCTACTTGAAGTTTCATGCCGAGGTGATCATCAGGCAATCTATTCAAGTAGATTACAAAGTAGCAAACATGACTGTCTGATTCTCTGACTTTATTATTTAAGCTCTGCTATATTTTGCATTGAGCCCTATGTTCAATCAGTAACACAACGTTTTACAAATAATATATTTGTTATCAGTCATTTAAAAATACACATGAACTAAAAATACCGTAAAACTGTTGAATATGAACAGTTGGGGGTATATAGGGATGTACCATCCATAGCAACAAGAACACATACAATTTTAGTGGTTGCCATGAAATGTTATAGATAAAATCCAAGAAATTGTTGTGAACTAGAAAAGCATTTCCAAGTGCGGGAGTTGAACCCACAATCTCTGAATGTCTGGTCCAATGCTCTCACCTTTGAGCTACCCGGTCATCTCATCTACCCTCCCAACAACTGCAAGTCAGTCTTGTTATGTCAGCTATGGAGTTGTATAGCTATACAGGATGTTGTAAATTTTGCCGTGCTACATGAGTTGATTTGTCAAGTGTATAATAACAACTTGCTTGCACTTTCCAACAATAACTGGATATTATATGGTGTTTTGAAATGAAGGTGTTTCTACTTAAGTTTTAAAAATGTCTATGTCAATGTACGTATTTGCAATGCGTTTTTCATTATTTCAATTATCTGAGAATTCTTTCTACATAACTCAATGGAAACCTGTTAATTTCATAGATGTTTGCTGTGGAACTGGGACTATTGGTCTATATCTTGCTAAGGTAAATACTGTTTTAATTACTACTACAAAAATTATAAAATTCTCATTCTATGTAACTATCTGACTTATGGTGACTGATTGAATCATCATCATCGTCATCTATTGAGGAAACATTTAAATAATTTTTTACAAAGTGCTCTTGTCATAGTATAAATATACAGAATAAAGAGTAAAAGGTTGATTAATTAAATTATTTTTGGATAGATATGAATTACAAATGTATTTTTTAATAACAGCATTCCAGGCAGTAACCAAATATCAACAATGTATTCTTTGAGTGATTTTTTAATTTTTTTAGACGGGAGTCAAACACATGTATGGTATAGAATTATGTCAACCTGCGATAGATGATGCCAAATTCAATGCTGTGGAAAATGGTATGACCTTGAAAATTTCTGTGCTGTTTCTCAATTTGTTAACTTCTGATACAAAAAGGCATCTGAGGATGTCCATGTGTTATTCAAATCTTTTTCTATTGAATTTAGCTTTCCTTTTAATGACTTTGTGAAGTATTCATGAACCGCAGGAACCGTTCATAACCACTATTTGAAACGATTGTTCACACTCAAAGTTAGTTAGATGAATTATTGCAATGAATAGTCAATGACTATAATGTCACGTTTTATTTTATTTACGGGTTTAACAATATACAAATTAACAATATTGAATAATAACACATATAATATACAAAACAATTAACGTTCATACCACCTGGCTCTTCAAGTATCTCTGAATTGCTTTACGGTATTATAAATTGGTTGTTGCTTTACAATGTATTATACAATAACTTACAACGATAAATCTTTGCAACGATAATATTCTTTTTAAGGGTCAAACAAGACCGGCCGCCTTTTTATTGAATTTTTTGAAATTGGATCCTGTAGCTTTTTTATTTGCGTCACCTTATTTCAGTGAGTTGATGATATTTGACACATGAATTTTGAAACGCAACTTTTAATATTGTAACATTTATCAAAAAACACAAGCTAAACAATGCAAGTTGAATATAAAGATGATGACAATCAGAGTTTAAAGTACGACATATATATGACCTTAAAATCATCATTCCATGCAAACAGGTCTGAAATTTTATCAAAATATTTCCTACCAAAAACATCGCGGCTCGAAACGCAGACAAATGAACGACTAGGCAACGGTCAGTAATAAAATACAGTTTGAGTTGCATCATCAATCGATCAATCAATCAATTTGTAGCAAACCATGTTATCCAAACAACTTATGCTTTCTTTCAACAAAATTCTTTATTCCATATTGCGTGCTTGGTAAACGGTCTTGGCAAATCAGAAAAACACTTCTTTGTATAGTTTTGCTGTCATCGAAACACTTCTCGTGATATATTCCTGTTACAGGATTTCATTGCTATAAAAACACAAGACCGATTTGATGATGTCACAGCTTATGTTTAAAAATTTGGTTAATTATCGCCGGTCAATAGTCGCCCCTTCAAAAGGTGATAATTTAAACACAGTAAATCTCTTGAATAAATAGCATAAGTTGATATAATTGTAATGAAATGACACCAAGGTCCAGATAAGTTTATAGCGGGTTGTGTTTGGCCTTTTATCGACACCAACATGGAGAGAATTAAAAATAACTACAAACATGGTAAAATATTTTTCAATTGAAGCATAGGATGTTGGACGAGAATGCAGATTTTCATATTTACTACTATCTCATCTGTGTGCCCTGAATATTGGTCATATAGCATCAACATATACTTTCTTATGATATTATGAGTTGTATTTATTTACACTTGGTGCTATTTTCCTCTGTTACCTTCCCCTAACACAAGTGGATCTTTTGTTCCCTTCTCCTGTCAAAGGATCCATTGAGTTCATGAACCATCCATGGACTGGAATGAACAGTTCATGAATTTTAATAGCAATAGCATTCAAAACTGCTCATAAACAGACCATTAACAGTTCATACACATTTGGTGAAGTGTCTTTGAATGTTGAATGACCTGTTTTTCATTAATGCTTTTATGAACTGCTCATAAACCTGTTCATAGACTTTTCGTGAAAATTGGACCTCGTTTCTGTTCATGAACTGTTTTCACAGGAGTATTGTCATTTACAAGTATGATACAGCTCCATATTTTCCCATAATTTTCCCATAATTTTCTTCAAGTGATTTTATTTAGGATTTTGATTTCATCTCATTGGTCTTTCACAGGTATCACCAATTCTACATTTATCTGTAGCAAGGCAGAAGATGCTATGGCTGATTTAACAAAACGTCTCTCTCAAGAGAATAATATAATTGCTATTGTTGATCCTCCTAGAGCTGGTTTGCGTAAGTAGTCAAGAACAACTCAAGAAATTTAGATAATGAATTCAAGAGCGACCATAGACTTGCTGTGATGTTAGCATTTCCACAACCAAACTGTTCCAGAAGCTAGTGTTAGCAGAATGCAGGTGTAATGTATTTTGGTCATGTGATGACCAGTGTTGAATATGATTGTGTATATATTCAAGACATTAACAAAGCATCTGAAACATGTGCTGTCAGTCATTCCTGTGTGAAAACATGCATCTGTTTGTGAACGATAGACGATTCTACTGAATAAATATTTTTCAAAAAGATGATTGATTCTGATGTATCTCAACTGAAAAAATAGTTTGATAAAAGTTGGAAGCCAATCCGATAAGAATGTTTTATGTCTTGAAAGAGTGTTTTCCTCTGCGGCTCGTCCATTTTTGTGATGTAAATATTCAAGCTTTCAATACTCAATCTAAAATATCATGAAGATTTTCTGCGATCTGATTGGTCGAATGAGCATGCATGAAATCGTAAGGAAATATTTTGCTCCGAACACCGTGAGAAACTGCTAGCTTCAAAAGTTTGATTTGTGATAAAATACAGAAATTATATCTTTCCAATAACAATCCAATAACTATCTCAATTATGGTAACGATTTACAAAATAAAAACACAGAATGAAATACAAATTATAAGCTACGCTGTTTCAAGGTAACCTGAATTTAGATAACAATTAGTACATTAAACTCTTTGAGAACTATTGTGATATTTATATTACAGACTTTCTTGTGTTTGTCATTCTTCATTCAACAATATCTATCTTCTTGAGAGATTCCTTTTGCTTGGTTTATGAATTAAAATCGAATATTGAGTTATGAATTTTTTTAATTGAAAATTTGCCGTCGAATGAGATTCCCGACGTTTGAAGAGAATTAGAGACTTCGAAAGAGATTCACTCGGAAAGCTAAAAATCATTCCCTCGGAGTTCGTGATTTTTTAGTTGATCACTTGTGTCTCCCAACAGAAAAATGAATAGAAGAATGGCAAATGTGTGGTAACCCTTAAATATTATCTTACATCAGTTCGAGACAAATTGAAATATTTAATTCACAAAAATAAACACTCCAATTTCAATTTTCAGTTGCTATACCTCAGAATCGATCATTACTTTGAAAAGTATTTTATCAATTGAAGCCCCTGTTCATGAACTTCATCAAAGGTGGACCAGTTCATGAGCGTGAAATTTCCTGACACTTCATGAACATTTGAGGAATTTCACGCTCTTAAACTCATGATGTTTTTTGACAGTGGGTTATGGAATATGTAAATCCAGAGAGGCTAGCCTCCTAACAAATTGTTAATGAACTGCAATAATCTGACAACAAGTACATAGTAATGTAATATTCAATATTCCTTCATTTTTGAAAATTCATTGGCATAATGCAATTATCGAATTGTTTGCTAACTGGATGGAGAAATGGCTTATAAGCAAATACTGCTTTGACAAACTGAAGTCGACGTCAGCGGCTTTGAATTCTTCGCACCTGTCTAATGTTTTTATTTCTCTGTGTCCCCCCAAAATATGCATAAACCCATGAGTTATTTTGCCTGATGATTAAGTTACTTTGTTATTGTGAAAAGAAGCATTCATTACGTTCAAAGGAAAAGGTGAGTTTGTTCATTCTAAGTAAAGCTTTTCGAATCATTTTTCCCTTGATAAAACATTCTCAAATAACAAAATTCAGAGATAATTAGTACTTACTTACAATTAGAAATCGATTATAAAAAAGGAACACTTTCTATCTATGTGATCGAGGTAAAATGTCCTTGTTTTAATTAGGTATTTATGTATTTAGAGAAATTATTTTCTTACTTCGAAAGAGGGGATTCCCTGTGTAAGATTTAGTACTCAATCATGCAATGAATCATAATCCCACATTGGTTAGATAATATTTTTTATGCATGACTGTGATTTGTTTTGCATGGCTACAACTTCTCTTTTTATTTTTCAGATACCCGTGTTGTGCAAGCATTACGTCGATGCAATAAGATTACACAAATAGTTTATGTGTCTTGCAATCCCAAAGCAGCGTCCACAAATTTTATTGAGTGAGTGATCAAGAATATGATATGATTAAAATTGAACAGCTGTATCTATAGGTATTTAAGTGTGAGTAAGAAACTTTGGAGTATGAAAACAATGTAGAGTCAGGAACTTTGTTTCCAAAACTCTGCTATGGATTAAGAGAATCACGCCTTCGGTATCTATTTTGGCATGGATGTAACGCCACTGCAAAAATGTTTTTCAGCAACAAATTTGTTGAATGTTTTATTATCTACGAAAATAAATTCTTTAGTCGCATAACGTTTTGCTGCTATGACCAATGAAATATTTTGTCGTTAATCAAAAATAGATTTTTGCTTGATTCAACCATTTTGCTGTTCTAAACGTAGTCACGGTTTGGTAATCATTTATTTGTGGCTTAGATTTTATCTCATTTGTTTTCAAAGATATGAGTAAGTTAAAGTATCGTATGATAATGTTTTGAATTGACTTTTTTACAGTTTACTTTTTCAGCTCTGTCTGATTGTAATTTGCTACTTTCATTGTGTGAAAGAAAATGATAAATGTTCATAGAATTCACACACCTGCTAGCTAACTAGCCTGCGTGCAGACAGAATTTTCCTTCGTATATAGTCTGTGTGCGTATTGGCGACGAGTATTGCGCACTAAAGTGTTTGTTCTGAATTCATATTAGATAAATATTTACGAAGCGTGGCTCCTGTCATTACACAATTTTTATTATTTTACAATGTTTGCCAATTGTTTGTATATTTTATCAGCCATTCACAATACTGGTATACATCCAAAAATGTAGTAGTGGAAAGAACAATCAGTATGCTAAATTCGGCGCTAATGCGCACTGTGCAGACCTACTATACAAAGAAAAGTTCTGTCTGCATGCAGGCTACTAACTGGCTAGATTTATGAATAAATGAAAAATCCAACTACAAAAAATGCATGTAGTGGATTAGATACCTTATATTCCTGAATTTATCTGGACGTTGCAATCATATTTATATGCGTTTGCTTAAATAACCTTGGCTTGTGATTTTGTTTCAGCTTGTGTCGTATACCAACAAAGCGAGTCAAAGGTTGTCCATTTCAAATGATTCGATCGATCCCAGTTGATTTGTTTCCACATACTGAACATTGTGAATTGGTATCATTGTTTACAAGATCTAGTAATTATTAAATGGTGATATTTTATTCCAAGCATAACTTTAGAAGTAAACATCTAATGGGTTTGTAACTAATTAGATATTAATGTTTTTATTCTATATAAATGATAAGTGACTGATAACTTGTTTACAGCCCAGATATCTATCAAGACAGGCAAATGAAATGACACAAAATCCGTAGACAACTTGTTTTACTCATCCTAACTCAAGATGTAAGATATAAGCCCTTTCACAAAAATGTATACCTCCTAATGCAAAGGTCTCTGCGTTCAGTGTGTCTAGTTTTCTAATATTTCATCAAGGGGTTTTCAATAAGATATTTTAGTTCCTAGCAACACCGTTGACTCCTTTCTATTAACTTACAACCATAATTGAGAGAAATTGCAATTGACTAGTTTTTTCCGTGTATGTCTGTTGAGATTAAATTATTTCTTATTTCTTACATACAAGGTAGTATTTCAAGATTTGTTAGCAATTGCCTCAAATTTCAACAAAAATTGGTGGTTGTCTACCTAGGAGATTTTTCTCCTCTTGATAACTGAATGGAGTTTACCCTACTTCTGAATACCCTCTTACATAATAATCTATATTGGGACTCTCGCCTTGTAAATAAGTTTATGAACATGAAATGGCAAGTCACTTTAGTAATGTTAATGAAAAAGTGTGCCATTTCACATTCAAATTTCCAACCAATTATCCACCAAATGCTGATGGAACTCGTGTGTTCCTACTGTGAAATGTTTCGAAGCTTATGAGCAGTTCATGAACTTTCACAGGGGTACCCCTGGCAGTTGTCTCAACTCTCAATACTGAGTTCATGAACCTCATTCATGAGTTCATGAATTTGATTAACATTCATACGCAGTTCAAGAACCGCTTTCATAAACAGCCGATTGACTTCAAATCACATTTTATGAACTGTCCATAAACAGTTCATGTGTGTGGTAATTTGACTTATATGTGATTATGCTGGCAACATTGAACTGTCTCTTTATTATTATCCATGCAAAGTGAGGAATTGCTTGATGTAAAATTAAGTACTACTGAAAAACCTGCCATAAGACTCCATTGTCTATAATAGCCACATATCTAGATCTTGGCCAATTCAAAAACATTTTCAAGAATGGATTGATAATTCTAGCCTCCCTACTGGCTTCTGCTGCTGTACTAGCTTCTATTTGATGCAAACAAGATGCGAGTGAAATAATCACAAATATTACAGTTAAGGGTGGGATGATTAATCGGTTGACTGTTTGCCAGAATGTAACATAATTTCTAAAACATCAGAGATGGACAACAAGATATCAAACACATATCACAATATTCACAGATTCTACGATTTCAATCTGCTTAGCAAATAATGTATGGGTTTATAGAAAATACACCAAATGTGTCTCCAAAAAGTTTTGAACATTATTATTACAAAAATCATTAATTTGCATTCTGAAAAGTGCGATTTATATAAATGATGATATACTGATCAAAAGACAGTTTTCTTAATTACAAATATTATATCAAAATGACACTACTCACTATTTAAATATTTTTTTTCAAAATACATACAACAACATTGAAGTTGAAAATAGTAAAACAATAAGCTGAAAATCCCACCAAAAGTGACACAAAAGCATGATAAAGTACATCATTGATGTGTCGATTGTTCCTTTACTGCTTCTGATGTTTTCCCATTCTAGCTAGCTTTTCCAAAAGCGTTTCTTTCATTTCAAGCCATTCTTTTCTTTCTTCTGCCAATTTCTTGAAAAAGATCTTCTCTTCGTCTTTCAACATTTTTTCAGCATTTTCAGCTGATTCACCTACTCGAAAGATTTTGGCTGGGGTACCAAGATAACTGCTGTATGTTTCAGGTTTTGTTTCTTTCCTTACTGACTCGATTTCAGAAGTGCCAAGATCAGTTAATTCAACGGGTGCCATTGGCAGAAAATCAACATCATCATCTTCGCTTTCTGCTTTGGTGGCAGTTTCAACTTCATCAGGTGCAGCGACAACAACACCTTCGTGAACTGGGAAACCTGGAGTCTTCTCTTCTGGTTTGTCTTCTTCATCATCGTGATCTTTTAAAATCTCCTTCGTAAATTCTTCCTCTTCCTTTTCAACTCGTTTTTCCCATTCGCTTTCAAGTTCGGACATTTTCTTTTCGGTTGTGTCAGCCTTTTCTAGGCCATATTCCAATTCTGGTTCAGTTGCAGCAACAAGTTTGATCAATGATTTTTTCTCTTCAAGTGTTTTTGGCTCATCAACAAAAGCAAGTTCTTCAGCTGTTACTGGTTTCTCCTCCTCAGTTTCTACTGATGAAGCTTTGGGCTCATCAAAAGCATTTTTCATTGCATCTCCCCATTTGTCCGCAAGCTTGCTGAACACTTTTTCTAATTTTTGGATGCGATGTTCGTTCCAATCCATACGATGCAATGGGACACGGGCAAGTTTTGATACACTGTTGAAAGAGATGAAAAAAATTGTTAAATTCAGTGAGCAATAAAAGGAATTACCATATGGTTCATCATCATCATTTATTGGTTCATCATCATCATCATTCATTGGTTCATCATCATCATCATCATTTATTGGTTCATCATCATCATCACCATTTATTTAGAACTGATAAAATTAACACAAACTTTTCTTTCTTTCGAAGAACAGATGCGTACACTAAAGAAGTCTAAAAGTCATTCAGGTAATAGTGAAAGTTCAGTGGTTCACTTCAAACTTAACTGACGTCAATGAGTCTACTTTCTGGTCAGTTGTTACTGCAAATAAGCCTGAAATGACCACAAAAGCTATCAAGAATGTTTTGTCCATAGCAACAAGATAAATTCGAAAATGGTTCTGTTGTCAGGGCACTAGTCAAAAATTTTGGGGTTTTCTGAGTCCATTGGGTTTTTGCAAATATTGTTCTGACGAAAATGTTATATTGCTCTGCTAGGGAAGCTACATTCGCGACCAAGGCTTAAATTCACAATCAGAATGTACCACGGAAACCTTTCACACGTCAGGGGTCTACAAAATGCACCTGTGACCAAATTTTCCCCTTTCAAAGTATGTTCAAAGTGCCTGAAAGTTGTTTAGGTTACTGACTTCTGAATTGACATTATTTTAGTGAGAGTAACATTGATTAAAACATGCGCCAGCTTAGCATTTATATTATTTTAATACAGTGATCCAGGAAAATCTGCAATAATCAATCCTTATAATAATCAGTTCCTATAACGTTTCTGCGACCGGAGGTCCCTGTGGTCCCTATTTTATTGAGCACTGTCAGACTCTATCCATTGGCCAGGCCCCTGGGCAATTACTCTGCTTACCCCCTACCCTCTTGTCCACCCTGGTTGATGCCATGGACAGGGTCCGACAAAGTCTGGAAACTTGGAAACCTAGTTTGCGGAAGGCTAGCAAAATTCAGAAGGAAAAGGCAAAATACTGGATATAAAGCTAAAATAATTAGAAAAATATGAAAAATAAATTTTGATTTTACGTTTAATGTCAGTCAAACTACTCAAACGTTTCTCTGAAAAGTTGAGGTTTGCAGAAGGTAAAACATTTTGTCGGACCCTGGCCATGGACAAATGATCAATAGCATACTACTCTCAAATGAATTATACTTTCAATTTTGTGTTTTGTCTTTTCTACGCATGCTGTATTCTCTAAATACCAGAAACCATTTGTGCGTGGCATTCATGTTCCTCTCATTACTTACTTTTTAGCTTCTTGTTTGATTTCCTTGATGACGCTCTTGACATGTTTGTGAATTTTATTCCATGACCCACCTGAAAGTGACCCCTGAATGTGTTTGACAATGCTTTGCCAACTGTTTCTGAATGGATTATTAGCAGTGACATTATCCTTTGCAAAAGCTTCTCTTAACCTCTGGTGGAAGGTTTCCATGGTTTCGTTGGCTTGTTGTGGGCCATGGTGAGGGTGGCGGTGGTGGTGTCTGTGACCATGATGACCGCCGTGATGGCCACCATGCTTCTTGTGGTGTTTGCCATGATGACGGCCATGCTTTCCATGATGACGACCATGCTTTCCATGATGATGTTTTCCTTCGACCTCTAAGCCACTTTCTTCATCAACTTCAGGGACATCAACTGCTGCTTCTGATTGAGCTTCTGAAAAATCAGTTGCTGACTTCATGGCTTTTTCAACTGTAACATTAATAATTCAACAAATTCAACATATGTTAATATGGTATGTTTCAATTATATGGATTGAATGCTGTCCCCTGGAAGTGAAGTATTATGGATTTCAGCTCTACGTAGAGGTTCAGACAAAACCTTCCGCAACCTCAAGCTTTTAGATAAATGTTTGAGGAGTTTGAATATAGTTAATACATATCAAAGTTTGAATATGTATCAAAATTTTACTTTTCACGCAGTATTTTAATAATTATTTCAGCTTTATCCTGCATTTTGCCTTCTCCTTCTGAATTTTGCTAGGCTTCCGCAAACCAGGAGCAAAATTTCCGGACTTTGTCAGACCCTGTCTACGTATGTCCCATATTATTTTATAAATACGGTAATCAAATTTATAAATGTTGCCATGAAATCAATAACAAACACAAGGTGCATCAAGTGTAGCTTGATTAGAAGTATAAATGCATTCATTTTGCCAAAACAAACTTAACAAACAAATCAAAATTGATGCGTTTGTCTCGACTAAAAAATATTGTAAAATAATTCTCAAACTGCTGTAATATTTATTGAAATGTTCTTTACAACAACACTTACAGAATGATTCTCCTTGTTTTTTCAAATCTTTCTCGCCCCATTTAAACCGATGCAAATGTCCCAAGTTCAACATAGGAGCACTACAAAGACAAACAAAAACATTTTAAGAATAATGAGACTCCATTCCCATAGTAAGCCAGTTCACTTCGCAGTAAATATTTGTTCTTGACTAAAAAACTGCTCTTTCAATGTGCCCTAAAATCGTTAATTACTTATTCAGACATGTGAATTCAAAATTTGAAAATAGTCTGAAATCTATAATATCTTCATAAATTTCAATGGGAAAGAGTGATAAATAGAGTTTCACAAAGGTAAAAATAGTCTGAAATCCGCTAAAAGTCTGAAAATTCTCATTTCTGCTTATTTGAGTAGGTACATTGATAGGATTCAACAAAATCCTACCAATTTGGCGAAATCGAAGTCACAACGTTGGCTGTTGTTGACTGATGTTGCATTTCACATTTTTGCATTTCCCCAGCATTAGCAGGATTTTGCAAATATTCTATTCTTCTAACGTAATCCTACTGATGTTGGCGAAGTGGCCAAACGACTTTTTACTTTCGCCGACATCCGTAGGATTTGTGAAATATGAGCATTCTTCTGATTGGTCAACAATGACGTAGCACGACTCAGGATTGTTGGGCTTAACTGACTAGTCACAAACCCTCAATATATTTCTGATATTGACGAAAATTAAATTAAATAAGTCCTACGAATCTTAGCAAAATAAAAAGCTATTTGATCACCCCCCCCAAAAAAATGTAAAAAAAAACAATAACATTGGTAGTGATTAAATCCCACCAATGTTAGCAAAATAAAAAGCCACCCCAAACAAAAAACAACAACATTGAGTACCGGTAGTGATTAAATCCTACCAATGTTATGTTGGCAAAATAAGAAAGTCATTTGGCCAGGGAGGGTTTTATTCTAGTCCACTATTATAAACTTTTCAGATCAGAACATTACAGTACTTAATGCTGCTTTAATGTGAGTAAAGCAAAGTACGTACCTGTATACTTTTGGTTTGACTTCATTGAAAATATCTTTGACTTTGTTGCTCAGCTTTTTCCAGTTCTTAGCGCCGCCAGATAAATGTTCCTCAACGCCAGCCTTAAATTTTTCATCAACTAACAAAAATAGGAGATTTCAGAAATAGATGTTATTAGCAAAACAAAATATTATAGTGAACATCACAACAGACACTTTCTTCATGAAAATATTATGGTTAATTAAAAAGAAATGAGAAACTCATGAGAAAGTGTGTTGGCCTTCTAGGAACTTCCCATTAGCCTGTGTTCTCTTCAAGAGCATATATTCATTTGAGAAAGACAAGACTTGATTTTTCAAGCTGTTTCAAATCAAGATTGAAAAGATGACAATGACATATTGTTTCAAAAAATCCATACAGATTATTGATGAGATATTTTGATCATCTAATAAAATACAATCTGATACATGTAATATGTCTACATCTTTAAGTACGCTATATTTATGCATCCAGCAATTGCAGCCTGAATCTGCAAAATGGAAACAAAAAAAATCAAAGCCACGTAACAGTCATAATGCAGAAAGCAATGCCTGGCTATCACAGTCAGTGGCTCATTGCATATCAATATTTGATAGGATACCTTTCTTTGAAAACATTATAAACATATTAAGCGTTTTGTAGTAAAGTCCTTGCTAACGAATTTCGGATTTATGTTAAAATTTGGCTAAATGGAATGAAAACCATTGGTGATTTTGTCTTCCACTTAAGCAGGATACACTGTATCACAAAGTCCTGGCTGCACCATGACAGTGATATTAAAAAGGATGCACTATATTGATATTATTAAACATAACATCCAACTAGAAATAGCATATCTATTATCTAGTAAATTGCTAACAATCCAGATACAGTGCAACCCGCTTAAGTGCAATTCGGATAAGTGAAATTCCCGCTTAACTGCAACATGGATTCAAAACCCTATAAAGTATTTTTTGGTCAAGTCCTTGATAAACAATTTCGGATAACTGCAAATTCGGATAAATGCAATGAAAACCTTTGACAATTTTGACTTGCACTTAAGCGGGTTACACTGTAATACTTCTTGGTCGGGTTGTGAAAAAAGTGTTCTGAGCTCTGATTGTAAAGACATTTAAATTAGATCTACATTTTCTCGTCATCGCTTCAGTCCAATTTTGATGTTGTATCAAACAATTAGTCGTTATATTCAAAAGAATTTGGAATTCAACGACGATTGAGTAACTAATTGCATTATCATTTAAGCAGGAGCAATCAGATGATTTAGTAGACTGTTCTGAACCGTCATTGGTGAATTGTTCTAATATCAAAACTTGTGAGGGTTTATACTGCAGGGTTTCACCCTTAGTATTCTCTCGTGGTAAGTTCATTTACTTTCAAATGTTTTACAAACAAACTTCTTATAAAAAAACTTACATAAATTAACTTTACCATTGCTTTTGTAGCCTTGCCTCAGAGATCAATACACAAATTCAAGTTATTTTTTATTTTTTTGTGAAAATGATCAATAATGAAAAATGAGAAAAAAATCCGCTTCAAAATGTAAGAAATCGTTGAGGGTAAATAATCCAATTTCATTGGCCTAATGGAAATTGACAAACATTCAAGTTGAAGTGTGGCTTACCACGATGTGTATCAGAATAGAACTACAATGAAATATATGTTTGAAACTGTCGGTGACTTGCTGTAGAGCAGAATACATAACAGAAATTGCGGAAAGTGAAATCACGTGCTTCACTCAGAGTCCACCTTTGTATGTAAATTAAGCGAAACCATAGTAACCTTCAAATTTGAACAATAGAAGAGAGCTAATCCTCGAGAAAAACAAGTGATGACCAAGTAGCAAAAAATGATCAAAACTTGCTACTATGAATGAAAAGTTTCATGTTATTTATTTATCATATTGGAAATATAAAGATTCTCATCAGCAATCTATTTATATTCTACAAACACTCAAGAGGTGTTGGATCAAATGTTTTAGAAATTACGAAATTTGTTAATAAAAATGAACTTTGACACCTCATGTTGACGCCTAAGCAGAACGATGATGAAACATAATTATCACAATTTCATCAAATACATAGGTCTAGTATGTAATTACCGTTTGTTTTATCCAAAGCATCTTTCATCCCTTCTTGAACACCTTCCTTTACTTCCTCAAATACATCGAACATCCAATTTGCCGAACCTGAAAACATATAATTATTGTTTTATTACAAAGTATAAACTCGGTCAAGTGTGAACTAACTAGCATAAATAAAGTGGATATCTGCCAAATTACATAAATATATACAATGAATTGTATGACTACGCTAAAGAAGCATAAATAGGAAACCACTTCCATCTGATTTGTATTTACTGTATCGGGTTTAAAGCGACGAAGGGATGTGTCGGAATGTTTTGGCATAATCATAGGCCACGCATAAAATGATGAGACAAATGAACTAAAGTGAATCGTCTTAAAACACTTAATTGTTACTATTTTGAAGTATACTTCAAGTAGATTCAATAAAATGTAGCACACAGTGACAATTTACTTGGCAGGACTGGCCAGGGGTTTGAAACAACCACTTCTTATGCAGTATAGAAAAGTCAACGTTCTCAACGATATGTAAACTCAACGAGTGAGGGAATAGCCCAATAAACTTACCAAGTTGAATGACAAGTAAACAGCCAAATAATGTAACTAAGAGCCTCATGACGAAAATAGCTCTTCAAAATTAGTAGTCTTCACTTTAGTATATCCCTCTACTGCAACAGTTACTCAAAAAGAATCTCCTGAGATAAGTCAGCGCACTTTTATGATGGCGCAGCAACTTGTAAATTGATGAAATTGAAAATTGTCTGTTTGAGATGACCGGAAATTACCTTCTGAAAAGAAAATGGAAATGACTTAAATAACAAACCGGGGGACAGTATATTCAATGAATAAAGAAAGGCTAATATTTTTGCATTGAAAAAGTTTATTAAAAATACTTAATAGCAACTTTCAATAAAGAAAAAGTTTACACATTCCAGTTTTCATTATTTAATGGTTTAATTTTTGGTAATTAAATCTCATTTTTATGAAACAATCGAAGCAGATTCGTATTTTATTACACCCGTACTTTTAAAGAAGATTGTCTGTAACCGGACAATTGGAGTGACGTCATATCTTCGATATATTTCATTTTCATAAATTCATTTTTTAGGGAAAACAGAATGACAAGTACCGTATTTTTAGACGTATTTTACGAATTGCGCGTTTGACTTAATTTGATCAAATTTTTGCAAAAATGACAAAAATGATCAGGAAAACATGTTTAACAAAGTGCAAGGACGTGTTAAAGTTTTACAAATTATTTTTTATATTTTCAAAAAAGATTATAAAGACTATAAAGTATTATAAATTGTTCCCTAAATCATCATCATCATCATCATCATCATCATCAAATCCACAACCGTAAACCTGGGGGCATGTTACACCCTTCCAATAAAAATTTTCAACCCATATTTCGGGCAACTTTGAGACGAAATATCGCAAAATCAAACAAAATTGGCAAAAACCCTCCCAGTGATGCTGTTCCCATAATGTCTAACCTGTCATAACACCCATTTTCGAACCTGCCAGTCATCAATGATGGACATCCAAAGCAGGTATAAAAAGCTTCCTTGATTGGTGCAACTGTCAGTATTGATCACATACATATAGATGTTCACTGAGAAATGTATATAGGCTACATGTAGAAAATTACACAAAAATAACCATGCTCTTGAAATCAAGTGGAATGAATGGATGATATTAGGATATCGATAATAATGTATTGGGGTGTACTAATACCGTAACACGGACATAGACTTAAAACTGATTTTTTCTTATAAAATTGTAACAATTACCTATTTCATTGTTTATTGATGTAGAACATAGATAGACCAAACATATTTAAAACGTCTAATGTTTTCAAATTTGTTGGCCTCTGGCGCAGGTTAAGAATGACCCTGACATGACATGTGGTGTCCATCACACTCCATCACATAGAATGTGCAATGCAGTATGACAAAATTGATTAAAAATTTCTTTTTTTTTTATTAATTCATAGCTATAATCACTATTTAAGTATATAAGTAGCAACATAAAATAATATTTAATTATAATTTAAGTAATAATAATTTATAAAGAATTGAGTAAAATATATATATATATATGTTCTGTCTTTGTCTACAAATAATTCATTCATTTTGTAAAATTGAAAGATTCCAGCATTCGTCCTAGATATTTAAAAATATTAAAAATTCTGAAGTAGAAGTGAAATTTGAACTAAACTGACATAGCTGAAATATGATATGTTTCATATAGTATTAAATAAGATAATTAATATCATACACTATGCAGTTTATATTCTGTCAAGAACCACCATGATGAATTAAATATGTTTTTCAGGTGGACACAGGGCGATTAATTAAAGGTGTTTTATCATTGTAACTGTGAGGTACAGTCTTTGCAGGGGAACTCCTGTGATCTGCAATGGAATCAAATATTGTTATAATAATAAATTACAAAGATGTTGGGTGTTGGCAAGCATTGTAGATGACTTTGGAATGTCGCTACTGGTCATTGCTATGACTTGCTTTAATAACACATGAACTATATCCATTTGACAACTATACGACAGTACTCGAAGCTATAGAGCCTTATAGTGATAATGTTTGGGTTTTTGAAAATTCATGTTAAGATTATAGGACGTCTCTTCAAAACGCAGATTAATAAAGTAGAATAATTAGCTGGGTAAGTATCAGTTTTTGACCTTAAAGGTAGAAACGCATTTCTTCTTACAAATCATTATATTTATGGCTCTGCAATGTCACGTCAACTTCAATTTTTATGGTCTCAAACACAACCCCTGCGAAAAACAGTGCAAGAGTTCATGAATGTAAAACAGAACCAATGTTCACGAACTGTTCATCAAATGTTGATGAACTGTTCATAAACAGTTCATGGGACTTCACATAGACTTTCAAGAACATTTAGGGCCACTTAATGTCCATGAACTCTTCATGAACTGTGCATGAGCTGTTCATTAACTCCTGAATTGTGTTCGCAGGCGGACACAACAATAATGTCAAAGTTAATAGGAATGCATATAACAGTATCACAGTGTTGCAATATCTACATTCCATTGCAAAACCTCTATATCCAAAGCAAAGAAAGTTCATCTGTTCATGAACAGTTCATGAACATTATTGGGGGCCATAAACAGTTAATGATTAATTCATGTCCAGCTCAGTAACTAGTTTATTACAGTAATGCAAAATTGACCAAATTTCATAGACACTTTGTGAACATTCCATGAACTGTTCATAAAAAGTTTTTGAAAATTGGACAATTTCAAGTTCATGAACTTGTCAGCGTTAACTTTTTCACAGGGGGATAGATGTAGGCAAAATAAAAATACTAAGTATCATAATCTTAGAGTCATATAGCTCTGGTATTAAACTAACATGTGTGTTTGTATATTTGTAATCACTCACATTTATGTAAATTGAAATTCTTATTAATAGTCGTTAATCACATAACCTGTCGCAAAAGAAAGGAAGCGTTGCAGCTATACTGAGATTTGAAGGTCTCCATGACACTAATGAGATGGCAAATTTAAATGATGCAATACGAATAGCCAAGTCACTAAGCTGAGTCAATTACGATGGTAACAACTGGTAACATGCTGGCCAGAACTAACAAAAGGTTACAGGCAACATACTGATTTGCCTACAATAAATTATGATGACTCAAAATGGAGATGGGTCATGAATCATGATTGACAGATTTACTCAATGTGATATCCAGTTAAGACATGAAAATCCACAGCATTCCATGGCAACCACTAAAATGATATAGATATTTGTTGCTATGGATGGTATAGCCCTATACCAAACAGTTTTAATAGCTAGAACATGTGTTTTGAAAATGGAGATTTTAGCAGCAACAAATTTAATATCCTTTCAGAACATCAAACTTACTCTGTAATTAAAATATTCAACTAACAAAATACGAAAACAATAACAGCATGGGATTATTTCTGCAATATCTACTTTTAAATTTACGCTATTTTCATTTTATGTGTGTAGTATTTGGAGCAGGAATTCACAATGCTGTTTTAGATGCAATTAACTTGAAATACATATCAATGGACTCGTCATTAATCAGAGGGATACATGGCCAGTTTCATTTTTTAAATAGATACATAATCTAAGTTGAGCAAACTCAATGAAAACTGTTTCCTTTTTCAACAACAATCGTGTTTGAAGTGCTATTTAAACAGCTTCGAACTTGAATGACTTTCTATTATCTCGAAAAGACACAACAGTACAATCCTTTGTGTTTTGACTTAAAATATAATTTGTGTATTGACATCGTAATAATTCTCAGAATGGAAATTAAAATAATCAGAAATTATTATTTGAAAATGATATGGAATAGAATGTTATCAAATTTGTTAACAAAACCATGTTATGGAAATTGAAATAGCCTACAATTACACGAAGATAAATATTAAACAAATAAATTAAAATTTAGAGGAAAGTACATACTGTTAATAACAAAGTAAGATGTAAAGAAATAATGAATAGTTTCCCATTCTATTCTTTTGCAGAAGTCAATTGAATCAAATGTTGAATAACCACGTTATGAATAATGAATAATCATTGAAAATTTTCCAGACTCAGAATTTAATTTAAACAAACCCCTGAAAAATTGTTACCTTACAATTTTATGCAGTACTGTTTAAAGGATTTTTGGGGATATGGCTACGACTTCCACGTGCTTTGGGATAAACTAAATAGTACCTAATTTGGTAAATAAAATGCTGTGCGTTCCAATTTTCTCTTCTAAACTTTCTGCTTCTTTTAACAGCAAAAATTGAAATGGAATATTTTCTCAATTAACTATGGCTTTGACCTGTTTTTGTACATAGATTTCTTCATGCAATTATTTTGAACCAGCGAAGTCAGATGATTCAAAGCACAATACAACCATGCATTTGCATGCAACTCGAAATCTAGTGTTACATAACGGTCTCTTTAGAACACATGAAAATGTAAATTTTAGTTTCACTATCTTAGATCATCATAATATCTTGGTATGCCATAATGAAGAACAGTTTCAAATTCATTCCTCAGCAAACTGCAGTACAGTTAATGAACAATTAAATTAAATTTCCATGGACTGTTCACTTTCAGTGTTTATAAACATTTTATGAATGACAAGGAAATGATTTTGAACAATTCATAAAAACAGGCCAATAAATATTCATGACTCCTCCTTCCAAGTATTAGTATATAGTTCATTCTGGAAGAAAATATTTTACATACAGATTTCAGATTTCTGAAACACTGTCAAATTTCATGTACTTAGGTAACCCGTTTACAGAAAAAACAACTTGGCTAAAGTTAACAAATCCACATCATTTAAGTGTAATTCGCTGAATGTAAGATATGTAAGTAAGCCTAATTATATAGATTGAAAATAGACCAAATAAAACAATATAAGTGCATCGCAATGTGCAACCTACGTTGGTGATGGCATTAAAAACTTTCTTTGAAGGATGCTGTGTTGCTTTGTCCTACAACTAAAATGGATTTCAACGAATACAAATTTTAACATCAAAGGAAATTAGCTGTTTTGAAGTGGTTGCGTTTTGTGTTAATTGAAAATGATTTGTGACAGGTTAGTGGTTAAATTGAACAAAAAAATTTTTTATGTATATAGGCCTACAGTATATGAGTGGAGTGACGTGTCAAGTGTGTGTCGTGTGTGCGTAAAAGCATTTTGAAAATATTTAAGAGCTTGAAAATAATATTAATCTACATGGAGACCAAAATTACATTACTAATTACTACCTACGACTTAATAATTTTAAACTATTGCCACAGTGCCTCAAGGTTTTGAACAACAGGTGATGTCCTATTAAAAAGCTAAGAATCTGAGAATAAATCTGCATCACTTACTCTGGGTCACCCTTTCGTCTTTTCTCCTACAACAGCACGTGGACAACACATAGATCAGGCCTGTTTTCTTTGTTAATAAGAAGCAATCAAATGCCAAAACACAGAATGATATCAAGCAAATAAGGATAACAACAGCAGCCCATTTAGTTGGTAACATAGTACAATCACCTACAATTATAAAGAATGCAAAAAGTTACATAAAAGTTGAATTAAAAAAAAATGTTGCAGCTTTTCCTGTTGAAGGCCTAATAATTAGAATATTACAAAAGGGTGTTTTCATGTTGTGTTTCCGTGCCATGTGAAACATTTCACGAGTAATCAATAGTTCATGTAAAACCGAGTCATGAACGTGAAATTTCCCACACTTTCATTACACTTCAACGAACTGTTTGTGAAACGCTCATGGATGATTGGGCAATTTTACTTCAATGAACTCATAAACTTTTTACACAGTGGTTATCTTAAAGGAGCAAAAATGACCGGCAGGCGCTACGCACTTACGGTCACGTGCATGTTTATTGTTTATAACACAATGTTCATTGTTGACATGAATTTACAACAAATTAGGCCTGCGTATAACAATAGTTTCAAAGCGAGACGGTTGAATTACGTTAAGCATAAATTCAACTTGAGCTCGCAGCGGTCGCCGGTCAATTGCCCCTTTAAGGACTGTAATGCTACAGAAATAGTCAATAGAAATCCAACATCGATGAATTTAAAAAATTCCAACACAAAAATTGACAATGTTGATCCATGACAGTTGTCCAGATGTTACATCAACATCTCCCATGTAGGGCCTACTTTTTTGATTTTTCTTGTAATTGCATTAAATCTTTAATATGTTCTCATTACCCTTAAGTAGGGAAAACAGTCCATGGACTTGCAAGGCTGAATGTTTCAAAAACAGCTACAGTGAAACCTGTATATAACAGCCAGCTATGAGAGGTAGATAAACTGACCACTATAGGCAGGTGGCCCTTATTCACAGGGTTGATTCAATAGAAAATGCTATTTTAGACATATTAAGAGTGACCACTATAGACAGGTGGCCAATGTATAGAGCTGACCATTATAACAGGTTTGACTGTACATTGATAAAAAGGGCAATTTGAAATTACTTAAAATTGTGAAGTTGATGCTTTCATACATTGGTCATTAACAATTACAATAAACTGCTCTCAGGGTATCCAACCATGTAAATATTCATGAGAAAATGTTCGGGAATAAATCTTTGCAGACCAGATATACCCATTTTATTTCAAACAGGTTATGGAATTTTGACCAGTTCCTGCATGAACACTTCACAAAAAGTTCATGAACATTTTATAAACAATAATAGAAAGTTGAAGAATGTGAATTAAATGTGACTTTTCATTATATAATTAATCATTTTTCTTTTTTCATAAGGTACAACTAACATACCATGTAAGCCACTATATGATTTTGCAGCACTGTAACATCGGCAATCATCTTCATGTAAAATCTTTCCTTTTCTATTACATCTTTTATAATATCTATTTCGACATTCACAGGTACATGCAGTAGCATTAAAATCTTGTTTCTCAATACATATTGTTTTACATTCGCATGCACATGTATAAGGATTCCAATCGTAATTGGCTGGACAAGCATGTTCTGTAACGTCACGCTTACATTTACATGTACAGTCTGTTTCATCCCAATATTGCGTCAAAGAGTCACATACCGATGCGTCGTATACACATTGACACTGGCATGAAGTATCATTTCTTAACGTAATAGTTTTATTTTGAAATGTTAATTGATCAAATACATTCAAAGAAACATTCTCTGTTATATTTGGCATGCAACGTTTTGTTTCTGGTGATAGGTTTCCACATGCACCATTACACCGATGCAATGAAACTATTAAAGGGAAATAATTGTATCCGGGGTTATCAACTGCTATTAATGTTGCTCTTGATTGGCATTCTTCATTTGGTAAATTTACTGGATCACCGTCTACTTTCTCTAAAATAGAAAAGGATAATATGTCATTGAATTATTAGGGCTACTGACTAAATAAAGATATAACATAATTTATTTTGTCATTTATTTGATTTTTACACTTGAGCGCAGCCAACTTGTTATACGACATTATCATCATAAAAAATTGGAGTTCGACTTATATGCGCACCAATATGGTAAAGCTTATTTCTACTAGCTATTAAACATAGATTTACAATGTCAAATTATCTCCTGACACAGGCCTATCATAATTTATTCCTGTTACTTCTGAATTTTGAAATACGTCAACACTTGTTCCCCTATTTCTGTATTTTTAAATCAGGATACCATCATTGGTTACAGTATAGCATTAATGATCAACAGTTATTGATCAAACGCAAGGTGAGGCAAGGTCATTATGCCGATATTCATTAAGCTACCATCAATAACTGTTTTAGTCAATGACCAACTGGTGGTCAATTTTGTAAATATAAAATCATAACATGAATTTTAATGCATTGGCATCAAAAATGCAATTATCCGTTGCGTTATCATACTGGTAAGAAATCACGTAGCGGTCAATACAGCTATAAATTGGCCGCTGATTCATCGATCGAATTTATCAATTTTCGTATTGACCTGTTGGTCAGTGTCTAAATAATCATATTTACTTTTGAGACAGTTAATATTAGCCTAGTGCCTACCACAGTTCATACTGTACTTGAGCAAAACAATCAATAACTAGTACTAAGGGAGTAAGGGATGCCATCATTGATATTTTGGAGAGATATAAGCGTTACCATGACAACAATGTAATAAGAAACAGTACAGTTATAACACGTGTCACACGAAAGTAGACTATGTGATGTCTCTCATCGAAAATATTTCCTTCTCTGGGATATAAGAAACATTATAAAAGCTACATATCTAACAAAGAGGGGAAATCCAGGACTAAAACTACACACAAAGCTTTTAGGTTTTGGCTTGTTTACCCGAACCAATATTTAAACATGGTGGGAATGTTAGTAAATATTTGACTATGTCTGGAATTTTGTTCGTGAATTATATAAAGAATGAATATTTTGCCACCTGCCAATCGAGTTACTCATTTGATCTTAATAAACCGCGATAAGACTGTTTCAATTATCACGAAACAGAAACTTTGAAATGAGCAATGCTTTACTTTCGGTTGTCTATGGATTCCGCAAATGTTGAATCAGGTAAAAAAAAAACGTAAACTCGAACTGTTGTTGATTCAGTACTGTGGTCCACAAAGTACAACAAATTAGTTTGAAAACGAGATGCGTACGCCTCTCAATAAACAAAATTCGACGCATTTCAAGTCCTGTACAAAGTCGAATGAGTATAATTCCTTCAGGTTTTTATCTTTATGCAGTTACTAGTATTTGGCAGTGAGGCCGCTCATGCCTTTCAAAGCGGGTAGCCTAAAGCTTTGGACAAATTGGTAGCAAGAGTGAACATCAATAACCCAATATCACAGTACAAAAACAAAGTGCTTTTAGTCATAGAAGAAGAAAAGCAATTATAGATCAATACACCTGCAACCAAAAACAATAAAATTAAATTTGTACGATTATGAAATATCACACCTGTCCATAAGGTAGCAAAGCACAGCATCGTCCAGACCATACCCAGCGTCCTCGACCTACACTCCATTTTCCAAATGAAACCAATATCACGAAATCAGGAATCACAAAATGAATTCACCTCCAAAAACTTTTATCTTGTAATTAAACTTGTGTTCTATATTTATGAATGACATTAATCGTTTCAGTGGTAAATTTAACGATAATGTGTTGGAAATATTCACTCATGTAAGCAACTCTGTTATCTTCTAAAGTCACAAGGTCTAATGTTGTTGTTTCATGAAAAAATCGGAAACGATTGAAGGTGTATGTTAAACAGGGGGTTTCACCCTTCTTTTTATATACCCATATATGGGAGATGGTTAATCTACATTGTTTCCGATCAGATAAAGTGACAAAAGAATCAAAATCATAGAGATTCTACAAATAGTTTTCATTGTTAAAAACTAATAGCGGAACTAAATATTTACTTTTAAGAATTACCAGGATTTGAAAAGATTAAACGGTGGAATGCAGATATGGAGAAGGGTGAATAAATCACATTACCTAACAAGAGTACTGAAATTGAGTAGAAATTAACAGGAACAAACTGAATTTGAGGAAATGGGCATGTCAACAAGAAGTAGCGAACGTTATTCAACCAGAACTTGTATAATTACATTAAATAATACTACAGTATTATTCCAAACAGTTCAACTGCTTACAATCTTACAATGCATAGTTCAAAACATTAAAATATGTAAAAATCCATGTTAAATATATTACGAAGTATAATATTTAATGTGCAGCATACTATAATCTGCATAAATTTACATAAATTAGGCTATTGTGATATATTATGTAGGTGCTCTCTTATATATCTCTATTCTTTTTACTATCATATATGATACAAACATTATATTTATGGAAAATAACTATGAAATATCTGCAATAAGGTAAAATACAGTAGCTAAATAAAATATCAATCATAAACGCTAATTATTCACCAGGCAACATACCATACAAATGTATACTTCCAAAACTTTAAAAATAATCAAATTTACCAAGTATGGATTCCAATCATTCACGCATGAAGATAATAATAAATTATAACTGAATTTGTGATTGTATGTATAATTGTATATTGTATACTCCATTTATTGTTTGATTTTGTAGCCTTGGTAATTTTTTCCATCTTTAAAATTATCTAATTAGGGATTTCCTCTTTATCGAAGTTTCTCTTCCAAAGTTAAGTGGCTACTTGCAATAACAAATCTCAAAATTAGAGTGGAAATGCATTAAAAATTCAGAATCTATAAATTATTAATAATAGGGATATTCCCCATACTGAAATAGGCTATACTCTGTCATATTTAGCTGTTACATTCCATTAAGCTCAGAGTTGTAACCAATCATAAGTCTTAACTACTCATTCAATCCATATGTCATTCATTAATATAATATGTCAAATAAATAATTATAATTAAGACATAGGTATTGAGTCATCTGCACCAAATATAACTTCTTCTTCCATATCAGAATCATCGTCAGCTAATAATGATCTTGAATTAAACGATTCAAAGCCCATTTCATCTAAATACTCTTTTCTGCGTACATTGAATTTACCAAGACCTTTTCCAGTTCGGCGACGTCTTCTGTACCATGAAATAGTTTTTAATAATAATAAAATCAACATTGAACCACATATTATGCTCAAAACGATAACAAATACATAAGGACGAATACCAAGGATTGATCGTTGACGTTGCAATGAGAAATTGACAATTTTGGCATTACTCTGGTAAGTAGGTATATGTATTAGATAATGCTGACCTTCATAACCAGGAGCAAAGGCTGAGATTTTATACGAACCAGGAAGTAATAGCCGCCAATAGTCCCCATCATTGGCACTTTTAATTATATGATCTCTACCGTCAACACGAATTGATACTTTGGAAATTCCTTCGTTCGTCTTTGAGTCACGAACTACACCCTTAACACCTTGGTGAACCTTGGAATGAGAAATTAAATTGAAATATTAGATTGATGAATTTAACTACATGTTTAATGTTTCAAATGGCCTTTCTTGTCTTCATGAATTGTAAAAGAACTGTATATAAGGTGTTCATGAACAGTTCATGAAAGTTTGTCCAGTTCATAAAATTTTCATGGACTATTCAGGAACAGTTGAGTAGGTTCATGAAAAGCTGTGGAGGTTCATGGAGTTCATGAACAGTTCAGTTCATGAATACAACTAAATCTTTCACAGAGGATATTCATTTGACAAGAAATAGATATACGTTGAATATTATTATGTTCTTCCAATTGTATATAAGTGATAATATGTGTCAGTAAGTTATCATGAGCAGAGCAGGTGATGCAGTAGCCTTGCAGTTTGACTTGCTCCACGTCTCACTTATGTTGATAACAATCTTAATATGTTCGGAAAGTGAGACTTGTGTTCTTTGCCCATTCTATTGTTTTCTGAAACAATGGAAATGCATCAAACCATGCGGATGACGTAAAATATTTTCAAATTGTCCAGGAAGTCGTCTTCAATCCTAATTCATTTTTGCAAATATGTCATTGAGTTAAACGATGCCATCCGAAACCCTGCAATTTGGCTTCATGATCATCAGTTAAAGCTTTAGAGCTGTTGAAAATGTTCTAACTAGAAAATATATTGTTGATTATTTGCCTCGACCAACTGATTCTTGCATGTCGTTGATTTTTGGAATGATGCAAGCTTTCTTTGTGTATTGTGATTGTTGTGGTGGTGATAAAAGCCAACATTTTATTCCTGCCTGTTTTCTTGCTTAGATCAGTTTAATCAAAAATTATTAGATTATTAGAAAATCATGCCATGTGAACCCCTGACTATCTCATTTTTCAAAGACAAAAAATCCAATGAAAACAATAAGATAAGACAAGCCAGCGTTGCGTAGAATCCTACCAAACACTTTGCAAAGGACACAAGTCCCGCTTAACGAACATTGCATTTCGGGAAATCAAAGTAAGCGGGGCTTGGGGGGACAAGTCAACCTTGCAGTTTGAAATGCTTACTGAAATGTTAGTTTTGAGTTACTGGCTTTTAGAATGACCCTGGCTATAAAGAACTTTTGTAGAGTGAAGATAATGTGTACTATTATAATGGGCCTAGCAAATATTTTGTGCTTACCACCCTAGCTTAAGATGGCAATATTGCCGTAGACGGATTTGATAATTAAGCTTATACTGTACCGTTCTTAAAAATTGCATCAAAGGTTTCCTATGGTTTTGCCAATGAATTTGAAGTTCCATTTCTTCAGGGTATTTACAACATCCAGTGTGTATGGTAAACTCAAGACATCCAGCTTTATCGTAATTAAAATCTGCCATTGTATGAGATACAGAATTCCATTTTGCACCATTGACAATACCTTCTTCAAATGAATCACGAACAGACATACCAGGGCAAAACGGTTTGCCAAGATGCATAGAGGGATGAAGGTTTGCATATGTCTTTGAAATTTTTCGAAATACATCATTGTCAGACGTTGGGTTTACTTCAGCTAAACCAGATGGACTAGCTTTATATGGATATGAAACAACTAATGAACCTCCCCTGAGATTAGCAGACAAGATAAATTTGTTGTCCTTCATCCATTTGATCAAGGCATTAGTTTCTGGTTGTACATTATCTTGATCCTTATCTAGAGAAATAAAAATACAAACAAGGTCAAATCTTTATTGATTGCAAGTAGTAGCCTAGAGACTAGGAGTATTATCAAATGATATTGTGCATATGTCAATCACAAAACTTAAGATTAGAGTCAAACGTGTAATACCAACCTCTTGTCTATAATGACCACTTTAGTAATAAATAAAAAAAAGTGAAAAGTTGATGTAAAAATTATAAAAACAGCAAAAAAATGTTATTAGCACTGCAAAAAGTACTCTCTAATCATTTGTTAACTTTTAAAAAACTATTTAAATACTTCAAAACACATTTATTTTGCAAGAATCGTTTTTATTCAGACGAAAACAAAATGACGACTATGAAAATCAAAACGAGATATGAATACTGATATCTTGCAAGCAAGGTTACCCTGCATGAACAGTTCACGAATCATTTACGGACAATTCATGAACAGTTCTACAACTTTGTGATTACCGTATGTATGGCTTCTTCATTAGGGGTGAGATGATTTTTCTGAAAATAATCAGTTCTGCTGTTCATCGGCGCCAAACTTTACTAATCGCAAAATAATCGGCTGGACATATCATGAAATTTAAAATAAAACTTCTTCATTCCAAAATTAATTAATTAAATGTTTTGAAATACATGATTTGTCATGCCACCTGACACTCCTTCTATTGTTATACAGTGAGAAAGGTCAACGCATTTGCTTGGATTTGTAGGAAACAGTTTTGAAAACAGTTAAAAGTAGTTTAATGTTTGATGTTTGTACAGATAATTTATTTGTATTACTTTGGAAGAATCACTCTACAAAGCTGGAAAGATATACAAATTATTTATGAGGGAAACTTCACTTTGTTGCCTGCTTTGTTGTGTGAACAGAGACAACCTTCTGCTATCCCCAAAATTGAATAACTTTCCATACCTCCATTTATTTTTTCAGCTAATTGCAGGCTAGGCATTGCATATACAGTATAATGTTGGATGTTTTGATCATTATAAACTTGTGTTATAAGTATCGTCTCCTGCTCATATTGTATTAATTTGTTCGGATGGAAATAATCGGGGAAACCGATAAATCGAATAATTTTCATGACTAACAGGAAGCTAACTAATCGGCATCGAATGAGGGTAAATGACCTTATCGTCTCACCCCTAATTTTAATGAACACTTTATAAAACAAAGTTCATAAACAGTTCAATAACTATATGACCATTCATTGCTTTTTCATGAAAATTGAACACTTTATAAAAAGCACATGAACCTTTTATGGACACTTCATTAACCGCTTATTGACAGTTCATGAAAAGTTCATCAACTTTATGAAAATGTATGAGTTTTTCATGAACAGCTTCTAAACATCATGGACCATTTAAATAACAGTTTATGAACCCTTCATGGACACAGACATAGTTCATGAACAGTTGACGGAAATTGTACCATTGAATTCAATCATTAGAGTAGGACTAGCTTTATCAGCAATTTGTAATTCCCTATAGACCAATTTAGACTGGATTGCTATTATGAAATATGACATCAGATTTCTCCAGCCTGATTGGTTGATTCACATACATACTTACTTACCTGGAAAATTTTCAATCAAATCTACACCATTCGCATTCAGCTTCCCGGCATTTGACAAACAATCACCAAGAACAGCATGTGATAAGCCATCTGGATTTGCCATTGGTAAAATATGAATGCGTGTTGAGTCAACAAGTGATGTAACACTATGATCATATCCGTATCCCATAGTCAAATGACGAATGAGAGAAATTAATAACTCCTTTCCGACCACTTCATTTCCATGCATACCTAGACAAAGTAGAAAATATTTTAGAATCTGATAAAATAGCTATAGTTACAGGTATAATAAAAGAGTGAGACACACAACTACAACAGAATGTCATTTTCAGTGAATATTTGAAACCAAAGAGACAAGAACGACATTAGAGGTCTGCATTGAATCGGGTTGAGCATTAATAATCCGAATCCGATCTGAATGTGTTAAATCCAAAAGAAATCGGAAACATTCAGATGTTGGATCCGAGTAATGTAGGCTATAATTCTCTATTCCATTTATGATCATTATGTTAAAAAGATATTAAAAACAACGAAATGGTTATAAAACGTTCATAAAAATAGTCCATATAACTCAGCATTTCCTAATATCAAGTCCTGATACAAAACAATCTGATCCGATCGTAAAACAAAAATCTAATCGGAATCAGAAAAAATTTGGTCGGATCGGATACATACAAAGAGTACATTATTCTCAATATGTCGATATCTGAGACATACAATTCAATCAAGCTCAAATATAATGGCTAAAACAGTTTGTGTTATAATGAAATTGATTTAATCAATTTGATTGGTGTAGAGTTATTATGCCAAATCATCACATCCAAAGTAGGTTCGAAAACATAATCGATCGTACAATTTGAACTCTAAATCACAATTGAGAGTTTCCGATTTGATTAGGAGTTTTCAAAACAATTTATGGGCAAAAAGTCATATAAATGTTTATATAAAATGTGTGTAAGTATACAAAGAAATTGGTGCACAGTTTCCCATGAGCTGTTGACAGCGGCGGCATTGTGATTTTCTGATGCTTTGTCACTTTCTCTTTACGTGCCCTCTTGTGCGCCAAACATCAATAGATCATGGGAAACTGTGCGCTTATTGGACATAAATCACATATCACAACATGCTGTTGCTCATAATTGTTTCTACTGTATAGGTCTACTCACCAGCAATCAGCTTTACTTCAGGTTCTCCAGTTTCATGTTTTCCAGGTTTATTAGTAATTTCCATCACCCACAAATCGTTACCCTCAACAGATTTACCAATACTATACAGACGCGTGATATCAGGAAAAGAAATGGCTGTTTCTTTCATGATTTTCACCATAGAATTATAGGAATGATGAACAAGTGAAGCTCCTTTATGAAGAACAAAATCAAGTTTATTTGGTTGATTTTTAACAACAGTGATATCTTGAGTAGATGAATCAAAACCAGGCGCTTTCGCAATAACCGTGTATTTACCAGGGTTAACATATTTAAAATAATGACCATTATTTGTTGTATTTGCATGAAATTTTAACTTTGTAAAATAAACATCAGCAATTTTGATTGGTTGATGATTCATTTTTTTAATATCACCATGAATATATGTATACGATTGTTCTGTGAATGTCAATAACGCATTACGATTATCACGCCATATTGTAACAAGTTGGTTTTCCTCAGGATATTGACAACATGATAAATGTAAATTAATTATTAATGAATTTTGAATCGCATAAGCATACGTTGACAATGTATCTGATTGTACTTTCCATTCCGATCCTCTAACAACACCATTTGGGTATCTAATAGTACCATCTGTTTGACACCCATGCCCAGATGACATTGATGGATGGGAAGACGAATAACTTGCTGCTAAAGATTTGAATAAAACATCATCTGGGGTTACTGAGCCATTGATGTTTTGAATGCCAGATACAGATGCCTCATCCAATGGATACCTAATAGATTAACGAATGTGAATCAAATTACTGATTTATTACTTATTTACAGTCATTATACTAATACAACATTTTCAAGAGAATAAAATTAAAAGGAAAGAAATTTAAAACTTTGCTAGTTTATATTATGTGATAAAAAATTTCAATATAATGTGATAAAATTCAACAAATAATAGACTATATATCATTAACGTCATTAACACCTTTTCTTTGTAATTTGTATAGTCTATTATTTGTTGAATTTTATCACATTATATTGAAATTTTTTATCACATAATATAAATTAGCGAAGTTTTAAATTTCTATCCTTTTAATTTTATTCTCTTGAAAATGTTGTTTTACTATAATGACGAAGCGTTGCAAAATTATGTCTATTCTATCGCTTGTCTTTTTATCAAACTTATTAAACAAAAAGTTTTTATCAAATTAATATTGTTCAGTTAAACTGTCCGCAGATTACACCATCCGCATATTTTTACTGTACTGCTATTGATGAAAAATTGATGTGGTATTTGTTTTTAGACTCTATTTAAGCCTAGGACTTGAGTTTATATATTATTATTTAAGGTGTTCTTGGGAATGAATTGATAAATGGAACATTTCTATTGATACAAAACAGCTTAAGTTTGGTAGCAAATAATAAAGGTTTCTAACTTTTGATGGATTCTAGTACTTGGAATTTTTTCATATTTTTATGGAATTATAGAATTGAAAATATTTCAAATAGTTTCTTAGACTTGTTCATATTAAAATGAAGGATATTAAGGAAAACCTGATCTTGCATTAACTAGCTACCTAGTTAAATTAATTATATAGCTTAACTCAACTGGGATCTGAAAGTGCGGACGCTTAACAATGAGGACGGATAAACAAATTAATAATAATGCAGCGTAATCACTAGACTAGAAAATCTCAAAATAGTAAATATCACAACATGCTTAATAACATTTATTTTTAAGAGCCAGTCTTTCTCAAACTCAATCATTTCACTCTGGTTGATAAGACGTTGCTTAAGGCGAGAGAGTAATAATTCACAATATAATGCAGCCTTTAGGAACAATTTGAATAAATTACGACATTCCAACTGATCTGTAACCTGGCATAAAAACTCCTGAAGCAGCTATTTTGTTCAAGTCCACAAAATTATTCCGATAAATGTAAATGCTGATAAATGCAATAAAAGTCCCCCAGGCAACTTACCTTGCTACCATATCTCCACCTTCTAGAATTGCAGAAAATAAAAGATTATTTTTCATTAGCCATTTCTTCATTACTTGAATTTCCTTTCTTTGGTCCAAATCGATTAGCTAAAATGTTGAAAATGTTTTGAGATGAGAATTTTACATATCTAAAATATCTTCTTTTGGATATAGGAAAATCAGAAATATCTAGGTGTATCCTCACAATCAAGCACCAAGTATATCCTGTTGCTGTAACATTGTAGCAGTACAATACAAAAATTATACGGAAGGCGACAAGCAGCCTCGTTCTCATTTAATCAGGAGCCAGCTGACAAGCAATTCCTATTTTCTGTTATTGTTGTAATTAGTTAAAAAAAAAATAATAATGAAAAAAATTCCTATTTCCCTCGGATGGTTTTGTTTCTTTCATTTCTTTTTTGCCGTATTAATTAACACTCATGTTAACATTAAATTCAATTATCAAAATTATTACAATTAATCTGATCACAGCTGGAGTGTGCACAATTTTAATGTAATAAGAAACGTGACACCCACTCGATATTGCATTACTGTACCGTTGTTTCACAGCTTGATATTTAACTGCTTCATCACTTTGACGCTCTGGTCATAATCTCCACATTTATAAACATTAAACTCAAAGGAAATCTTTTCTGGGGTTGAGTTTTCAAAGCCAACATGGGGATGAAACATCAGTATGAAGCTATACAACATCACTGGCTTCAAAATAGTGCCAAATATCAAAATGTTGGTTGCATAGATTTTTTTCTCAGCATTTTATTCAAAAACAAATAATACACAAAACCGGAATAAAGTTTCAAACAATTACCTTTTATTACTTGATGAAATGATCTAAAAGTTTGGCAATGGGTATGCTTTACCTTTGTATTTAACATACTGAGAGATTATAATTTTATTTAAACTCAAACCTTTCTATCAGAGGTGAGTGGGGCCCGGAGTGACACAGGTCTCCCCTACTAGTATATTGTATAATGAATATGTACTAGTATTAATAATTTATTTTTACCTCATCTTCATTTCCTTCTCTTCCAGTTTTCTTTTGCCAATTGAACTCATTATAAAAATCTCTTCCGCTATATTGAGACCCGTCACAGTCTCCTTTAACACCATTGTCAATCCCATCAACATTAACAGCAGGAATAATCAATACCTTGGTTGTATTCAACAACTTTTGAGCACGAACATTACCATCAGAGTATAGTTTTGCTAAATAATGCATAAACATTAATGATACCTCGCGACTAATAGCATCATATCCATGTAATCCTGATATAATACCAATGCTTGGTTTAGAAGGGTTTTCAATACCAACATTTGCAGATAGTTCAATGCCAGGTATGTCATATCCGTCAGTGGATGTGCCAATTGATGAGGACTTGATAAGGGTTGGAAAGGCTTTTTCATGATCAGCAATATATTTCATAAGAGTGTCACGTGAATGATACTTCCAAGAGTTATGAACTAAAATAAAGAGAGCACTATCATCTGCATTTACAGTTAAAAATATTGAAAGCTGATTTAAATATTATAAGAGATCTATTTTAAACGAGACGATAATGTGTGCATATTTAGAAACATAGAAAAGAGTTAAGTGCAAAAATTGTTCACAGAGAAATACGCAGAGGATATAATTGGCCATCCCATTAATATAAATGCAGTATTTATCTTGAAATATCAGATGCAGGGTCCGACAAAAGGTTCAGTCTTCTGGAGTCCTAGAGGCATTTCAATATTTCTTCTGAATTTTTTGTTGATGTTTGACAATAGATCATTAAAAATATTAATTTTCTTCTGAATTTGTTCTAACCGTCCGGAATCTAGGATTCCAGGATTCCTACTTTTGTTGGACCCTGATCAGATGTGTAAACAAATAAATAGTTCTGTAAACAAATAAATAGAACAGAATTGTAGGTTCCATTATAATTCTCTTACCTGCTGGTGCAGGAGTTGTCATGAGAGGCTTTGGTGTAGTTATCACAGCTTTGGCTGTAGTGAGCTTAGTAGATGGGAAAGTGTGAACAGTAGAGGGCAAAGTGAAATTAACAGTTGTGGCCAATCCATCTGTCACAGTAACTGATTGGTTCATAGTAATATACCCAGGTGAACTAACTGTTACTACATAAGAGCCAGGCATTAATAGTCGAAAATAATCACCATCTTTCAGTGATCGAATAATATGTGAAATACCAGCAACATTAACATAAGCATTAGGAATCGGAAGGCCATCATCAGTTTTGATAAAGCCTTTTACTCCTTTTAGAACTTCAACAAGATAACGTACTAAAGGAATCTTATGACTATTCCAATATGCTTGTAATGCAGATTGAGGAGGAAATTTAAAACATCCCATTTCAATTGTAACTTCAAAATCATTTGATTTTAAATAATTAAAATCTTGCATTCCTCCTTTAACACTATACCAAGCAGCTCCGTTAGTTGTGCCTCCTGGAAATGCCTCATCAGGATATTTAGGACAAGGTCGACCTAAATGCATCACAGGATGTGCCTCAGAATATACTTTGGCTAAATGTTTAAAGATTTTATCATCTGGCGATGCATTATATTGCTCTTTACCATTAGCAGTATCATCATAAGGATAATTTGCTACAAGAGCACCGCCATGTAAATTAGCAGACAAAACAAATGGAGTTCCTTGAATCCATTTCATTGCAGCAATAGTTTCTGGTTGATAATTATACTTTTTGTCTTTTGGGTCGTATTGATCAGGAAAATTGCGATTGAGATCAATACCATTAACATTCTTTCTACCTTCAAGTTTTTGTCGTTCTACATCTGATGCAGCAGCAGCAATTTCATACCCATCTGGATTCATTGATGGCATGAAATGTAACCGAGTATTATCAAGAAGGTATTTTACTGCTGCGTTAGATCTATAGTTTTCAAGTAACATTTTCGCCATCAAAAGTAAACATTCTCTCCCGACAACTTCGTTTCCATGGATATTTGCAATATATTTGAAATCTGGTTCTCCGGGTTCATGTTTGCCTGGGTTATCTGTCAATTCAAGAACCCATAATTCACGTCCTCTGACAGATTTTCCAATTGAGTATAAATGTGTTAATTGAGGGTATTGATCATGTAATGCATTTAAAAAGTTAGTCATCTGATCAAAATTATGATGAGTAAAATTTTTAGGTTCGATTAATGTTTTAAAAAGGTTTGTTACTTGATCCAATGTCAATGGAATGCTACTGATGCTACTGATCTGTGGTATAAACTTAGTTGGAGTAAAAGTGGTAATATCAAATATGCTAGATGTACTTCTTCTCATTACAGGCTGAACGGTTGAAGATGATAATGGTATTAGGTTAAAATTTACTATTGAAGGAAAATCTTTTGTAACAACAATTTGCTTTGAGGAAGGAATATAGCCATTCATATGTACCATTAATAAATATTTACCAGGCGTAAGTAGACGCCAATAATCTCCATTTTCAATACTGGTTATATTATGATCAATACCCTTTATAGATATTATAGCTTTGTGTAGGGGTAAACCAGAGTATGTCATAATTGTTCCTTTAACGCCAATATGTACTTGTTCGATAAACTTTATTAAAGATTCTTTATTATTTTGCCATTCAGTTGGTAAATTTCTATGATGAGGATATTTACAACATGATAGCTCGAATGTTACTTCAAAGCAATTACTTATTAAATAATTAAAATCTTGCATACCTCCTGGTACGTCATACCAATGAGCACCATTTGTAACACCATCTTTAAATTCCTCACCTGGGGAACAATTAGGCTTTCCTGTTTTCATAATAGGATGGTTCTGAGAGTATGTTAATGCTAGATGCCGAAACACAGCATCGTCAGGAGATTTGCTATAAAGACCTGCCTCCTGATGTAATCGACTGTCATCAAACGGGTAACTAGCAACAACTGAGCCACCGTGAAGATTACCTGATAGCACAAATGGATATTTATAAACCCATCTCATTATGGATCTCGTTTCTGGTTGAGCTTTTTTCAAATCGTAATGATCCCAATTTGTAAACTGATCTGGGAAATCTCTATTTAAATCAACATTATTAGCATTGGGTCTACCAGTCACACCTGTACAGTCACCTTCTTTAGCTTTTTCAAAGCCATCAGGGTTCATTGACACTAAAATAAATATATTTGTTGAGTTTACAAGTTTTGTTACACGATTATCTTTGCCATACGAATCACACAGATAACCAATTAAATTTAATAGTATTTCACGACCAATTGCTTCATTGCCATGCATATTACCAACATATTTGAAGCTTGGTTCTCCTCTCTCGACAACATTGGGATTATCAGTTACTTGTATAACTAACAAATCACGATTCTCTACTGATTTACCAATGCTGTGCAGCTTTGTTATTGATGGATATTTAACAGCGTAAGACTTCAAAATCTTTGTCATATCATCGTAACCATGATACTGTCCATTTCCTAACAAACTACACCAGACAATACTATAAAAATTCGTAACTAGTATGAGCAATATATATAATGTGTTTTCCCACTTCATATTGTGTGCTATTTATTCTACTAAAACATTCAAGTCAAAGCAGAAATTTCTCAAAATTTTAAGATTTTTCATCGCGGACATGTTTACTAGGATCTTTCAGAAAACTATATAGATGTGCGCATGCGCTGCGATCTTGTGAACGTCATCGGAAATCGGAATTCCCTTTTGTAGTTTCAGCTGTATTAGAACTGTCAAAGGTAAATGAACTGCAATCAGTTTGACTGCAATCCGCCTTAATTTCATCTTATCCAGGCCCGTTGGAGCCAATGGGGCTGGGGGAAGCCCCCATAATTTGTTGATTGTAATTCTGCATTTTTCTGGTAATGCTGTGTGTGTGTGCATAGTTTATAACTAGTCAAACGCCGTTAGCCCATGTGCATTACGTCAGAACTCCATTTCATGCAGCGACTCTCAGTTTCATGAAGCGGAACACGGGATAGAGGCTCTTGCCTAGTTTATAACAATAGTGTGCTGTGTGTGTGGGTTTCATTGGCGGATTCCACGCGAAAAAGGTGTGGAAATAGCCAGAATAAAGTAATAGGCTATTTCCACGCTTATAAAGGAATGTTTAGTGGCAGTGTTGGTGACACTTCAACTTTTTCCGCATTCCATGAGTGGCGTGGAAATAAGACTAGTTGTGGTTAATGGCGTTAACGTAATGAATGGTGTGGAAATAAGAATAGCTGTTTTTAAAGTTTTAACATGGGTTTAATGGCGTTAATATAGAGCGTTTTCCCCTACGTCATCAGCCTACGTCACTATAGCTTCCGTCTGCCATTATGGGGTTCCTAATCTTTTGAAAACGCACGGTTGAAAACGCAGTTGAAATTTGGTGGCGCTTGCTGTTAGTTTTCATTAATCGACGATCACTGATTATACCACTTGTATACGTTGTTTCTCGTTGTTACAAATACTTAAATCATCAATTATTAGTATGCCTATGTGTTTAATAGTTGGATGTGGCCGAAAGACTGGCAAACGTCAAAACAAAAACCAAACTGACGTCGTCGTAGAGAAAGTTCACTTTTCAAGAGTTCCAGAGATAATAACAAACCAAGGAGAAGCATCTAAAATCCTCTCGACTCAAAGAAGAACCCTCTGGATATCAGCTATTAGTAGGGTGGGAATTACTGAAAAGATTTTAAGAAATGATCGTGTTTGTGATAAACATTTTGTCAGTGGTAAAGCTGCTCGGCCATTTGATAAACATAACCCTGATTGGGTTCCAAGTTTATTGTTGGGGCATACCAAAGTCTCCCAAGTTAAAAGTCAAGGTTCTTGTGAAAGAGCTATAAGAACACAGGAGCGAAAAAAGCGCATGATTGAAAATGCTGATATTGAGTTAGCATTGAAATTATCAAAACTGGATGACGATAAACAAATTACCGATAAGGCTGAAAGCTCTGACTTCGACCAAGATGAAATTGTTGATTTTGATATTGCTAATGGTGACTATGAACCTTTGAAATACGTTGATTCATCGACCCAGACATCAGAATTTGAATACTTAATGCCTACATCAAATTTAAATCCGTTTGAAAAGTCATACTTTGATGGCGATGACGAAAAGACGAAATTTTATACTGGTTTGCCAAGCTATGAAATATTGGTTACCACTTACGAATTCGTGGTTCCTTTTGTGAACAGGAAAAATACAACATTGAGTCTATTTCAAGAATTTGTGGCAGTCTTGATAAAGCTACGCTTGGGTGTACCGTTCAAGGATCTAGCATATCGGTTTGAGATGTCAGTGTCTGCTATTTCAAAGATATTTTCAAGCTGGATGCCTATTCTTGATGCCAGACTCTCTGCACTTATATCATGGCCTAACAGAGAACAATTATGGTTTACGATGCCAAAATGCTACCAAAAAGCCTTTGGACACAAGGTAGCAGTCATCATAGATTGTTTCGAAGTATTTATTGAGCGTCCATCCAACCTATTAGCACGGGCGCAGACGTTTTCCAATTATAAGCATCATAACACTGTCAAGGTATTGATTGGAATTACCCCTCAGGGTACAATTAGCTTTGTCTCTGAAGCATGGGGTGGTAGAACCTCAGATAAATTTTTAACAGAGAACTGTGGCATTTTGAAAAACTTACTGCCTGGAGATTATGTTCTCGCAGATAGAGGTTTTACCATTCAGGAGAGTGTAACAATGACAGGTGCAGAACTGGCAATCCCCGCATTTACCAAGGGTGTTGATCAACTTGATCCAATCGATGTTGAGAAAACTAGGACAATTGCGAATGTTAGAATTCATGTTGAAAGAGTAATTGGACTGTTGCGTCAAAAGTACAGCATTCTGGAAAGAACACTTCCAATTGACTTCATGACACCTAGTGGGTCAAATGACGTTCCTACAATTGATAGTATCATAAGAGTATGTTCTGCACTTGTAAACCTATGCGCACCTATCATACCTTTTGATTAGAACAATATGCCTGCACAAAGTAACATCTTTCATTTTTACTATGACTAATTTTATTTACCAATCATGGGCAACTACTGTATCATATTAGTAAACAATCTTTGGCAATATCTTGCAGTAATTACCATTATTTATATAGATTTTACAACATTTAGTATTCACAAATTAAAGCAAGGAATGTTCACTGCTCACATACTGCTTCTTCTGTATTTGTAGCGGGTGGAATGAACGAAGTATTGATTAATACCACCACACATACATAAGCGTTGATAAGATATATATTTGTGTAATAGTTGTAGCTGGCCACCAACAGGGAGAGGATGAATGAGGGTTAATATGACCGTTGATAAACAGAGCCTCTATGAAGGTGGACCAGCTTTGCTAATGTAGATGTTGTCGCCACGAAGGGCAGACGCGAAGAGGGTTGATAAATTACATACAGTGATTTACATTACAAGGTATACGTGATTACAAACGGAAGCTTTACAGTTGACAAAGGAAATACATTATGGATAAGACAATAGACAGAAAACAATCCACTACATAACTTCCCCCCACGGAGACGGAGTCCCGAGTGAAAGATATGAAATAATATATACAGGACAAATGAATGAATAAAAAATATAATTATATGATAAAAGAAATAAAAATTTTTTTTTGATGTGTGTTTAATTTAATAGTTATACTTATGTAATTGTTCTTGCTTTCTTTGTTTCTGCGACTTGATGATTATTATGCGTAGTGACGAATTCTTGTTTATATGTAGTAAATCTTTGTAAATATCTTGTTGTATATATCTTTTTTTGTCTTGTTTGGGATGTATATAGTATATTGGTATATAACTTGATATTTCTTTTATGCTGAGATACTTTGTGCTCAAGTCTGGCAATCTTTAATTTCTTGTCGGGTTAAGCCCTAATAATTTTCGTGGTTCCTGCCAGAACTTGGCTTGTGACGGCTTGAGTGCATTAATATTTTCTTCTGGTTTCGTTTTAATAACACTCACCCAGGGGCGAATCTCAACTAAAATGTTACCAAATATAACCATATGCTAGGCAGGGTTTACGACGCGTAATATTCGGCTGCGTTCCTCAGATCACGTCGGTAGTTACCAATATGTAGCGGGTGGAATGAACGATGTATTGATTAATACCACCACACATACATAGGCGTTGATAAGATATATAAATTTGTGTAATAGTTGTAGCTGGCCACCAACAGGGAGAGGATGAATGAGGGTTAATATGACCGTTGATAAACAGAGCCTCTATGAAGGTGGACCAGCTTTGCTAATGTAGATGTTGTCGCCACGAAGGGCAGACGCGAAGAGGGTTGATAAATTACATACAGTGATTTACATTACAAGGTATACGTGATTACAAACGGAAGCTTTACAGTTGACAAAGGAAATACATTATGGATAAGACAATAGACAGAAAACAATCCACTACATATTCTATATTCTAAGCAAATACCACGTCACATAGATTAGCTACGGTAACTTTTTAATTACTTGAATTATATTCTTGTCTGATTTGCTATTTAAGATGTTGTTTGTTGTGGATCTACCTTCTGAATGATACAACCTAATAGGTAATAATTTTGCAAGTAACAAGCGAGAGATGGTTTGGCAAAAGTATGTTAGATAATTTATACAAATTTCTGTATCTGAAGTAAAGAGATAAAATAATATGAATTTCATGATCATGCTACTGTAGTGGCATTTAGTAGCTACTAGGCATTCTTAATAATGCCAATTAACTAGTAACAAGTTTGAGTTTCTATAATCTATTATCTATGTGAAACAAGTTCATAAGTTTACGAACCAGTCAACTCAAAATTGTAAAATTATCTCTTTTCATGAACAGTTCATGAAAATGGAGTCATTCAACGTTCATGAACTTCATAAACTGTGTTAAACATGGACAAGGTTTATGAAGTTCATGAATGTTGAAGGGCTCCGTTTTCATGAACTTTCCATAATGTTATTACACATTTTTAAGATTTTCATGAACTTTACTGTTTACTTTATTGGTTCTTAAATTCATTAACTTGAATTAATGCACTAATTTGTACGAGTATTTAGCTGCAAATATATTCAAAAATTAAGCAAAACACATAAAACATTGTTGCCGATATGATGATGTATAAGTTTTAAAATTTATGGAATAAACAACAAGAAATTATTTGATGATGTATTTACATAAATAGAAAATCTGAAATTGTAAATATTATTCTGGAAATGCTTTCATAATTCCAGACACTAAACAATCTAACAAATGAATTCTCATTCTTGATTTATCAAAATTAAAGTCAGCAGGGTTTGTGTTTAATACAAAACTAGTTGCAAATGCAATTGCATAAATACCACAGTCACTATGGTTGTCTTGTTGACATACTGGTATGGAAATAATTTCCTTGTAAACATTACCTACTAAATTTTTGACTTGCTCTATCGTTTCAATGTTACATTTTCCTTGATAGAGGCTGTCATACAGGTAAACAGTTCCTTCACTACTAGAAGAGCTGACGCAAACCCAATGGGAGGTACCAGTGTGGAGAATCTGAACAAATGATGATTTCACAGTGCCAAAATTTCGACAGGGTCCAAGTGTTGGGCGCTGAAGCCCTTCCATAGATGGACTCAAATTCTGCAGCAGTACTTGCGCCTGATGAATTATGTCGCAATCAAGCCAACCATTGTTGCTAATTATATTGAAATGTTCATCGGTAAGTTTAGCTAGAGTAGCTCTTTTACGGGACGTACCTACAGTAACAAGAGTCAGGGCAAGATCTTCGTCACTATCTGATTCAGATGATACAACTACTTCAATTGCTAATTCAGCACTTTCTGTTATACAAGTATTACAGTACCAGTTTGTTTTATAGTTTTTTGGCCTTCTCTTGTAGCCAAGGCAATCCAGATGAAATATTTTACCGTTAGAACAGTTGATATTGCAGCATTTCATAATGTTATCGCCTTTACAATAAGCTTTCTTGCAAGAGCAAATAATATTAATTTCCATGGCAAGCTTGACATCTTGATTAACTGTTTTTTGCCGTTTAAATTCAGGTAATCTGGAACAGTTTGGACATAACCATGAAATCGGAAATTTGTTTTGATTGACATTCATTTGAAGACATGTGGGATGGTACCTTTTGATAGGGCATTCAGTGTTTCTGCATGAAACAGTTTCTTCGTCAATATTCTGCTGGCAAAAACAAGTTAATGAGACATTACATTCACTTGAATGCAATTTTAAAATATTGTCCTTTCTGGTGTACCACCTGGCAAGTACCTCAGGCAAAATACAAAATTTCCAGAAAGTTTCTAACTTTTGAAAAGTCTCCTTCCAGTGATCTAAATCATAACATATTCTATCACTGATAAACTCTATATCGCTTCCATCAAATCTACACACGACAAAATCAGCAAATTTGACTTTTGTAATGGCCAGTTGCTGTTGAACTTGATAAAAATAAGGATGTGTTGGATCTAAATGATACCTGTCGTCGTCCTTCTTTATCAAGCAGCAGTTACGATTAAGCATATATGCTTGGAAATCCATTCCATCAAGGCAGTAGGGGCACTTCACTTCACCACACCCTTCCCCACAGCAGTCACAATATGACAAAAAGTCAGGAGTAGCATGAATAAATGGGTGATCTTTGCTGACAAATAGTCCACATGGTTTTATACAATAGTTTGTATGGTCAATTTTCATTGCAGCTTCAAAAGCTAGTACTGCAAGCTTTTCATGCTTGCAGCCAAAATCAGTAGCAGCTGAAGAAAATTTGAATAGCTCTGGGTAGCATAAATTCTTGATTAAAGATTGTGAAGGCTGTGCTGGATTGGAATGACTTGCACTGTAGCTTGATGACGCACCAATTCTACCAGCTCTATGCAGATAGAAGGACTGTCCTTGCGATTGCTCTCTGGTGTCTTCTTCTATGAGATTTATGTGTTTCTCATCAATGTCTAATTTTATGGAATCACATTTAACTAACAGCTGGTCATATGATAGAGATAAATACTGTTGATTATATAAATCCATAATTGTTGAAAGATCTCTGCTCTTACTAATAAATTGTTCAGCGTAATCCAAAACCAAACTAAGTGAAACTGGTTTTATGACACATTTGTTAAGAGCAGCATGAAATATTGCAAGCTCTGAAGGTGAAGGCGAAGGAATGATTTTGGACTTATCACTCAAATCGTTAATTGGTGGTTCATTAGTTTTATTACTATATAAATCTTTAGCTGCATTTTCAACGGCTTCATTAAGCAATGATTTTCTTTTTTTGGTAGATGCAAAATTGATATATTTTACAGGCGAATAAGATACCTCCTTTACAGTTGTTGGAAGCAGCCATGTGCATTTGACTTGTGTGCAAGCAAGTTTATCATTAATTCTTGTCCACACTTCTGCATAAAAAAGTATACTAGCAACATGTGAACATACTTCGCCCAAACCAGCCATACAACCAATGCAATGTGCACATAAAATTGTTCCCTTTTTGTCTGTCAAAATCCACAATGGAACGGGCGGATCATTCATTCGCTGGGAATGTCTGACTTTACCAAACAAAACGTAAATATCTTTTATAATACAAGCAGAAATACTAGTAATGAAACCTGAAATCATCTGGTTGTAAGCTTCAAGGCTTTTAAAAGCTTTGAATTGCTGTTGAGTGTAATGACTCGTATCCATAACAAGATAAGAAAAAATGTCTGTCGCTTCGATAGGAGGAAGGTTATCTCCATCAAACTTTACATCAGGAATTAATAATGGATCCACACCAATAATAGCAATCTTTTGTAAATAGCGTTCTCTCACATGTTTCTTCAACTTTTGAGCATAATTTGATAGAGGTATCTCATTATTTTCAACGTCAGCTGAGTTCACTTCTGCGTTCGCCATTTTCTCAACCAGAATATTGGAACCCCGTAATGGCCGCCGCAATATTTTCGAGGGCGTGTGACGTCACAGGAAAACGCTCTATAGTTAACGCAACAAATAGCGTGGATATAAGACTCCAGTTGTATTTAATAGCGTTAACGTAATTAATGGTGTGGAAATAAGGATAACTGTGTTTTAACATGGCTTTAATGGGGTTGATATAGTTAACGTAAGAAATAGCGTGGATATAAGACTTCAGTTGTATTTAATAGTGTTAACGTAATGAATGATGTGGAAATAAGAATAATTGTGTTTTCAACATGGCTTTAATGGGGTTCAAATAGCTAACGTAAGAAATAGCTTGGATATAAGACTTCAGCTGTATTTAATAGCGTTAACGTAATGAATGGTGTGGAAATAAGGATAACTGTGTTTTAACATGGCTTTAATGGGGTTGATATAGTTAACGTAAGAAATAGCGTGGATATAAGACTTCAGTTGTATTTAATAGTGTTAACGTAATGAATGATGTGGAAATAAGAATAATTGTGTTTTCAACATAGCTTTAATGGGGTTCATATAGTTAACACTAAATTAGCGTGGATATAAGACTCCAGTTGTATTTAATAGCGTTAACGTAATGAATGGTGTGGAAATAAGAATAATTATGTTTTAACATGGGTTTATAATTATTGGTGTAGATAGAGGATTGGGAACAATTCTTATTGTTAACAATATAGAGGCATGGTGCCCAATTAGTGATTGCAATAATATATGTTATAGCCTCACGTGTTATCGACAGGCATTGTTGGGCGAAAGCCATTGAAATAAGATCGTTATTATCTAAGCCTCATTTGTTGATCTTCTTACGGACTCGTTGCTTTGAGTCAATCTTCGGATTATTATAGTATTTATTACAGTCCTACAATAGAATTGTGTTCCCTTAAGACCACACTTTTACATGGTTACGTCGAACCACAATCGAATTGGATTGGTAAGAACTTTTTAGAAATTTTATTGCGTAGTCAATATTTGGTTCTTGTGTCACACATATATTATATATCTATATATTTAAGGCGTTTGTCTTTCTATTTTTTATCTTTATTATTGCTACATTAAATATCTTCCTTTTGCACCTTTTTAAAAAAAAGACCTTTGCACTCTTGCACAAATAGCTCAGTCTACGTCAAAATAAAATTTAAATATCATTTCGCAATTTTTCACATAGTCACATGTTTTAGTTTTGACATAACGTGTCTATGCCAGCATACCGTTTTACCCCGCGTTTTCTCGTGTATGTGTCTGACTTTGCTTTGTTTTGTCTTACGGATTTTTTCCAGGTATATTATTAACTTTAATCAAATTTGAATACATTTAAAAACGTTGTAATTTTATTCCTAACAAAAGTTCCCTTTTCTGTTGTTGTTGTTGATTAAATACACATACCGTTTAGGTCACATGTTTCAGCATATAGCGTGCCTGTCTGTTTCTTACCGTTTGACAGTTGCCCGACGTTGTATGGGTTCACGATAATTTTTTAACATGCTGTCTCGAAACACTTTGAATAAAATTGTTAATTAAGCTTAAATAATTCCTAAACAATATGGAAGCATTTGAGACTGCTATTTGTTTTTATGACATACAGCAATCTATCCTTGAGCATAATCTTGCATCAGATGATCATGATACCATTGACCGTAGTATGGCAGACTTGGAAGATTGTCTTTCAACAATTCAAATTGAATTTAAAACGGCTAGGGTAGGGCTACCAGCTGACGAAAAAAAACTTATCGCTGGTCAGCTGCAATCAGTTTTTCTTAGTCATCATGATACTTTAAAACGCTTCCGCAAGGCTCAGGCTGTTGATGTCAAGCCGCCTGTTAATGTCATAGAGGAAACGTCACAGATTAATTTATCTAACTCTGACAGTTCTAATGTTAACGGGAACCCTTTCCGACAGGTTGAGTCTAGCTCTAATGATGCTAGGGAAACACCTTGGTATTGCACTCATTCATCCGTACAAGATCCGACTGCAATTTCAGATGTCACATCTCTTGGTGACACTTTAGTCGCACTAAACCTTAAGTTACAGTTTTTTGATGGTAACCCTTTGAGATATCATGAATTCCAAACTTCATTTTTTACACAAATCCACTCATTGTCATCACTATCATTTGCTGCTAAAATGACGCATCTCATTGAGCATTTAGAAGGCCCTGCGAAGGACAGTGTTCAAAACCTTCCCCGTGACCAAGAGGGTTATGAAACCGCCTGGGAAACGCTGGAGGATGATTTTGGGTCCAACATTAGAGTTGCTCGTGCCCATATTAACAAATTGCAACAGGGAAATCATGTGAATGATGCCGAAAGCCTTCAATTATTTTATCACAGTCTTAAGTCTGCTTGTGCTATTTTCAAACGAATGAAACATTATGATGATATTAATTCGACATTTGCATTAAAGGCAATTGTAGCTCGCCTTCCAGAATATATTAGAAATAAATGGTGTAGACGTGTTGATGATATGCGCCTACGCAATGAGACACCCCACGTAGATAATCTTTTAGCACTCGTGAAAACTGAAAGTCGGATAGCAAATGATGCTGTCTGGTCTTATGCAGGCACCCACGACTTCAATCCCAGCCGCCCTAATTATGATATGTTCAGCGGTGCCATGACGACTAACAATTGCGTGTTTTGTGAAGGAAACCATAAGTCAAAAACTTGCCCTTCACCCCCTGAGCGCTCTACTGTAGTTGATCTCGCACATCGTCATGAGTTATGTTTTAAATGTTTTACAAAAGGTCATCGTAGTGCTATGTGTAGACAAATGGTTCGATGTTCTCTCTGTCAACGTGGGCATCACACCTTCATGCATACACATAAGGCACCTAATTCTACTGCAGTCACTGTACCTGTTAAGACTTCTTCAAACCCTTTTACTCCCCCTGTTGCTTCTGACAATAGTCATATTGGACAAGCTGTAGCCAAAGTTACAGATAGTTCAAATACTATAGTTGCCACAACACAATCACAATCGTCAATATCATTGCAAGTAATTAAAGTTGTTCTCCACGGCCCTCATGGTGTTAAATGTGTATCGGCTTTATTAGATAGTGGCAGCATGGTGACTGTTTTAAACAGTAAAATTGCAAATAAATTAGGTTTACAGGGCATTTCGAAAGAACTTTGCATTTCAACTATTGCAGGTGACACACAATTGCAGAAAGCTCAGCAGTCAGCTTTGCACGTGCAAGCTGCTGATGGTAGTATATTAACTGTACCAGATGTGTGGGCTGTTGATGGATTTCAAATACCAAATGTGGCTTTCAAATATTGTAGCCAAACTAATATGTCTCTTTCTGTAACAGATGTTCCTTCCAATGAAAGAATAGAGCTTTTGATTGGAGCCAATGCTTCAAATTTACTACTTCCTCTTGAATACCGTCAACTCACAGACAATTTTACTGCAATTCGTTGTCCTCTAGGTTGGTCCGTTCTTGGTGGACCGGGCGTCGATACACATTTTCCTTCTCAGGTCAATTTTCAAATACTTGAACCTTCCCTGAAAGACCAGTGGGATCGGTTCTGGCGGTCTGATAGCTTTGAATCCCCTGAAATTCTCCCGTTTGCTTACAGCCAAGAGGACCGTCGTTGTTTGGCGGCTCTTGATAATATAAGTGTTACTAATAATCAATATGAGTTAGGGTTACTATGGCGACCGCAAGTAAATTTGCCTTTTAATCGCTCACAGGCATATAGCCGTCTCAAGCATTTACAACATAAATTTTTGTCAAATAAGCTGTTTGCTAGGCAGTACATCGCTGAAGTAGAAAGCTATTTAACTAAGGGTTATGCTGAGATAATTCCAAGTCACGAATTGGAACAGTCATTTACTAAAATCTGGTATCTTCCGCACCATGCTGTATTCTCTAAAAGTAAACCAGATAAATGCAGAGTTGTTTTTGATGCTGCTGCCAAATTCAAAGGAGTCAGTTTAAACAACTCTGTCTATAACGGACCTGATTATCTCAACAGTTTGCTTGGAGTCTTACTTCGTTTTCGAAAAGGTCCCGTAGCGATACAAGCAGATATTAAGGAAATGTATCATCAAGTATCCGTGACACCTTGTGACCGTGATTGTTTACGTTTTTTATGGTGGGAAGATGGGGATCCGGATAAATCTATCATTGAATGTCGTATGAAAGTTTTTGTTTTTGGTGCGAGCTGTTCTCCTGCTTGCTGCCTAGCTGCACTTCGCCACATTGCGACTGAATTTCGTGATGAATTAGGCGAGCAATGTATTAAAGTCATATTAAAACAATTTTATATGGATGACTTATTAGCGTCTTTTGAAACAGAGGGTGAAGCAATAGAAGTAGTTAAAAAATTGAATAATGTTTTAGATAAAAGAAGTTTTATTTTAACTAAATGGTTGTCAAATAAACAAAATGTTTTAGAATGTCTGCCTTGTGAGAAATGGTCGAAACAAATTATAAATTTAGATCGAGAGACTATTGTAATTGAACGTGCGCTTGGTGTGTTTTGGAATGTAACTAATGATAATTTATGTTTTATTGTTAAAAATGTAAATAAACCCTTTACAAAGCGTGGAATTCTTGCCACTGTTAGCACAATTTTTAACCCTGACGGATTTTTATCCCCTATCATGTTACTGCCCAAACTTCTTCTGCGAGAATTGTGGCAATCCAAGCCACCGATACAATGGGACGACCCATTACCAAAACACGTGCTAGATCGTTGGCTGGAGTGGCTGCAGACTCTCCATGTCATTGAAACAATCACATTGCCTCGTTGCTTCAGAAACACCTCCTTTTTCTCGACTGAATTCACGACCGGCTTGCATATTTTTTGTGACGCCTCGCAAATTGCTCTTGGAACTGTAGCATTTCTGCGGTTTGAAAATGGCGATGCTATTTCTTGCTCATTTGTTGCTGCAAAATCGCGCTGTGCTCCACTGCATGCTGTAACTATCCCGCGCTTAGAATTACAATCAGCAGTCCTAGCGACACGCATGTGCCAACAGTTAGTACAGGAATTAGACATCGACCTTAGTTCAGTTGTGTTTTGGTCAGATTCCAAAACGACCTTGTCGTACATTTCTAATGATTCCCGTAGATTTAAAGTATTTGTAGCTAATAAAATTAGTGAGATTAGACTAACAACTAACCCTAACCAATGGCGACATTGCCCGGGCAATCTCAATCCTGCAGATATTGCATCACGTGGTCTCAGTCCTGAAGAGTTTCGTTCAGCCGACACTTGGTCAACTGGTCCATCATTCCTCTGGCAAACAAGTGATCACTGGCCGCAAGACTCACATCCATTCATTCCGGACGAAGACCTAGAAGTGCGTGCCCGTCCTGTTCTTCAGACCAGTCAGCCACGTGATTCTCCATTGAAGCAAATCATCGAACGCTTCTCCTCTTGGTTTAAGGTAAAATGTATCCTATTCAGATTGCTTTTTGTTATTTCATGTTTTAAAGCTGATGATGTTGTTACCCCTTTGACCAAATTTGAAATTTTTGAAAGGGCAGAACGTTATTTGTTGATTTATGTCCAGCGTCAACATTATGCTAAGGATATCAGTAGCTTAAAAACAAAAGGTGACCTTCCTAATTCTAGTACATTGAGATCATTGTGTCCGTTTCTTGATGAATACGGAGTACTTAGAGTAGGTGGACGCCTACATAATTCAGATTTAAGATTTTCTGCTAAACACCCTGTGATAATTCCACCCAATTCCAACATCGTTCGTGGCATCATAAACGATTATCACAATAATTTGTTACATGGCGGAGTGAATACAATTGTTTCCGAAATAAGACAACGATTTTGGATCCCTAATTTGAAGTCTCTTGTGAAACAACACGCCCATCGTTGTGTGAAGTGTAGAAAAATTGATGCCAAACGTATGACGCAACACATGTCCACCTTACCTAGTTTCAGAGTAAAATGTTCTCGAGCTTTTGCTAAAACCGGGGTTGATTTTTTTGGGCCATTTTACGTTGTACGTGGTCGTTCTCGTGAGAAAAGATGGGGTTGCATTTTTACATGTCTCACTATCAGGGCTGTACACCTCGAGTCATGTTCATCACTCGATTCTGACCATTTTATACTGGCATTGCGTCGATTTGAGGCACGAAGAGGTTCCCCCTCTGAACTCATTTCTGATAATGGGACAAATTTTACAGGGGCAGAGCGGGAACTTAGAGAGGCGTTGGCAGAATGGAACTTATCCAAAATCGAAAGTTTCTGTCATCAGCGACACATTAAGTGGACATTTAACCCCCCAGAAGCCCCCCATTTCGGTGGTATCTGGGAACGCCTAGTGAGATCTGTGAAGCGTTGCATTTATTCTGTTTTTTCTGAGCAAGTGTCTTCACAGGAATTATTTGACTCAGTCTTATGTGATGTTGAGCGAAGCCTGAACTGCCGACCACTGACAAGCCTCTCGGATGACACAGCAGACCTTGAGCCGCTGACACCCAATCACTTCTTGCTTGGTCACGCGATGGATGATCGAGAACCTGGCCTGTTTGTCCCACAAGATGTGTTCCTTCGAAAGCAGTGGAGAGCCGGACAAGCTTTGATGCAGTCATTCTGGCGTCGCTGGGCAAAAGAGTATATCACCCTCCTTCAACAGCGTCAAAAATGGACCTCAATCACCCGTAATATTAACATAGGGGACTTGGTGCTATTGGCAGATGATCGTCTTCCCCGTGGTAAATGGCCGCTAGCTGTTGTCACTGAGGTAAAAGAGAGTTCTGATGGCCTGGTGCGGTCGTGCACAGTAAAAACAGAATCGTCTGTGTTAACAAGACCCATTCATAAACTTTGCTTGCTTGAAGCAGCAGAAGATTAAATTGACTGGCTTTGCCCAGTAGTTGTATTAATTAAATCACAATGTTTCACTGTGAAGTTTTTTAATTTTTACCATTGATAATTTAGCTTTTTAATACGGAATATTTATCTATATCATTTTGATATACTTTCTGTAAATGTCCCCAATTCTCTATAATCATTCGCTTCTCTCATTGAGATGGGAATGTAGATAGAGGATTGGGAACAATTCTTATTGTTAACAATATAGAGGCATGGTGCCCAATTAGTGATTGCAATAATATATGTTATAGCCTCACGTGTTATCGACAGGCATTGTTGGGCGAAAGCCATTGAAATAAGATCGTTATTATCTAAGCCTCATTTGTTGATCTTCTTACGGACTCGTTGCTTTGAGTCAATCTTCGGATTATTATAGTATTTATTACAGTCCTACAATAGAATTGTGTTCCCTTAAGACCACACTTTTACAATTGGCGTTAATATAGTCAACGCAATAAGTAGCGTGGATATAAGACTATAGCGTGGATATAAGACTCCAGTATTATTTAGTAGCGTTAACGTAATGAATGGTGTGGAAATAAGAATAATTATGTTTTAACATGGGTTTATAATTATTGGCGTTAATATAGTCAACGCAATAAGTAGCGTGGATATAAGACTATAGCGTGGATATAAGACTCCAGTTGTATTTAATAGCGTTAACGTAATGAATGGTGTGGAAATAAGGATAACTGTGTTTTAACATGGCTTTAATGGGGTTGATATAGTTAACGTAAGAAATAGCGTGGATCTAAGACCTCAGTTGTATTTAATAGTGTTAACGTGCAAACAGAGAATAATAACAATCACAAACGGACGAGAAGGAGAAAAACAATAGAAAAAAACTTAAAATCGTTGAAAGTGTACTATGTAAACATCAGAGGATTAAAATCAAAGCATGATAATATGTCTGAAATAATACAAAGCATTGATGCAGATATAATCGGTATAGCAGAAACACATACTAGCAATACAGACAAGGTAGAACTAGAAGGATATCGCATATACAGAAATGATAGAAATGATGAAGGAGGAGGAGTGTTGATAGCTGTGAAGAAAAAATATGAAAATGTCACAATGGAGGTAAACAAAACAGAGAGCAGCATGGAAAGTCTGTGGATTACAGTTGATACCAAGACTAAATATCGAATAGGAGTTGCATATTTCCCTAAAGGTGATCAAGAAAAAAAGAAAATCCTCAAATCTCAGTACGAAGTGCTAAAAAAAGAAATCAACAAAGGTCAAGATTACGGGCAAAGAATTATTTTGATTGGAGATGGGAGATTTTAATTGTAGAGTTGGTGAAATAATAACTGGAAACCACAGAGAGATAACCAAGGGTGGACGACTGATAAAGAAGTTGATGGTAGATTGTGAACTTGCGATGGTAAACAGCTGGAGTGAATGCAAAGGAGTTTGGACAAGAGTAGAAGGAGCAAATCATTCAATATTGGACTGCGTTTTTGTAGAAGAAGAGTATAATACAAGAAATCTAAAATCAGTATTGATAGATGAGGAAAGGTTATTTACCCCATATAGAGTCCTCAAAATAGACAACGAAGTAATAATAAGACATAGCGATCACAGAGCCGTGATAATGGAATGTGACGGAGCAGTATCACATGGTAAAGAAAGAGAACAGAATGGACTCCTCACCAAAAGAGGTTATGAAAAATTTAACAGCTTATTGCATAGAAACAAATTGTCCATAGCATTTGATAGTCAGGAAGAAATACAAGTACAATATTCAAAATGGACAAAAAAGGTAATGTTGATCAAAGAAAAATGTAAAACAAAATTAAAAATAAAGCAATGTACCGGCCAGCAAAGACTACTAATGGCTGCAAAACGGAGTGTAAAACTACTATACAGAAATGACAGTAATACAGAATTGTTAAAAAAAAGACAAAGACTTATTACAATTCACATTTACGAAGAACAACATTCGTCACAAAGATAGCGGATAAAAATACAGTAAATTTGTTGGAAAAAGGAGAAAATGAAATGAAAGAAGAAAAATTCTGGGAGTTCCGAAGGAGAATAAAAGGGAGACAGGAAGAATTTCCTATAGCCATGGCTGATACCAACGGTAGAAAGCAAGAAGACAAACTTCAAATTCTAAAAATATTTCAAAGCTTTTATAAAAAGCTCTTCAACAGAACAGAACCAACAACAGAAAGTGCGAAAGAAAATGAATTGAAAATAGATGAGAAATTAATGGATATAGAAATAGAAGGAAAAAGTCAGGAAAGGCTAGAATACTCTGCAGAGGATATCGAAAACACAGTTAAAAAATCTCAAACGTAAAAAAGCAGCCGACAACGAAGGGTGGAAAAACGAAATGTTAATAGAAGGTGGTTCAGAGATGATAAAGTCACTTACAAAATTGTTTAACAAACTTGCATCAGAAAATGTGACACCAGTTGAATGGGAAAGAATGGAAATAAAATCTATATATAAGAAACAAGGGAATAAAATCTGAAATGAAAAATAGAAGAGGATTATTTTTAACCAGCATTATAAGCAAGATATATGAAAAATCGATCATGGAGAAAGTAAAGGATGATATTAAATTCAGCACATTTCAAAATGGAGGGAGAAGAGAAAGATCCACAAAAGATAATTGGCTAGGACTGATGATGATTATAGACAATAACAAGAGATTAAACAAATATAATTATATTTTGTTTGCAGATGCGGAGAAATGCTTCGACAAACTCTGGCTAGAGGACTGTCTTGTTGACCTCCACAATGCCGGTATGCGTTCAAGGGAGGTGGCAACAATCCACAACCTTAACAGAAATGCACGGATTACGATACAGACACCACATGGACCCACTTCTGAGTTAGAGATTAAAAACATTGTTAAACAAGGCACTGTGTATGGCCCTCAGCTATGTTGTGTCAGCACTGATCTGATAAATGTTATTGGTAAACCAGCAACTACAATAGTAACACCAAATTTATCATTAAAATCATTGATTTATGTTGATGACATTGCAGCTGCAGGGAGCAAATATACCATAGAAACAATTGGAGAAAACCTGGGGATAATGGAAAAGAAAAAAAAGTTTACTTTTAGTATCGATAAAACAAGCTACATGATAATAAAATCAGGAAGAAAAAAAGCAGATGATTAGTAATTAAGTTGAAAAAAGGAAACATCAGTGAAACAAAAGAATATAAATACCTTGGAAATTGGATGACAAGTAAAGGAACTGCAGAAAGACAAATTGGACAAATGGAAAAGAATATTCATGGAATTATTAAAGAACTGAAAAGAATAGGCAAAGAGGAACATCTGGGTAAATACAGCACTAGTGCACAGCTACTCATGTACGAAAAAACTGTAGTGCCAACCATTATTTATAATTTAGAAGTATGGACTATCCTAAGAAAGGTAGACAAGGAAAAAATAGAAAAAATACAATCAGTGGCATTGAAAAGAATTTTCAGTTACCAAATAGCACACCTTACTGGGGCATCTTAAAAGAAACAGGTATTTGGCCGATAAATATGCACATAACCTATCAACGTATCATATTATTACATAGCATAATGACATCGGATAGCGAAAGATTGGGAAAAAAGATAATATTAGAACAGATGAAAGAAAATAGAGAAGACAGTTGGTACGGGGAAACGAAGAGAATTGCGAAAGAACTGAGTATAGACGAAATGGAAGCATCCAGGGTGACGAAGAATGAATGGAAAGAGATAGTAAAGGAAAAGATTCAAGAAGCAGTACAAAGAACAAGTATAGATAAGGAGAAAGTAATGAAAAAGTTAAGACACCAAATGCAGTAGAATTATCAAAGGCAACAGTATTTAAATTCAGTAGGAATAAATGAGGCCAGTGAGCTAATGAGATTGAGACTAGAAATGTATGACGCTGGAAGCAATTTTGGGAAAGAAAGACTATGTTGTTGTGGTATAGAACTAGAATCTATAGAACATTTAATAGAATGCCTTGACGTGAAAAGCTTAAGTAAAACTGGCCGGGAAGTAGACGCTGATCATCCAACAATTGATGACATTGATAAAACTGAAACACACTGTCTCCGCAAAACAAACACGTTTGTAAAAATGTACATAGAAATGAGGAACAAAAATAATTACTGAAAAAGAACATTTTGAAAAAAGATTTGAAAAAAGACATATATCTAAAATTATAAAAAAAAATAAAAAAAAGTAAATATACATATAATAATAACAGATTAAGTAGTAAATAAAATTTAACAATATATACAACGGAAAAAAAAAATATAAATTTAGCCTTGCACTCATTATATTATGATGTGCTTGCCATAGCATGACAAAGAGGGCACGTGGTAATAATAATAAAAAACGTAATGAATGGTGTGGAAATAAGAATAATTGTGTTTTCAACATAGCTTTAATGGGGTTCATTTAGTTAACACAATAATTAGCGTGGATATAAGACTCCAGTTGTATTTAATAGCGTTAACGTAATGAATGGAGTGGAAATAAGAATAATTATGTTTTAACATGGGTTTATAATTATTGGCGTTATTATAGTTAACGCAATAAGTAGCGTGGATATAAGACTATAGCGTGGATATAAGACTCCAGTATTATTTAATAGCGTTAACGTAATGAATGGTGTGGAAATAAGGATAATTGTGTTTTAACATGGGTTTAATGGCGTTATTATAGTTAACGCAATAAGTAGCGTGGATATAAGACTGCAGTTGTATTTAATAGCGTTAACGTAATGAATGATGTGAAAATAAGGATAACTGTGTTTTAACATGGCTTTAATGGGGTTAATATAGTTGACGTAAGAAATAGCGTGGATATAAGACTTCAGTTGTATTTAATAGTGTTAACGTAATGAATGGTGTGGAAATAAGGATAATTGTGTTTTAACAAGGGTTTAATGGTGTTATTATAGTTAACGCAATAAGTAGCGTGGATATAAGACTCCAGTATTATTTAGTAGCGTTAACGTAATGAATGGTGTGGAAATAAGAATAATTATGTTTTAACATGGGTTTATAATTATTGGCGTTAATATAGTCAACGCAATAAGTAGCGTGGATATAAGACTCCAGTATTATTTAGTAGCGTTAACGTAATGAATGGTGTGGAAATAAGGATAACTGTGTTTTAACATGGCTTTAATGGAGTTCATATAGTTAACGTAAGAAATAGCTTGGATATAAGACTTCAGTTGTATTTAATAGCGTTAACGTAATGAATGGTGTGGAAATAAGGATAATTGTGTTTTAACATGGGTTTAATGGTGTTATTATAGTTAACGCAATAAGTAGCGTGGATATAAGACTGCAGTTGTATTTAATAGCGTTAACGTAATGAATGATGTGGAAATAAGGATAACTGTGTTTTCAACATAGCTTTAATGGGGTTCATATAGTTAACGCAATAATTAGCGTGGATATAAGACTCCAGTTGTATTTAATAGCGTTAACTTAATGAATGATGTGGAAATAAGGATAACTGTGTTTTAACATGGCTTCAATGGTGTTCATATAGTTAACGTAAGAAATAGCGTGGATATAAGACTTCAGTTGTATTTAATAGCGTTAACGTAATGAATGGTGTGGAAATAAGGATAACTGTGTTTCAACATGGCTTTAATGGTTTTCATATAGTTGACGTAAGAAATAGCGTGGATATAAGACTCCAGTTGTATTTAATAGCGTTAACGTAATGAATGGTGTGGAAATAAGGATAACTGTGTTTTAACATGGCTTTAATGGGATTCATATAGTTAACGTAAGAAATAGCGTGGATATAAGACTCCAGTTGTATTTAATAGCGTTAACGTAATGAATGGTGTGGAAATAAGGATAACTGTGTTTTAACATGGCTTTAATTAATGGGATTCATATAGTTAAAGGAGCAAAAATGACCGGCAGGCGCTACGCACTTAGGATCACGTGCACGCTTATTGTTATAACACCATGTTCATTGTTGACATGAATTTTATTACAAGTTAGGCCTGTGTATAACAATTGTTTCAAAGCGAGACGGTTGAATTAAGCTAAGCATAAATTCAACTTGTGCTCGCAGCGGTCGCCGGTCAATTTTGCCCCTTTAACGTAAGAAATAGCGTGGATATAAGACTTCAGTAATACTAAATATAGACTGTATATTTTTTCATATAGTTTTTTTGAATCACTTCAATACATCTCTGAGTATGACGTACTAAGATAAATAGTGAATTGTATCCGTCCTTTCAGTGTGAGAGACATTTAAAGCCGAGAAAGTGAAAATCCGGCTTTCTTCAAAATCTGAAAAATATTGTGAAATCACACTTAGGTCAACCTAGATTGGCTGTTACTAAATATAGACTGTATATTTTTTCATTTAGTTTTTTTGAATCACTTCAATACATGTCTGTGTAAGACATACTAAGATAAATAGTGAATTGTATAGTTCGTTGTAGTGTGAGAGACATTTAAAGTCAAGAAAATGAAAAGACGGCTATTTCAAAATCTGAAAAATATAGTGAAATCACACTTAGGTCAACCTAGATAATTGGATGTTACTAAATATAGACTGTATATTTTTTATCTAGCTTTTTGAATCACTTCAATACATGTCTGAGTCGTATGACATACTAAGATAAATAGTGAATTGTAATATCTGTCCTTTCAGTGTTAGAGACGTTACTAAATATAGACTGCATATTTTTCATCTAGTTTTTTCTATTCACTTTGATACATGGCGTAGAACTTTGTATAGGGACATTTATTGATGTACATGCCCTGTTTTAATTTCAGAGTCTTCATAGCAAAATAAAGTAAAAATCCTGCTTTTGAAATAGCCAAAATATCCTTTAACTAAGCTTGGAGGACTGTATCTAAATAAATATTTAATATATTTTAACCTAGTCATTCTCGCTCACTTCGAACATTCTGAGAGCTATATCTAGTGATATCTAGTGATCTGCATGTTTCGTTAACTTTTCTTACATCCACTGTTGCTATTTATCACGTTTAAAACATTAACTCAATTAAAACTGTACGCTTCTCATTATTCACACGATTTATTATTACGTTTAATAAAATTATCGCCATCAAAATACGACTTTTCATTAATACAAAACTTTTCTGAAATCCACGCCACACGTCATTCCTTACGTTTATTTTCACCACGCCAGTAAAATACAACTTTTCTTATATCCACGCAACTCGTGGAATGCTGAAGAATTTTTATTTATATTCTAAACAATAGACTTTCGGATAACAATAGGAAATTTACATAGTGTTATAATCACTGAAGCGCGAAATGCATACCAAGCATTCCTTTACTAGCGTGGAAATAGCCACTCCGAAATTGATAACTGTGATTGTCTTGTGGCGTTTCACGATTGGTTATTTTGTAAAATGTGATGCAATAGCAAATTATACAAGGCTACTGCACCCAGTAATTTAGCGTTGTGTAACTGTGGCTGGCGATGGTAGCATCTCTTTGAATTTATTATAAATATACATATCTTTTGTTAACTAAAGGGCCATTTACACTGCAGCAAAACAGGCACGGTACTCGTCAATTAACAAGCGAAGGTGTTAACAAGAATGCGGCCCGTGCTGACTTTTTTCAGGGTTTACACAGCTTATTAAAAACTGTTTTCAAGATCGCCCGTGCCTATATTTACGCGGGCCGAGATTGAAAACTTACAAACTGAATTATAGGTTTCTCATTATTTAATGGTTTTACAGGTGAAATTCGATAAATTGAGATTCAATTATGTTAAATAACTTGTAAGGATTCCGTTGAACTGAAAATCACTATGTTTTTCATCAATTCTAATATTTAAATTTTTGTTACATTCCTATCTCCATTGAGCAAAATTCAAATACATTTGGCTTAGTCTTTCACCTCCTGAACATGCTACCACGCCAGATCAGTATTTCTGTGACAAAAGACCAATCTAAATTTACGCTCCGCACTCGTGGTTACAATTTGCATAATTAAACCTTATACTACAGAAACTTCATTAATTTTCAAAAGAAATACGTAACAAAATATGCTTAATGTGCTTATCTAGCTTTGGTAATCTTTAGTCTGTTACTGATTTTTATAGAAAACCTCAGAATTCAAACTGTAAAGAGACGCAACTTCTACGATGACGTCATAATTACTGCAAAACGGCACGGTGCCCACTTTTTGAGCGGGCCGAGACTACCTCGAGAAATGATCTCGGCCCGATCAAATAGTAGGCACGGTGCCGCTTTTCAATGTCTGAAAAAGCCGTTTAGACAGTGTTTTTGCTTGGCCCGTGCTCAAAAACACTTGACACCTTCACACCTTTGATGTGTTAATTGACGACTACCGTGCCTATTTTGCTGCAGTGTAAATGGCCCTTAATATTACTGAAGTTTCTTCTTTGAGACGCAGTTACAGGAACCAACTACTTTGTCTACCTTGAAATAGAATCGCCTGATATTCTATTTATCGAATTTGTTTGAATTGGGCTGATTGTTAAAATATTAAAGACTTAAGATTGAAGGAAATCAAATAACTTGATAAAGTCCTCTACCATTGGCATAATCCCTTCAAACTTTGTGACAATATGTAGCACTAATATGGCTAACATGCAAATGAAACAAAGAAGGATATTTTTTAATGTATCCGTATTAGCCTTACAAGTTATTACCTGCATCATTACAAAAAATAAAAATAAAATATTACTACCATATCATAAAGGTACAGAAAACATTAATAAATGGTGGATAGAAGAGTTAAAACGCAAGGTAAATAGAAAAATATATTCAAACCCGGGGGGAGGTAACTCCCATTGCGCTTCGACGGGATTGTTCAAATGGGACTTTGGCAGAATGACCGTAAAAATATTTCATATAATGAAAAAGACACCCCAAATATTTTTTTATGCCAATGACTATTTTCAACCAAAAACAATGAAAACAAATCATTTTCTTAGGCAAAATTTGTTTTTCAAAATGAAAAAATTTTTCAAAGTGAAACATATCAAACTTAAGGGTGACATCCCCTTTGATCTTCTGCCGCATTCAATATTTATGATTATGGCCGCTAAGAAGGCTTACTACGTAAAATAGTTTTAAACGTTAAAAATTTAATGCTTTATAACGCAAATCTATGAATGAACCTATGGAATCCATTAGATAAATATACAAGTTTGATAATAACGTCAACGATGTTTCTTTATTAGATAGTTTGGGCTCGGGAAATCGTGATTATCTTCCATCAAGTTTTCTCCGTGAAATTTGTTGTGTTTACTATGGTTTGAAATTCCCGCGCATCGGAGCTGCCTTTATTAGAGCCCAGGGTTAATTTGTGATTCGCAATATCCCGGATGAACAAACGGATTTTGGATCAGCGTTTTTCAAGGATTGTTTTCATATCAAATTTGTCGTATTTCGTTGAGGTTTGATATCGGGATTTCGCTGGTTTTCGAGATGTTAGCCAAATTTTTATTTTTGCGTTCGTTTGTTTACAACTACTTGGTAGCCATGTGGCTGTATCTCTTATGTATCTCGGAGAATGATAACGATATAAGCAACTCTGTCGCTCTGATTCTGTTCTGAGCAACGATCATCATAATCATCAGAAAATAATGGACTTAAATGAAGTATAAAATGTGGTCAGTTTACAGTTAGCTATTATTCATGCATAGTCGAGCTGCTTACAAACATTTTCTATAATTTGTTTGAGTAGGCCTATCAAGTATTATATAACAGAATGCTTCCAAATTTGATGTTTACAGTTTTTTACACTTTAGCTAATATCATTGCGCAAGTTAAGTTTCTTATAACGAATTTGTATAATTTGCATGTCTCAGTATCTAGTAAAATACCAACGATTTTCAACTATGGATTTCTTAAACTCCTTGGTGAATGGACATGTTGATTACAATTTCAATACAGGTTTGCTTCGATCTTCGATGATGTTTTATTCTTTTGACTCTTCTAATACTTCACAGTTTTAACTTTACACTATTCAGTACTTATGTTATAAAATTATTCTGAAAGCAGCTGTTATGAATGAAATGGACATTGAATTATAGGTAAATTTATTTTCTTATTAATGTGACTTTCTTGATCTTGCTGAACGCCGAATGTTGTTGTTGGGGAGTGCCTAAAACCCAGACCCAGACCAGAGGCCTAAAACCCAGACTCAGACTCAGACCGGATTGATTTTAAAGTCTACTTTTCGTAGTGTAAACAGGAGAATCGTTTCTTAAATTTGACTCAAATCGATAGAGAAACTTTATATTATCATTTGTTGGTAAAATTTATGGTGATTAACGCAACAGGTTGATAGCAATGCAGTTCGGATTTCGGTCGATAAAAATGGATTAAACACAAACCAGCCTAATTTCTTCATTCCAAACGTCCATACGAACATTCGCAACGTCTCATACGAACATTCGACTTCAGATGAAAAGACCAATTAGGAAGGAAATAACGCCAGAATCAGACTTTCTTTTGGACTTATAGCAAATTAACAACATTAATGATGAAGACCTGAAGAAAATGAAAGCTGGGCTGTGATTATATACGAAGGACTTTTACAAAACAAACCTATCATAATCATCTACGATCGCCGCGATTTTGAATATTTGTTTGGAACGCTGTGAATATGCGTATGGAAAAAAGGAACCTATATATTCGTTTAACTCAGGTATTATGAGTTGTAGCAGTTCGTCCAAGTGTGTTCTTGTTTATCATTTCAAATTGATGTTGCCTAGTATTTTAAAGTAGTCAAAGATTGGGTCTACTCATAGCATTTCAATTTCATGTTTTCGTTTGGTCGCCATTTTTGCAACTTTAACCCGACCCAGCGTCCGGTCTGAGATTTGTTATCTTTATTGATTTAATGAACTAGAGATCGAATAAAGGCAATTTCGTGTTCTGAAACTATTCATTTTCTTCTGTTCTCCGCATTCTCAATGTTGTGTTTTTGTCAATAGTCTACTGAAGTCTTATATATGTCATTTTATTTTGGTCTGGGTTTTCGTCAAAAATGACGTCGCCGCGTTTTGAATGTTCGTTTGAGTCGCTAAGAATTTTAACGTCCTGTCTCAGAATTGTCACCTTTATTAATAAGGAACTAGAGGTCGAATAAAGGCAATTTTGCGTTCTGAAACTATTCATTTTGTTCTGTTCTTTGCATTCTCCATGTTGTGTTTTTATCAATAGTCTACTGAAGTCTTATATATGTCATTTTATTTTGGTCTGGGTTTTCGTCGACAATGACGTCGCCGCGTTTTGAATTTTCGTGTGAGTCGCTAAGAATTTTAACGTCCTGTCTTAGAATTGTCACCTTTATTAATAAGGAACTAGAGGTCGAATAAAGGCAATTTTGCGTTCTGAAACTATTCATTTTGTTCTGTTCTTTGCATTCTCAGTGTTGTGTTTTTATCAATAGTCTACTGAAGTCTTATATATGTCATTTTATTTTGGTCTGGGTTTTCCTCGACAATGACGTCGCCGCGTTTTGAATGTTCGTATGAGTCGCTGTCAACTTAAACACGATCCAACGTCCGGTCTGAGATTTCCAAAGTCTGATATCTACCATTTTGTTTTGGTCTGGGTTTTCATTGACAATGACGTCACCGCGTTTTAAATGTTCGTTTGAGTCGCTAAGAATTTTAACGTCCTGTCTTAGAATTTTCACCTTTATTAATAAGGAGCTAGAGGTCGAATAAAGGCAATTTTGCGTTCTGAAACTATTCATTTTGTTCTGTTCTTTGCATTCTCAGTGTTGTGTTTTTATCAATAGTCTACTGAAGTCTGATATATGTCATTTTATTTTGGTCTGGGTTTTCGTCGACAATGAAGTCGCCGCGTTTTGAATGTTCGTGTGAGTCGCTAAGAATTTTAACGTCCTGTCTTAGAATTGTCACCTTTATTAATAAGGAACTAGAGGTCGAATAAAGGCAATTTTGCGTTCTGAAACTATTCATTTTGTTCTGTTCTTTGCATTCTCAGTGTTGTGTTTTTATCAATAGTCTACTGAAGTCTTATATATGTCATTTTATTTTGGTCTGGGTTTTCCTCGACAATGACGTCGCCGCGTTTTGAATGTTCGTTTGAGTCGCTAAGAATTTTAACGTCCTGTCTTAGAATTGTCACCTTTATTAATAAGGAACTAGAGGTCGAATAAAGGCAATTTTGCGTTCTGAAACTATTCATTTTGTTCTGTTCTTTGCATTCTCAGTGTTGTGTTTTTATCAATAGTCTACTGAAGTCTTATATATGTCATTTTATTTTGGTCTGGGTTTTCCTCGACAATGACGTCGCCGCGTTTTGAATGTTCGTATGAGTCGCTGTCAACTTAAACACGATCCAACGTCCGGTCTGAGATTTCCAAAGTCTGATATCTACCATTTTGTTTTGGTCTGGGTTTTCATTGACAATGACGTCACCGCGTTTTAAATGTTCGTTTGAGTCGCTAAGAATTTTAACGTCCTGTCTTAGAATTGTCACCTTTATTAATAAGGAGCTAGAGGTCGAATAAAGGCAATTTTGCGTTCTGAAACTATTCATTTTGTTCTGTTCTTTGCATTCTCAGTGTTGTGTTTTTATCAATAGTCTACTGAAGTCTGATATATGTCATTTTATTTTGGTCTGGGTTTTCGTCGACAATGAAGTCGCCGCGTTTTGAATGTTCGTGTGAGTCGCTAAGAATTTTAACGTCCTGTCTTAGAATTGTCACCTTTATTAATAAGGAACTAGAGGTCGAATAAAGGCAATTTTGCGTTCTGAAACTATTCATTTTGTTCTGTTCTTTGCATTCTCAGTGTTGTGTTTTTATCAATAGTCTACTGAAGTCTTATATATGTCATTTTATTTTGGTCTGGGTTTTCCTCGACAATGACGTCGCCGCGTTTTGAATGTTCGTTTGAGTCGCTAAGAATTTTAACGTCCTGTCTTAGAATTGTCACCTTTATTAATAAGGAACTAGAGGTCGAATAAAGGCAATTTTGCGTTCTGAAACTATTCATTTTGTTCTGTTCTTTGCATTCTCAGTGTTGTGTTTTTATCAATAGTCTACTGAAGTCTTATATATGTCAATTCTAAGACAGGACGTTTAAATTCTTAGCGACTCACACGAACATCCAAAACGTGGCGACGTCATTGTCGACGAAAACCCAGACCAAAATAAAATGACATATATAAGACTTCAGTAGACTATTGATAAAAACACAACACTAAGAATGCAAAGAACAGAACAAAATGAATAGTTTCAGAACGCAAAATTGCCTTTATTCGACCTCTAGTTCCTTATTAATAAAGGTGACAATTTTAAGACAGGACGTTAAAATTCTTAGCGACTCAAACGAACATTTAAAACGCGGTGACGTCATTGTCAATGAAAACCCAGACCAAAACAAAATGGTAGATCTCAGACTTTGGAAATCTCAGACCGGACGTTGGATCGTGTTTAAGTTGACAGCGACTCATACGAACATTCAAAACGCGGCGACGTCATTGTCGAGGAAAACCCAGACCAAAATAAAATGACATATATAAGACTTCAGTAGACTATTGATAAAAACACAACACTGAGAATGCAAAGAACAGAACAAAATGAATAGTTTCAGAACGCAAAATTGCCTTTATTCGACCTCTAGTTCCTTATTATTAAAGGTGACAATTCTAAGACAGGACGTTAAAATTCTTAGCGACTCAAACGAACATTCAAAACGCGGCGACGTCATTGTCGATGAAAACCCAGACCAAAATAAAATGACATATATAAGACTTCAGTAGACTATTGATAAAAACACAACACTAAGAATGCAAAGAACAGAACAAAATGAATAGCTTCAGAACGCAAAATTGCCTTTATTCGACCTCTAGTTCCTTATTAATAAAGGTGACAATTCTAAGACAGTACGTTAAAATTCTTAGCGACTCAAACGAACATTTAAAACGCGGTGACGTCATTGTCAATGAAAACCCAGACCAAAACAAAATGGTAGATATCAGACTTTGGAAATCTCAGACCGAACGTTGGATCGTGTTTAAGTTGACAGCGACTCATACGAACATTCAAAACGCGGCGACGTCATTGTCGAGGAAAACCCAGACCAAAATAAAATGACATATATAAGACTTCAGTAGACTATTGATAAAAACACAACACTGAGAATGCAAAGAACAGAACAAAATGAATAGTTTCAGAACGCAAAATTGCCTTTATTCGACCTCTAGTTCCTTATTAATAAAGGTGACAATTCTAAGACAGGACGTTAAATTTCTTAGCGACTCACACGAACATTCAAAACGCGGCGACGTCATTTTTGGACGAAAACCCAGACCAAAATAAAATGACATATATAAGACTTCAGTAGACTATTGATAAAAACACAACATGGAGAATGCAAAGAACAGAACAAAATGAATAGTTTCAGAACGCAAAATTGCCTTTATTCGACCTCTAGTTCCTTATTAATAAAGGTGACAATTCTGAGACAGGACGTTAAAATTCTTAGCGACTCAAACAAACATTCAAAACGCGGCGACGTCATTTTTGACGAAAACCCAGACCAAAATAAAATGACATATATAAGACTTCAGTAGACTATTGACAAAAACACAACATTGAGAATGCGGAGAACAGAAGAAAATGAATAGTTTCAGAACACGAAATTGCCTTTATTCGATCTCTAGTTCATTAAATCAATAAAGATAACAAATCTCAGACCGGACGCTGGGTCGGGTTAAAGTTGCAAAAATGGCGACCAAACGAAAACATGAAATTGAAATGCTATGAGTAGACCCAATCTTTGACTACTTTAAAATACTAGGCAACATCAATTTGAAATGATAAACAAGAACACACTTGGACGAACTGCTGCAACTCATAATACCTGAGTTAAACGAATATATAGGTTCCTTTTTTCCATACGCATATTCACAGCGTTCCAAACAAATATTCAAAATCGCGGCGATCGTAGATGTTTATGATAGGTTTGTTTTGTAAAAGTCCGCCGTATATAATCACAGCCAAGCTTTCATTTTCTTCAGGTCTTCATCATTAATGTTGTTAATTTGCTATAAGTCCAAAAGAAAGTCTGATTCTGGCGTTATTTCCTTCTTAATTGGTCTTTTCATCTGAAGTCGAATGTTCGTATGAGACGTTGCGAATGTTCGTGTGGACGTTGGGAATGAAGAAATTAGGCTGGTTTGTGTTTAATCCATTTTTATCGACCGAAATCCGAACTGCATTGCTATCAACCTGTTGCGTTAATCACCATAAATTTTACCAACAAATGATAATATAATGTTTCTCTATCGATTTGAGTCAAATTTAAGAAACGATTCTCCTGTTTACACTACGAAAAGTAGACTTTAAAATCAATCCAGTCTGAGTCTGAGTCTGGGTTTTAGGCCTCTGGTCTGGGTCTGAGTCTGGGTCTGAGTCTGGGTTTTAGGCACTCCCTTGTTGTTGACATCCACGTTTAATGTTTTCTTTTGAGAAAGTTAAGAAAATGACGGAGACAGGGGCTGCGGCAAGTTTATTGCGCATGCGTATTGTGGTAAATCTAGACCTCAGAAATTTATCAAAATGTCACCCCTCAACAGAAAAAGAGTTTGATATGAAAATTGCAAAGGCATCAGAAGGATACCTCTAAAAATTTTCATAACCCAATTTTTTTTTCTCTACATTTAGTAAATGTATTTGACGGGTTCTGGGCCAAACAATAGGCAACGACGCAACGATCCGGAACTCCGGTAAAAAGCGTAACGATTTGCGCAACGATCCAGTCAAACAATCCGGTATTAGCGCAACGATCCGGTCAACCACTCCAGTATTTGCGCAACGATCTGTCAGCCAATCCGGTATTTGCGCAACGATCCGGCTTAGCGCAACGATCCGGTTTTAGCGCAACGATCCGGTTTTAGCGCAACGATCCGGTTTTAGCGCAACGATCCATTAATCCGATTACCAAAAGCGCAACGATTGATTGACAACACGTCAATCATCCATGGTTATAAAAGCGTCGTTTGAAAATCGTTTCATTTCATTACAATTTGACATACGGTATAGCAGTTGAGTTGTTTTTGCATAATGGCTTCAATGGATGATTTGGAATTCATTGCCACACCATTTACTGCATCAGAATATGAAACGCTTGATTCGCTGATGAATAAACCAACTGCAGTAAATAGTCAGCCAATTGTTCCAGACAAGATGGATGATGATGATATTTCAATCATTGAGGTGATCCAGCCTTCAAAACACAACAAGAGAAAATCTCACAACCCTCGTCATATTAACGGATCTGTTACACAAGCCAACAGTGATAAAGAATTGAAACGTCGAAATGTCGATTTTATCAAATTGGGGAAATCCACATCAACAAAGAAAACGAAGCCTCAAGTCCCTGAAAATAAAGAGGTTGAGTTACCACAATGTATTAAATCCAATTTTTATCCGTTCATCCGTTCTGATGTATCCATCATCACAGTCGTTATGACAATTGAGAAACATCCAAGACATCAATTTCACACTGTTCTAACCATCGGAATTGACCTGTTGGCAGCGCTTGCGACATTGCCCATCCATACAGGTTGCTGAAATAAAAATAACATAAAAAAATTAGCAACCCTATACTACCATTCTCATTGCTATCATCATCATCATCATCATTTGGGTGATTATCATGACTTCTACCTGTGTACTGATGTTCTACTTCTGGCAGACGTCTTCGAAACCTTTCGCAGCATGTGTCATGAATAATTCCACCTCGATCCTGCTCAGCTCTATAGTTCTCCTGGACTTTCTTGGAGTGCAGCATTAAAAATGACAGGCATTGAGTTGGATTTGTTGACTGATATTGATCAGTATCAATTCATTGAACAGAGTGTGCGAGGTGGCGTTTCGTCCATCAATCATCGCTATGCATAAGCCAATGTACCTGGTTCAGATGATTATGATCCTGATTCACCCAATGCCTACTTGGTCTATCTGGATGCAAAATGAGTGATGATGATGATGATGATGATGATGATGATGATAGCAATGAAAATGGTAGTATAGGGTTGCTAATTTTTTATGTTATTTTTATTTCAGCAACCTGTATGGATGGGCAATGTCGCAAGCGCTGCCAACAGGTCAATTCCGATGGTTAGAACAGTGTGAAATTGATGTCTTGGATGTTTCTCAATTGTCTAACGACTGTGATGATGGATACATTCTCGAATGTGATTTGACCTATCCAGCTGAAACTCATGATGCACATGCCTGCTTCCCTCTCGCTCCGGAGCGAATGGTGATTGATTCAAAGATGTTGTCCCCTCACCAGAAGGAATTGTGCGCCATGACGATGATTAAATCACAGTTGAACGGTGAGTCTGTCACGATTAAAGATTCATGTCAAAAACTTGTTCCTAATTTGAGAGATAAAGAGAAATATGTGGTTCATTATCGAAATCTCTCCTTGTTTCTCGACTTGGGAATGGTGTTGACAAAAGTGCATCGTGTTCTGACATTCAAACAGCGACCTTGGTTGAAACAATACATCGACTTCAATACTCAGAAGAGAGCTGCTGCCACTGATGACTTCTCGAAAACGCTTTTCAAACTTTTCAACAATTCCATTTATGGCAAGCTGTTGGAAAGTGTACGCAGTAGACGCAACATCAATTTAGTGGACAATGCAAGGTCGATCAAAAAATTTGCAGCACAGCCCATCTTCAAATCTTGCAAGATTTTTCATGAAACTCTTTGTGCTGTAGAAAGCTCGTTTCCTGAAATTGTCCTAAATCGACCTATTTATGCCGGATTCTGTGTCCTCGATTTATCAAAATGGCTAATGATCGATTTTCATTACAATTATATGAAAAAGCGTTACCCTGGCAACCACTCCAAGGTATTGTTCACTGATACTGATAGCTTGGCTTATGTTATTCAAACTGATGATTTATACCGAGATATTCAAGGTGCAAGTGATTGGTTTGACTTCAGTGGGTACCCTAAAGAACATCCTTGTTATTCACCTGCGAACAAAAAGGTGGTTGGCTATTTCAAAGATGAGTTGAACGGGTCCATTATGAAATCGTTTGTTGGTCTTTGCTCCAAGATGTATGCCTATCAGTACGATGGGAAAGAGGTGAAACGTGCCAAAGGTGTCAAACGGTCGACAGTTCAAAAGACATTGACGTTTGATGATTACAGAACCTGCCTCTTTGACAATGTCACACTGATGCGCAGAATGAGTGCCATATGATCCATCGACCATCGACTGTATACTCTAGTTGTCAACAAGAAAGCTTTGTCGTCTTATGATGACAAGCGATATCTTCTAGATGATGGCTACTCAACTCTACCCCACGGACATTACTCAATTGAAGATCAACAACAACAATAACTTTTTTCTTTATAATTACTATCAGTGAATTTCTGTAAATCGGATTACGAATTCAGATTATGTATCATCGTTTTAACTTATTGTATAGCTAAGTTATGAACGAGAGAAATGATAATGAAAAACAGACAATTTTGTATATATTAAATCATGTTTTATTATTGTTTTGAAAAATGTGTGCATGAATGATTTTATTCAATGTATCTTTGTGAATTATTATCATTATTATGAATGACATTTTGTTCTATAACATCTACTATTATTCATCTATATCAAATCAAAGTTATAATTAATTGAATGTGTGATTGATTATTCTTTGTCATTAAATCTGTTTTATTAATAAATGCACATCTATGATTCTCAAGATATATATTTGTATAATGAATCAGGTTTTGTCCATTCTAAAAAAAATGGGTGATTCTGATGATGAACTATTGATTATGTTATACGTCTATTATGGTTCGGTGAAATCATTACTTTGTGCATAAGCGTCTGTGAGACGTTCTTTGAGTTCATTCACCCACAGGCTATTTGATAACAAGTGTTCCATAGTGAAACTAAGCCACATACTTTTAACTCTGCTGATGTGACGAAATGCCTTGTTGTGAGCTTCTGCGATGTCCACCTGTTTTATTACGTCATCAAAACAAAGACGTATGCATTTATCTGCTGTGGAAAATGCACATATTTCAGACCCATTATATTCTGTTCCTCATCTCTACACCCCATACATATGCTTTTAAGACAATCCAATACTTTAGGTGCCATTTGATCTACAAAAGCAGGAATTATTTGCCGTAATTGTCTGGTCAATACCGTAATTTCAGAACTATCTCCATCAGCGTCAGTGGTTATCGGCTTATGTCCTTTTGTGAAAGAATTTACTGGGTGACGAATAACGCTTCTGACAGGGTAAGGAAAATCACTGTCTGTCACTTTCATGTCGAGTAACTGCTTTTTGTAAGTTGAATACGACTTTTTCATACCCTGCAGAACTTTGATCACTTCTTCTAAATTCTCCGCGTTAATAATAATGTGACCACATGCTTCTCTCGATGATGATGATTTATTACCAACTTGCCCCTCATCAATGGTTTGACTCATCATAATGTAAACGTCATTTGAGAGACTCGATTTGTCACTGTGATCCACAAATGCTTTACTTGTTAATTGCAGTTTTTTAATACCTTGATTTCTCAAGGTCTTTAAACGTTTTGCAAAACAAGATTCGTCTCCATTGTTATTAGGTTGTCGATCATTCACCCATTGTGGTAATTCAACCTCTTTATTTTCAGGGACTTGAGGCTTCGTTTTCTTTGTTGATGTGGATTTCCCCAATTTGATAAAATCGACATTTCGACGTTTCAATTCTTTATCACTGTTGGCTTGTGTAACAGATCCGTTAATATGACGAGGCTTGTGTGAGATTTTCTCTTGTTGTGTTTTGAAGGCTGGATCACCTCAATGATTGAAATATCATCATCATCCATCTTGTCTGGAACAATTGGCTGACTATTTACTGCAGTTGGTTTATTCATCAGCGAATCAAGCGTTTCATATTCTGATGCAGTAAATGGTGTGGCAATGAATTCCAAATCATCCATTGAAGCCATTATGCAAAGACAACTCAACTGCTATACCGTATGTCAAATTGTAATGAAATGAAACTATTTTCAAACGACGCTTTTATTACCATGGATGATTGACGTGTTGTCAATCAATCGTTGCGCTTTTGGTAATCGGATTAATGGATCGTTGCGCTAAAACCGGATCGTTGCGCTAAAACCGGATCGTTGCGCTAAACCGGATCGTTGCGCAAATACCGGATTGGCTGACGGATCGTTGCGCAAATACCGGAGTGGTTGACCGGATCGTTGCGCTAATACCGGTATGGTTGACCGGATCGTTGCGCAAATCGTTGCGCTTTTTACCGGAGTTCCGGATCGTTGCGTCGTTGCCTATTGTTAGGCCCAGAACCTGTCAAATACATCTACTACATTTTAAAAAGGTACCCTTTAATATCTGAACGTCCTCGTATACCAAATGTATGGAAGTAAGCCTATCCCCCGGGGGTTGAACTAGAGTAGCTATAATATCTAAATAAATTAACTTTGTTAAAAGTCAAATGAACAGTAGCTGTTTTTTAATAAATTTGCAAGACGTTTTGGCTTAAATTATTAGAAATTTTTAAGCTAAATGATACAATTGTACAACAGTGGTATTTATACAAGTTGAGAATAATGATTCTAATGAAAGTATATATACAGTATTAAAATAATTTTTCCCTTATAGAGTCCGATTGCTTGTTTATGAGTAGCTTTTTATTTTCTTATGAAAAGCATTTCATAGATTAAACAATCTACTTTGGCAATGTTTGAGAATGTGATAATTCTTATTGATGTTATTTTCTCTGTTGTGACTTTGTTCGTGTTTGCCAATTTCAGCATTCCTATGCTCCTCGATCCATGTGTTGAGGTGCCAGCGAGTGAAACCGACATAATGTGTTAAATTTTGTTTGAAATATTTCCAAAGATTTGGAAGAAATCACATCTTCAGAAAGGCTAATCAATGGATTGATGACTCTAGCTGTTGGTGAAGGCATATATTTGCAACAATCATATATGCAGTTCATTTCGGAACGAAATCTCAAAAGAGTGTCCACGAGTAGGATAATTTGACTAGAAACTTCAAAAAGTCGCCTGGATATGAATCCACTAACTGATTGAATAAAATTCTGGATGATATATTTCAGATTAAATTTCGAATTCAAAATGGGCAGTTCTAGCGTTTCCATAATCCCAGATAGCTCGGCTAATGTCTGGGTTGTACACCAATGGATGGTCTGTTGTTTGCCGTATAATAATCCAACCTTGCACTACTTGATCAAACTGTAGAACCGTTTATATCCTGACTCCACTCCTTAGTTTAATCTCTTTTCTTTTCTACCTTTAGCAACTTTATCATAGATTCAACAGTACGCTGTACCCCAGGCTGTACCCCCGGCCCCGGCTGTACCCTATGTTACTGTGGACGGTGTTGTTGTACTGTGAGACAACGCGTGGTAATACATTAATGTAATTGTGAGTTGCATTGGCAGTGAAATCTTTGAAAATTTTCTCCTTCACACTTCGGTTGACTCTCTAGACTACGCTCAATTTCCGTTCCGAAAAGCTTGAATACATCTTTATGCTGTTGTCTCAGAGTAATTTTTCGAAACTATGATTGTAGAACTTTGAACCACAATCAGCTTTAATGTTTGTTGGATTTCTACCGCTACGAAGGACCTTTCGAAAATATTTTACCAATTCCACCCCTGTTTTCGTCTTCAGAGGTTGAATCCAAATATATTTAGATAAAACATCAATTACAACAAGCAGATACTAGAATCCTTTGTTAGATCTTGCCAGTTTGGTCAAGTCCACCAAATCGATCTGCCAAAACTCATAAATCTTATGAACAACAACTCTGTGAGTTGGAAAGTTGTGTCTCATTGGTTTGTGAACATTGTAGGTCAACTGGGATTTTAACCAATTCTGGACTGCTTTGACAATGACTCCAGGATCCTGCTACTTTGCCTCCTGATACAATTTCATCTCTCCTGAACAGGCAGCTGGGCTGTCCCAATGGTAATAGAGATTCTGAAACAATTGTTCTCGTTGATGAATTCCGGTGTTCATTTCATTTCTCAAGATCCCTGCACTTTCAATATTATCCTCGAACAGGTCTATTTCATCTAATTCATCTGTTTGCTTTCCATCAACTTCTGATCCACGTAGCATAACTTCATAAGAACAGCACACGCAGAGACGCTTGAGTCGTTTCAACAAATCCTTCACATTTACTTCCAATGGCATTACTATGTGATATGCTTCTAGGTTCAACATCTGGAGGAAAATTATTCAGGCAGTCAATAGACAATTGGTGTTGTGCGGATATTGATTGTATGCTGACAATTTCGCTCGTTTTGGCTTAACCACGTATCTAACAGAAGAGGCAGGTCTGTTCAGTTTCGGCGAGGAGGGCATTGGGAGGAGAATGATGAGATGGCCTTCAGAATGGAAGGGCTCTTTGTAGACCCTTGAAATTATGATCAGGGATGGATGGAAAATTTGTCTTGAGATTTGTAAAGAGAAACATCCTTCATCCTGTTAGGGTTTTTAATCCAATGAAGTGGGAGGTTTGTTTTATCCAAGAGCTTAGAAAAAACACTAGTATGAAAAAGAGGTGGGGATTTTCCCGATTTCTTGGTACGTAGCGCATCCAACACCAGATCGATTACATTGCTGCCAGGCACTGTTTTTCCTTTGTATTTAAGCTCACCAGTACGTTGCCATCCTGCTATTTCCGGTCTTCTTTGTAAATGATTTATAAGCCTTTCTCCTTGTTTTTGAAGGCTTTTTGAGAGTGAGTCTAATGTGCTTTTAACAATCAAGTTTACACCAGATCCCGATGTTTCTGTTAAAGAATTATTGGAATCTTTTACTGCTACCATTTGGGGGTCGGTTGACATCTGGGGCGGTAGTTATGCTATTATTTCTTGAGGGCTGCTTGATTGAAACTAAGAGAACGAGAATAATGGAAATGTTCAAGAAGATAATATTGATGTTGGTGTTGTTGTTGTCACTTTAATATCAATATACCCAATTATTACAGCGGGATACAGATGAATTGAGATGATTGGATAGAGGAATGTATAGTGAAATTGTGAACTATCCCGTGTAATAGAATGACTGTCAATTTACTTGTCTGATATAAATTTGAATAAACATAAATAGCTGTACTTACAGAAACTTCAGTGAGACATGAAATACACCACTTTATGAATGTTCCGATGATATATTTCGTTGTATGATAAATAATTATAACTATAATTATAAAGATGATAATGTATCTGTCTTATACAGAGTACATTGTGAACATTGATTAGTAGTATGAAAATAAATATATTTATATAAAAGTTATATGCCTAAGGTATAATGTTAATGTGGTTTCGCGCGTGTATACAAAACGTGTTCTATTGTAATTATTAATGTACTAATATTTTTATGTTGTAATTAAGTTAGCTATATTGGCAATATATGAATGTCAATGTGAATATAAATTTAACTAATGATTATAATAAAAACGTAATATGTCTGCATGGTTGTGTGTAATAATAAAGTTAATATAATAAAGAATGCTAATAAATTGCACGAGGACGAAGTTAACACCAATTTTACAGGATGTGTTTTTACAATATGATGGTAACTATTAACAATCCTAATAAAATAACTAACCAATTATTACAAATCTGGTATAATGTGTGATAATTATTAATTATTCTACCACTGTTTAATACAGCCAAAATTATAGCATAATCTAATATCTATTTTTTTTATACATTTTTTTTATTTTTATTAATTTTTATTTTTTTTTTAAATATTTTGTAAGCCTCTAGCACGATAAGAGTTGAGTACAAATGCCCCAAGAACATTGTTCACGATAGTAGGTGGATCCGAGAATAAGAAGTGAATATTTTCTTCAGTTTTCGACGAGCTAAAACTACTATAAATTCTATTTATTGCATTATAGAAAGATATCCTATTATAATGATTTGAAGAACAGAAAAGGAGAAGGTGAATTTCGTCATCAATATCACCTGTGTTGAAAACTGGACGCAGTCGATCTTCGTACGGGATACCAAGATATTATAACAGAACCAAGGTAGTCATTATATGTTTGTTTGATAATCTGAGCCCCGGAAATTTTTTCGCATCGAAACGAGATGATCTTAAAATAGCTTTTGAGGCCAATTCTCAATGATTTTGCCGTGGCAAAACAGATCAAATTGTTTTGAAATGATCGATATTGGGTCAACAAAGATTGGCTTTTGAGGATGTTATTGATGTCGGACAAAGACGTCGCTTTTATATTTGAATTATTCAATGCTTGAGGATGTTAAATACATTTTATTTGGTTGATTTTCACGAAAGTAAGATAATATTATGGCCTGATTAAATCTCTTTAAAACCCAAATCTGAGTTAGATTATCTTGGTTCTATTATAATATCTTGGGGATACCAATATGGCGTCCTGTTTGTACAGTTAATATTTGAAAACTTACACTCAGTTTAGTTAACTCTATCCTAGCTTTTGTATGAGGTATAAGTAGGTAGTTTTCAAATTGAAACTTTGTTTTTATTTTTCGGTAAAAGTTCAATTGATCAGAGTTTTGATTAGCGGAGAGATTATTTTCAAATAATTGAATAAATTTATGCGTCAAATCTTGCTCTACTGCTTTTATAAGTACATTTTGAGAAGTCAAGAGCGTCAATCACAAAATGCATTCTTTTCTTCCCATCCTGAACAACAACTTTGTGGACGTCCTTTGTTTGGCGGAATCCAAGCTTGGAAAGCATGACAACATCCCCTCGCTAGATCAACTGACTATTGCTTGTAAAAACTACCGATGTGATCGAAACCGTCACGGAGGGGTTCTGTTGGCCTTCATCAGACTTGATCTTCAACCAAGGAGGAGGAAGGCACTCGAGCCAGAGACATCAGAAATAATGTTCATTGAAATCAAAGTACAACATATGAAATTATTGCCGATCTTTTCTTACAAACCACCAGCAGCCAATAATCGTGATTTCCTTTCTACCCTTGAAACGACATTGGATACTATAAGATCCAGGAACATATCATTTTGCATTTTTGGAGATTTAAATATGAATCTAGCCTGTTCCAACAGCCAAGGTGACACTCTATTGGAATTCATAAATGATCATAGCCTAGTAAACCTCATAGACCAGCCAACATGACCTGAATCTGGTACTCTACTTGATGTGATCCTCACTAACAAGCCTGATATGCATGAAAAGAGTAGAGTGATAAACAGAGCTGAAAGTGATCACGCTGTGATATGCACATCCATTAAAGCTAAGTCCCCTAGACCATGTCCGATAAAGCTGCAATACCGTTCAGCAAAACAATTAGATCCTGAAAAGATGTACAGGGACCTTGACCTAATTCCATGGATTGAGCTGGCTACAATACAGGAAAACAAAGACTGTGTATCATGCATACAAAGTATTGAGAAATCTCTCTTAGATACCTTGAATAAGCATTGCCCTATAAAAACAAGGATTGTTAAACCTGATCAACCACCATGGGTCACTCCTGCAGTAATAAAGTGTGTAGTACAGCGAAATAGGGTCTACAACAAATATGTCAAAAATAAAACCGACAGTAATAAAAGCAGATACATTGAAGCTAAAAGAGCAGCTACCAAAGTGAGAAGGACAGAAGTCCGCCGTCATCTGCACATCATATGTAACGATTCTGTTCAACAGAATGTATGGCGAAACATGAGATCGTGGATACCAGGAAAGCAAAAACCCACCAACGTCATACGAATTATTGAAGATGGAGAATACTTCGACAACCCAACTGACATAGCAGATATTTTAAACAAAAGATTCACCGACGTGTCATCAAAAACATTGAGCTCAACATCGAACAAGAAGAATACCTCAACCAACTACGTGCAGATATAAGGCAAGGATCTGAAGCAATTTCAATACCATCTTTTGTCTTTCAAGAAGTCTCTAAAACTGATGTGTCATCGATCATCATGTCATTGAATGGAAAGAAGTCTCCTGGAGATGATGGCATCCCAAACTGGTATATTCAATTTAGTATTTCTTTCCTTGTAGATCCTCTTACTTTACTGCTAAACGAGTGCTTAAAAAAGAATATTTTCCCCAGTCATTGGAAGGACGGGCTTGTATCTGCCATACATAAACAAGGTGATGAATTATGCAAGAAAAATTATCGTCCTATAACTTTACTGGTAGTGCTGTCCAAAATCTTCGAAAAGCTGCTGAATAAACAAATCTGTATCCACATGATGTCGAACAACTTATGGTCAAAAACACTGTCCGGCTACATAGAACATCATTCGTGCGAGACAGCACTGTTCAAAGCGACGGAGGATTGGCGTAGATCAGCTGACAGTGGAGAATGCGTTGCTGTTGTTGCTATGGATCTTAGCAAGGCATTCGACTCCGTTCATCATGAGATTCTTCTGAGAAAATTACAAACTTATGGTTTTTCGATGTCTGCAACTCAGTTGATGAAAGACTACTTAACTAACAGAAGACAGCGAGTAAAGATAGATGGAAAATTTTCATCTTGGAGCACTCTTTCATCAGGTGTTCCTCAAGGAAGCATTCTTGGCCCTACTTTCTTCAACATCTTTGTTAATGACCTTATTCAAAGTCTGACGTTTTCAAACATTATGCAATATGCCGATGACACAACCTTGTATTACCAACATCATGACGTTGACCTTGTCAAATTACATCTTGAAAAAGACTTGGAGTCTGCTTGTACCTGGTTTGACATGAACATCCTAACACTGAATGATAACAAGACACACTGTATGCCAATAGATAGGCAACTGTAACAAGCTACCAAACTTAACAATGAGAAGCAAGCATTTGCCATTCGAAAAAGAAATGAAACTCCTTGTCGTCACAATCGACAAAGAATTAACATTCAAGTCTTTCGTCGCTGAAAAATGTAAAACTGTCTTCACAAAATCATCAACTCTATCAAAACTAAAGAACCTTATTCCATTGAAAACTAGAACAATGATTTATAAATCGCTTATCATGCCGCACTTTGACTACTGTGGTACTCTCCTTGCCACATTAAATAAAGGACTGCAGAAAAGAATGGACAAATGCCTGAAATCATCAACACGACAAGTCATTGGGAAAAAAGATGTGACAGACGCAAACCTTCAATCATTACGCCAACGAAATATTACCTCGTTAATGAAATTACGCCAAAATGTTATCAATGGCACAGCTCCCATTACGATTCAGCAGCTGTATAAAAAGACCGAAGGCAATACAAGATCAGCGTCAAGAGGGGAGATGAAAGTACCCAATTTTAAGAAAAAGATTGGAAAATTGTCAGCATGTCGTCTTACAGTATATTTACACAACCATATAGTGAAGAATTTCCCACTTGTTGATAATTTAAGTGGAATTGACTTGTTAAGTGTCACTGAAAGGGTTTTATTTGAGTAAAGACATATTGACCATGAAAGTATATATATATAAATTGTATATACTGTATAAACTATTTTAATTTATTTTGATACTTTTTATTACTTAATTAATCAATTGCTATTTATATTTTATCATATCTCGTTATTCTATAAAACATGCCCTAGATGGCAACTATAATATCTCTGATAGTGTAGTTGAATGCGAGAATTTTATTTAAATAAAGTTTATCATCATCATCAAAACAGAACATGTGCTAAATACACCATAAATGAATAAGAGGCTATAACATTAAAACGAGGTAAATATCTATATATGCTTACACAGCAAATGGGAAAAATACAATTAATACTACACTGCCAGATCCCGATAATTTACTGCAACATTTTAAAAAACTGCATGAATCGACTACACTAGAACAGCAAAATCGCGATATTTCTATGTCAAATGTCCTTCATAATCACACATCGGAACAAAACTCAGAACACAGCCTAAACCAATTAATCACAGAGAAGGAAATCGCTATTTCATTACTGAAATCAAACAAATCTCCAGGAAAAGATGGAATACTAGCAGAAATGAATAAAGTTACGTCAAATGTCTGTCTACCGCTTTATGTTAAACTCTTCAATACAATTTTTCAGTCAGGCTATTTCCTATTGGATTGGAAAGAGTCTCTCATTCTTCCACTATACAAAAATGGTGACAAACTAAATGCATCAAATTATCGTGGCATTAGTTTAACAAGCATCTTGGGAAAACTGCTCTGTTTAATATTAAATAAACGCTTGACTTTTCATTTGAAATCAACCAAAACAATTGTAAATTTGCAAGCAGGTTTCCAAGAATGAAGAAGATCCACAGACCACCTATTTTGTTTAAAAACCATTTTGTCAAAGTACACTAAGTGCAATCAACCACTATTTACATATTTTATCAACCTAAGAAAAGCATATGATACCGTTCGCATGCTGGTCTCTTGCTTAAACTCGAGCGATTAAACATAGCCGGCAATTTTTATAACATTATCAATAGTTTATATTCAAATAATAAGGCACAAATTATTTACAACAATTTTACAACAACATCTATTTTCCCAAATTTCGGTGTTCAACAAGGATGTGTACTTAGTCCAACGCTGTTTAACATTTTCATCAATGATATAGCTCAAGATGTGTCTTGTCCATCAACTGCACCGATTACTTTGTTAGATCAGAAACTAAATTGCTTATTATTTGCCGACGATATAGTGCTATTCTCTACCAGCAAGAAGGCTTGCAAAACTGCCTTAACATCACTGAAAAATATTGTAATAAATGGCAGCTACAAATTAATATGGAAAAATCAAAAGTAATGATTTTTCAAAAATTTAAGCAGGTAAATATTGTTAACTCCGTTTTTTACGTTGAAAGCAATCCCTTGTCTGAGACTGTTTCATACAAATATCTGGGCTTCGTTTTTAATTCCACTTGTAAGCAAGCAAATGGTATAAAAGAGCTATGTGTAAAGGCTGAAAAAGCATGGTATTTGACAACGCGTTTAATGAGAAAATCACCAACCAGTTATGTTCGAATATTCAAAACTGTATATCAAACAATGATATGGCCAATTGTGCTTTATGGAAGTGATGTCTGGGGTGACTCTATTAGAGACCAAGAAAGCAACCCATCAGAAGCCTTTCAAAAAAAGTAATGTGTAGTATGCTAAATGTACCATAGAATGTTTCCCTGACTGCGATACGCGGTGACTTAGCATTATTACCATTAATTATCGATGTTAAAGTTAAAATAATTAAATACTGTATTCATTTGTTAAACTCTGATCAAAATTCACTAGTATATAAAGCTTTTGGAGAACAAGTCTTAGATAGTTCCCCTCTTACTTGGCTTGCAAATGTCAAAAATATTTTGAGAGAAGTTGGAGTTGATTTTACACTCCTTTGCAATAAGGATTTATCAACCTTGACTTCTCAAAACTTATTTATAAAAGCAGTAGAGCAAGATTTGACGCATAAATTTATTCAGTTATTTGAAATAATCTCTCCGCTAATCAAAACTCTCATCAATTGAACTTTTACCGAATAATTAAATCAAAGTTTCAATTTGAAAACTACCTACTTATACCTCATACAAAAGCTAGGATAGCGTTAACTAAACTGAGTGTAAGTTCTCATAAATTAACTGTACAAACAGGACGCCATATTGGTATCCCATACGAAGATCGCCTGTGTCCAGTTTGCCACACAGATGATATTGATGGCGGAATTCACCTTCTCTTTTTCTGTTCTTCAAATCATAATAATAGGATATCTTTCTATAATGCAATAAATAGGATGTATAGTAGTTTTAGCTCGTCGAAAACTGAAGAAAAGATTCACTTCTTATTCTCGGATCCACCTACTATCGTGAACAATGTTCTTGGGGCATTTGTACTCAACTCTTATCGTGCAAGAGGCTTATAAAAAAAAAAAAAAAAAAAAAAAATGATATTAGATTATACTATATTTTTGGTTGTATTAAACAGTGGTAGAGTAATTAATAATTATCACATATTATACCAGATTTGTAATAATTGGTCAGTTATTTTATTAGGATTGTTAATAGTTACTATCATTGTAAAAAAAAATAAATAAATAAAAAAATAAATAAAATAAATGTTGTACATACATATATGTTATATAAATAGAACATAATTATGTAATTATCACACATCCTGTAAAATTAGGTATATTGATATTAAAGTGACAACAACAACAACAACAACATCATTATCATTATTTATTTAGAAATACCTGGGACTCATAACAGTATTAAGACACATTTTACTCACGGTCAATTAATTCAGATAGATTGTAACGTGTGTAATTTAGATATTGTAGCTTATTCTTTTTCAATCTACCAATTACATATAGACTTATAAATAAATATTTACATATCACGTGACATATCAATCATAGCCACTATATAAGTTAATGTCTCCATTCAGTATCAGTAGTTTACAAAAGTTATTATAGTATGATCAAGAATTACATATTCACATTATATTCACATATTTGTCCTTATTGAATAGTTATATTTATACCGTAACGAACACAAAATTAACTTCTACAGTTACAAGATCAGAAAATGTAGGGAAGATTGGGGAGAACATAGCGGAGATTGGCGAGGCATTATTAATAATATAAAGTTTAAAATTTTAGCTGCTACACATGTTGTAATGTATTAAACAAGTGAAATTCTTAATTAGTATGAATTAATAATTTAGTATTCGAATTATCTTTAAGTTATATGTGTATAAATTAAGTATGGTTTCATTCACAATAGGGCTCTTTCACGGACTTATAAATAGATTCGCGCAAAGCCTTATGGGATAGCTCAACGTACAACGCTTCGATGTCATTTCTGAGTTAGCTGGGTTTCGACCGCATTTGTTGATGTTTATTGCCCAAGTTAAAAACTAATTTACTCGATATGCAATCCACAGAACGTGATAAACCGAAACCGAAAATTACCACGAAGCATTACTGTTGGGGTACCTGTAAATCAGATTCTTGATAGCCTGAGAAATGAGCCGTAGGAACGTTTTGTATTCGCTTCCCAAATCTTGGCAAAAAGTGTGAATAGCTAGAAAACAACAACTAAATCTAAAAATGTATACCAGTTTTACTAGAAATAAAATAAGGACTTGTAGCAAGTAATACACATGAACACACATATTCAAAATTACCAAGAAGACACGTAGAATTTCCTTTAAATTATTTATAAATTGTATTTTAACTACAAATGAGTATTATCAACATATCATTCGGTCGGCTGATAGTCGATATTCTCGTCGCTATCAAATGACAACTTTTAAACATAATACATTTCAATTAATAATGATGAAATATAAAACCAGTAAATACAGTCGATAATATCCTAATAAATAGTTATATATTATAAATTAATTACAGACAGACCAAAGTAAATAGCAATCATCGTAACCACATAATAACCTGAAATACACCATAGCGACATCTTGAGGCTACATAGTTGATCTGTCTTGAAAATTGATAATCTGAAAAACTAAATAACACTACCTGGGAGTAATACACATGAAAATAACCCCAAGCAGAGGCTAAGCCAAATTCAAATAATGCGGAAATATTTTCTCTCACAGTTCGGCCAATATCCTTGAAGTTCTAGGCTTGTAAGGAATTAACTGGATGGTTATGGTTCCATTCTAGCTGCATTTGAAAGGGAAAAGCTGTGGCATCTTTATTTTTTTTCACCATCAAATTGAAGGGACAGTTTGTGTTCTTGAATCGCTTTGAAGGGTTTACTTTCATCAATCGGTCTGCATCTAAGGTATTCTTGTGTCTGGATTTGGGGTAACATCTAAATGTTTTATATATTTGGTATTGGCTCTTTGCTATAAGGATTTTACTGTTGGAAACTCTAATGGTTTCTTCATTGTGTGCACAATAGGCAGACAGAAATGCATCATCATCATCTGATTGTAATGTGCAGGTGAAATTAGCTTTGAATTTGTCTGTTGCCTCCTCAATAGAACACACGCTAACATTGACGGGGTCTACAGTGGCAATAAATCTAACAATTGGCTCAATTAAGTTCGTCGGTATATTTCAAGCCAGGAAAGCTGTTGGCGATGACTGCTCTGAGAGATTCAGTGGTAGTTTTTCAATATCCATCTGGAAATCAATACAACAATCTGATCAACATTTAATCATTAGCCAAATCAATATAACTATGCTATCGACATCTCAATCATTAATGAAAATAATATTATGAAATTACTGCCAAATTTTACGTTATTAATATACGAATTAAATTCACAAATAAGTGATCAAGAAATGGGATTACATTTTAAACCTAATTCAAAGGCCTACTGTACTAATACTCTATGCCCAATTATAAAGATATGAAAATTCTCATTTGTCAGAAAGTCGGAGTTGAACAGCTGTCTAATAGTGTCTAAATTGAGAATGATAAGCAGGCCAAAACCACTGATGAAACAGAGACACACGTTTGAAGTAGCCTATGAAAGCATTCAAAAATTATCAGCATTCATGATTTATTATATTTGACAAACTCTGATTTGAAGCACAGTTAATACAACGTTCTAATCTAAATCATTTACCCTTTTAAGAGAACTAGGTATTTGGACTCACCTATATTTCGCTATCTTGCTGATTTATCCATCGGTAGTTCTTTTAAAATGATCTAATTTTAAATTGACCAAGTATTCGTGTTGTTGAAAGACAAGTTACGTAAGTTAAGTTGTTTGAAAAAGATCTAATATTAAATTGTCAGACTATAACGTTGTCTGAAAATGATCTACATTCTTGTTGTCGAAATTTTCAAAGATAAAAAAGTAACAGAACATACGCGCGCTTTGTTTCAGCGAGAGAGAGACAATCGACACTTGGAAATGAGGCAAAATGATTCGCATGGGTTACGGAAAAAAAGATCGCTATTATGTTATATGTAGTTATCTAGGTCATAAGCCGTGCATTTCAATTGTGTTGTAGTACCAGAATTGATGGTTGCTGGAATTGTTAGATTGATTCTAAATAAAACATGCACACTTTATCGTCTTCACTTATTTTATTTTTATTCATTTCTTTCAAAATTTTAACAACAGCTTGTTGCACTTTTTGAATAGAAAAGAAAGAGAAGTAACAAACATATTGCGAAATCATGTGTTTTAAGCCTATAATTCAAGAAATTCAGAAATGTTATGTAATTTATAATTACAAACATTATTTTACAAAGCCATTAATTACTGCACCCACCCTCGTGTAGTGAAAAATAAAATACTAATTATATTAAATCGTGTCCTGAAATTCACTAAAAGATCGTTACAATCCTTTTGCATATACTCTTACACATGAGCTCGTATCCGGATTATTCAACTCAGCAGCATCGTTAAATATATCTTCGTGATACCAAATACCATAAGTGGAAGATTGTTGAAACTCATAATACGAATCTGTTGCAATAGATGTTGGGCTGCTCGCACTTCCGGTGATAACTGTGAAATCTGTCCTCAAGATAACTGCTTCCTTCAGATCGTTAGCAACAACAGTATGACTTGTGTGTTCAAGGTATGCACAACCAAATGAAACTAATGGCGAACCATCGCTGTTACATGCCACACCACCAGAAGTATGAACAAGTTTTATCTGATATTGACCAGTTGGGAAGGGAAATACAAACACTGCCGGTCTGTCACCTCTACTTGCAAAGCAGATCGGGTCATTCGTGATAATTTTGAAGTCTATATAATTTGAAAATCAAAGCATAGTTTTTATTCAAATATTAAACGCCTCTTTAGTATCATATAGCATATGGAGTGCTTATATAACCCATACTGCATAAAATACTGTTGTATTTAATATATAAAATGACAAATATTTCAAGCCCCGGCCAAATGAAACCAACGTTTTCACAACATTTGACAAAATTTCGCATCAATGTTGTGGAGATGCTGAGATGGGCAAATGAAGCCAGCATTTTCACAACATCAATCGTTGGTGTTGGCTAAATGCTGGCAAATTGCTGGCTGGCGTTGGCAAATGAAACCAGAATTTTCACAAAAACCGGAGCTAGAAATATCTCTAAAATGGGAAATCATCTTCGCCGTCACTCGATATTTTAGAATTTTTTAACCTGAACAAAGAATTGCGATTTTGGATAATTTTTTTTTGCTAGCAAATAAATATGAATTGATGAATTGATCAAAGTCATTTGTAATTTTATTATTTTGGAAACTGCTATTCAATTTCTTCAAATTGTCAAGTCTAAATATTCTGTTTTCCTCCTATTTACAATAACATGCTAACTTTACTTCTTATTACTTTTTGAATACAATATTATATCCTAGCTAATCCAATGAAAGATACCATTTTGGCATCATGCTTGATTTATGGCATTTTAAATTTTCAATAAACGTGCATCGTAAAATTTAACTGTGATGGCAAATGTGCACATACTTCACTCTGGAATACTAGCCTCCTATACAGTGGAGACATAATTAACGCTCAATTTGAATTATCGTATCGTATAGAAATCAATTGGCTTAGTTTAAGATCATATGGATACCTACATTGAACATCCAATGTTACAAATTCATCCGCTGATAAACATGAAGGAACACCACTGTAGGTAGCAGTACATGTGATCTCTGCACCATCATCTGCACTACTCACTACAAAAGCCGATGGGTCTGCAATTGTAGTAGTTGTAGTATCAGTACGTATTATCTTAATCTCCAGAGTTGCTTGAGGATTGCTTGGTAAAGTACAATCCAATAAGATTGAATCACCTTCGTTGACAGGTGCTGGCTGCGTGAATACCATAGTACCACAATCTGAAATAATACGTTTTTCATTTCTATAGTATTACCTTATAGTATTTATACCTTAGAGTATTAATATATCAGGAACAAATACAGATATAATGACTTATATCCAGAAATACAAGAAGGTTTAATGTAGGAAACATATACAATTCAAAATTATAAATTCGTATCTCCTTTCACATGAAACAAAAGATTTCTAATATGAGGAATGGCAACAACGTAGGTGTTCTTGAGGTGATGCATGCAAACGTAATTCACAAAATAAGATCTACATATATCCTAGTTAAAACTAATGAAATTCTAAAGATAATTTGTCAAACAAAATTTACACACGAGAGATATGAATTCAGAACAGTTCTTCCAATCTTGTGAAAACCCGAAGGATCGACACACATAAGTTTTGTCACTGTAAAGTCTGAAGCCGATGGAACTACCTGCAGGTATAATTTCTTCCAATTCTACTGGCATAAACTCTTCCCTTATCTTAGAATTAAGGTTGTTATTTTAGATAGAGCTTTTGAAAACCCGAAGGGTCGACACACATAAGTTTTGTCACTGTAAAGTCTGAAGCCGATGGAACTACCTGCAGGTATAATTTCTTCCAATTCTACTGGCATAAACTCTTCCCTTATCTTAGAATTAAGGTTGTTATTTTAGATAGAGCTTTTTCAAATGGTTTTATGTAGGTGCTTTTCGAAGCCATTATTAGCCTAATTTCATAACTACATATGAATTGAAATGAAGTAAAAAAAAAAAAATGCTTCATATCTCGCAATTTCGATCAACACTGGTCTTGATACTATATTACTATGAATATTTGTTAACCACGAATGCCTTGAATTTCAATTGGTTCCCACTGCTTTTATATAAAAAAGGGGCAGCTCCAAATCAGTATATTTATATATTTATATCAGTATGTTTTTATTCATAATAGTATGTTGCAGTTATTATATGCCACTTTGACAAGTTTCTTTTAATTGACATTGCTACATAAGTGCTAGCTATGAAGCTCCAGAAAAATCAAAGTACTGCTAGGAATACAAATCAGCAATTTAGTCTGATCTACTTTGCTACCTCCCATATCTTATAAGCTACTATATCCTCTGTTGTATTGATTGAGTAGATATTTATTCAATATATTTATTACGTTGCTGGTATCTTCAAATAAACAATCATATGAATTATTAATGGCAATAGCTGTCTTTGTGCATTTTGCAACTGAAGGATTTTGAGTTTGATCTTCTAAAGAGTTTCATTTTCTTTTCACTGAGTTAAGTATTATTATCAATCTATCTATCTTTCAGCAGTCAGTTGCCATCAATATGAAGGCTTGTTGATTATTTTACAATGGATATTTAGCCTTCTACATTTGTATGTTTTAAATATTGTCTCAGTTAAAGGAGAAATTCTTAAAGTTAAATGCGAAATTTTTGTAAAATTGTAGGACATGAACTTAGTTACAGATATTGAAATTATTCAATCATCAGTTGAGACTTTGAAACTTTTCATTGTGGATGTGAAAAATAGTTGTAAAAATTAATTTCTGTGTTATTGAGTTTTATGTTTATATTAATCTTCTTTTAGTGTGGTTTTGCCTCAATAATATTCTTGATATACACTCCAAAAGATTGTAGTTTTTACAATCCTCCTCAGAAATAGTTCTCTGAAAAAGAAGCTTGGCAAATTCAATTCACAGGGTTATAAAATCATGTGTCCGCACCTAACTCCATATAGTTGATACGTCGTAACTGCTGCGCGATTTTTAACTGCCATGCATTTCATTTGTGTTGTAATACCAGAATTAGTGACTGCCGGATTTGTTAGAGAGACTCTCAATAAAAACATGCACACTTCAAAGTCTTCATTCATTTTATTTTGGTTTGTTTCTTTCAAAATATATAAAACAACTTGTTGCCATACTTCCCCTGAAAGCTCTTTTTAACCTTAAAGTGTATATCCCGGATATTGGGAGATTGCTTCTTTAGATAGATAACAATTTTCTCTACGTACATGATCTTCTTGTGTTTTTACTTTGCGCGATCATTTCTCCTTCAAAGATGCAGTCAATGTGACGATTTTGGATTAATTTTGTGTCTCACACTTTTTCCTCCAACAGGAACCCACTTATTTTCCACAAAAGGGCTTACACCGGAAAAAACACCAAACATTTTACATATTTATCTGTAATTAAAGAACGGTTGAACCAAATGACAATCTGCTTTCGGAATGAATTTTCAACGTTCAGCTGAAGATGTAGTGGTATATTTGATCAACATTCAAAATCCAGGTAAAGAGATATAAGTCTCTAAAGTCAAAAGTTCCTAGTCTTCTATTTTTCTCATTCAAGTGCTCACGCCACTAACACCTCTTTACAACTATCGCACTCGTGTCTCTGATATGCAAAGTCAACTAGGTTGGCTTTCTGTTAGAGACAGAATAACATCGCATCAACTAATGTTCACTCATAAAATTAAATTCAAACTAGCTCCTCCTTTGCTTTCCGACTTTTTCCAACTGCCGTATTCCACCAGAACAAGATCTCACGCCCACAATGACATTTACATCAAGTCGAGCCATCGTCATTCATTTCAAGACGCTGGTGCGCATAAATGGAACGATCTACCGTCTGCAATGAAGGAAGTCCAAAGCAGGCCTACTTTCAAACGTCTCCTTGAGAAGCACTTACGTTCTTAGTATACTTTACACTTACCACTCTTTCCTGTTATTTATGCCTGTTTTTTAACTTAATGTCTGTTTTCCTGTCAACTTAGCTATGTATCAGTCCTTTGAAAAAAAGTTTGTATAACTTAAAGGTTCTGAATAAATGATGATGATGATGATGATGATGATGATACGACTTAAACTTAAAACTTTCGACCTTAGAGACTTATTCTATCTTTTCCTGGATCCCGTACATTGATCAAATATAGCTCAAAATCTTGAACTGAACATTGAAAACATCGTTCCGAAAGAAGATTGCCATATGGTTCAGCTGAGGTTTTATTTAGAGACAATTTAATTAAATGTTTAGTGTTTTTCCGGCGTAAATCCTCTTGTGGAAAATAAGCGGGTTCCTGTTGCAGGAAAAAGAGTGAGACACAAAGTCGTAACTTTGATTGCATTTTTGAGGGGGAAATGCTTGCGAAAAATAAAAACACAGGAAGATCATATAGACATAGAAAATGTTTCTTTATCTAAAGAAGCAATCTTCTGATATACACTTTAACAAAGAACTGTGATTTTGAATATAATTTAGTTTTTTTTGCAATCAAGTGAATTTGAGTTAGGTGCTACTTATTAATTAGGTGATACATGTAAGCGGTAAAATAGACGTTGTTTGAGCTTTCAACATTGCTTAGCAATTAGCATTTATTATGTTAAAATCAATAGCAGCTAAAAAGGATATCGAGCACCAAAGCAACTTCTACGAGCTGTGAATAGCCTGAATAAAAATAACGATATTATAATTACTAAACCCGATAAAGGTAATGACGTAGTTATTACGGATAAAGTTGATTATATCCGTTTACTACGCGAGGCAGCAGTTAATCAAAAAGATCAATTTATAGTAGTACAGGAAAAGCGAAAACGAAGTAGAGGTCGCCCTTGCAAAGTAGACCATCCACAATTAGCAAAAGAACGGGAGGTTTAAAAATTTCTGAAAGCTATTTTACCATCTTGAGAAGCAGTGACCCTTCGCCTGTTGGTTCTAGACTTGCTCATATATATGGTTTGCCAAAAACACATAAGCCGGTTTTATTCATGCGGCCTATATTATCTGCAACCAACTCTTACCATTTTAAATAAGCCAATTGGTTATTGGTTAGATGCAAAATTCTGCCCCTTATAAATGAATATATTGTCAATGACATCCACAGCTTCACGGAAAGTATAAATACAAGTAACGTTTCCTCTAATGATGTCCCAGTTTCATATGACGTTGAATCATTATTTACGAATGTGCCAGTTTATGAAGCAATAGATATTATAGTTGAAAAGGCTTCGATAATACTTGGTTTAATAATACTTATTACTTGAAGTAAATCTATAACAGCACATAGAAGGTGTTGCCATGGATTCATCGTTTGGCCCGCTCATGGCTAATTGTTTTTTATGTAACATAGAAAAGACAATGCAAACGAATAGTGAGCTTCCATCACAATACTATCTGTATGTGGACGACACACTTGCAATCATGCAAACAATTGATTGTGCGGAGCAAATGTTTAGAAACGTTAAACAACATACATGCCAAGTTATCGTTTACAATGGAAATTCAACAAAATAAAACATTACCGATCTTGGGTGTATTAATTAGAAGACAAAAAAAGATGAACTCGGAAACTGAAGTGTTTCACAAAAAGACTGACAGTGCCTTACTTCTACACTTCCAGAGTCAGGTTGACGAAAAGTTTAAAAAGGCCTTACTGCAAACTATGTTAAATCGGGCCTCCAGTTTATCATCAAAGAATGAATATTTTCAATCAGGATGTGCAAGATTGAGTAAGGTATTTTTAAATTTATAATACCCTTTGTCAATTGTCAATGTTTACATTTCTAGATTAAAAAAGAGTCAGACTGAGTGTGGGCCTGATTTGCCTATTGCAAGAAAGAATTCTGATGGCATGAGCAATGAGCATTGTGCTACCTTTTAAAGGGACCATGCAGACCGGTGGTCTTCCTTATTGAAAAGTGAGTTCACTTTTCAATACTCGTTTTCATATTAGCTGTCTTCTTCTCTTTGGTGTTAAATGTTTATGAAATATGAATAGCTGCATGACGCCATCTTGCCTCGTGTATCTTTCTACGGCGCTGAGTAGTTTTCTTGAATTAATAAAGTTGTGATCTAATTTTAATATTTCATGGTATGTCTACATATTGTAAACATTATTTATCGACGCAATCAAATGGAAAGACAGGAGAGAACACTCTAAGAACAAAACGTGTAAATGCAGGCCTTCAAGGGTGTAAACGTAAAAATAAAAGGGAGTAAATGCAATTCACACGCTTTCCACTACATTTACACCTCTTTTCTCAAACATATCCCCTCGATAATGCATTTACACCCCTTTTGGGCTTCAACTATTGGCCAAGAGCTATTGGCCTCAATTTGGAAATTAGACGTGCCTTAAAAAACCGTTTTCATAAATTTCAAAATGGCGAAAATTAGTTTTGAACTTTTCAACGTTGGTTATTCTAATTTCAACCGTTTAAGACAGTGTTGTATATCTTATTTTATGGCAATATTTGGATCGTTCTGGTATCAACTTCATTTCTAATGATGGTTTAGCTACTTGATTTGTTTTCTATTCCATCTACGTGAGACGAAAAGGACCAACGGAATGTCAACGAAGCGAAGCCCTGTCTGGCTTGATTAAACTGTTAAAAGTTCAGGCTATGTACGATTTCTTTCCTAAAGAAGCAGTTTAAACTGAGTTTAAAGTCAAAAATATCGTTTATATCCCATAACTGGCACATTGGCGAAGGATGTAAAGTAAAATATTTCTCGGGAAGCGCCTATGAAGATGAAAAATTGGATTTGTTTTTCATTTTACCCTGAGCTTTAAAGGTAGGCAACTTTCTTTCTCACTTTGGGAAAAGTCTTATGCAAAAGGCTATTAATCACAACTTATACTAATTACATGCCAACTGTTTGTATATTTGTATAGATTAAAAAAAACTGCAAATATGGTGTCATATCGTGGTCTTGTTAGCTAAAACATAGATAACAAGAAGCAATTAGGCAATTATCATAGCCTACAGTATGTCGAATTACTGTATTATGGTAATCAGAATCAATCATACGAACATAATTCCTATACTTCAATGAAGCTGTCTCTGTTCCCAGTCCAAAACTGATGGAATTTGATGAAACGTAAGCATATATTTTACTTGAATACAATGGATATAATTTACAATAAATATAGCCCATATTTATCAACTAATTTTATCCAATGTTTTGATTCGCCAGATTCCCGTAAAGCAGGTTATCATAGCTCAGCTGTCATTGTAAAATCTATAAAGGTAACACTGTTATGGTTATACAGTTGTTTCACACATTTTGATTTTTTATTGTTTTTAATTTGTTTTGGTTTTTAATCTGCAGGCCATTACAGTAATTACAGGCCATTAATCTGCAGGCCATTGAGTACAGCCAATGTACTGTATAAAGATACAAATGTCTGTGGTATCTAATATTCACTTTATGGCCAAATGCTACAACTTTTACCAACTTAATTCATTCTGCACTTGGGATGCAAATGTAAAAGAAGGAACGAGAGCCTTTGCTAGCATACAGAAGAATTATATAGAATAAAGTCATTTAGCAGTTACAGGAACATTTTCAAGCCCGTCTGTAGGCACTTATAATTTAATTGATCTGTTACAAAATTTAATCATTTATGAAGTTGTAGTATAATCCTGCATAATAGTTCATAATATATGCTGGGGTCAAAATATGTCTTTTCATGTAATTACTGTATATGTATATTAACGTGTTCATATATGTGATACTCAATTTTGCTCTTACGATTCCAAAATTGTATTCATTTACTTGTTTTTTTTTAATCAGAATATGCAAATGCTACTATCATTGTGTTAAATTTTAACTATCCCAGAATGCCCCAATATCATCCTGAACTCATCCCCTTACCGGCAGAATCGGGGTCAAAATTCAATATATTTCCAGAAATCTGATTACTCCTTTAAAGGTGTAAATGAAAAATTGGGAGGGTGTAAATGAAGTAGAAAGGTGTATTTTTAGTTGCCACCCTTTTAAGTGTAACTTTACACCTTAAATAAATTGCATTTACACGTTTTGTTTTTAGAGTGAAGTGATAGAAAGTAAAGATCAGAAATATCTGAAGCGGAAACAGGACCTCAGATCAACGCTACGGAAATCTGTCCGTGCAAATGCAATGACAGTATGCGTGTGTTTGAAATTTTACAAAAGGAAACTACAAGTTTCTGCAAGCCTTTCAGACACTCAAATTGCTTTGGTCTCTTTAAAAAGTTATTTATTATCTGGATAATGTAATCAAGGTAATTTTATGATGCGATGTTGCTATCCATGCTTCGTCGCCTCGTAGATTAATCATATTTCCAAAAGATGTTAACCACATAACGTATATGTTTATACATATGTGTTTTGATCAACATTTGTGAATAATGTCAAATTGTCAATCGTTAGCATCTAGTACAAATTACTGGAATTGTTGAAGTCGCTGTTGACTTAGTCTTTTTTGAAATTGATGAATAATAGAAACATGTTTACGTTTTTGTGCTGACTCGTTTTATTGTCCTATGTTTTCTGAATTCAAAGTTATAGTATAGCCTGCACAACCATAAAATGCGGTAGGTCCTTATTTAATGCAATTTGTGTATTATTATTGATTCCTGTCCTTCAGAGATTTCTAGTAAATTTGAAGTTAATTATGAAATAGGAATAAATGTTTAGGCCATTTCTGTTTGTTTTGCTATCCTCGATCTCTCAGCTTTTAATCTAGCCGATCAAAAGGAGAAGTCGATGTAGGACGTACATTATAATTTGCACTCAGAAAAAATCCATAAGGGCTGCCGGTCTGCATAATTCCTTTAAGCATCAATTTTCATGCTAACTCTATCAAGCGTCTATTATCTGATTTAAGCTCAAAAATTGGAAAAAATCCAAGGCCACTACTTACAAGTAGGCAATTACAAAATGAGTTACATGTGTGTAAACAAAAACAGGCTCACTTGTCTCGTCAATGTGTTGTATATAGTTTCCAGTGTGATTCGTGTGGAGTGATTATGCCGGATATACCTGCCAACACTTGCATCAACGCATTGACGAGCACAATAGAAAAGTGTCTACCGTTTACGCACATGTAAATCAACAACACGGAACATTCGTTTCTGAAAACAATTCTGAAAGTTCTGAAATGATGCAAAGACAAGTTTGACTTGTTAATTCATGAAATGCTTGTAGTCAGGCGAGTCAACTGTCAAGCCAAAGCTCAACACTCAGTCTGACTCAATCAAATCTCGGCCTTTCCCAAGCAGCACAAACAAACCACGTCTATTTTATCGCTTACTTTTATTACACAAATGAATATGATCTGATGAATTGATCACAGTCATTTGTTATTTTATTATTTAGGAAACTATTATTCAGTATTTCAAATAGCAAAGTCTAAATATTCTGTCTTCCTCCTCCTGTTTACAATAACATGCTAATTTTACTTTTTACTACTTTTTGAATACAACATTATATCCTAGGTAACCCGATGTAAGATACCATTTTGGCATCATGCTTGATTTTTGGCATATTAAATTTTTAATTTTGGATTCATGATGAATCATACTTCGGATTCCAACTGTGAATTCAGTATTGGTCTTGTTTGTTGTGACGTACACATACCTATATTTTAAGGTACTCTAGTTGCCATTTGATTACAGAACCCAGCTACATCAATAACAAATAACACAAATTTGACAATTGTTTATAGGTATGATATTCAATAAACGTGCATCGTAAACATTAACTGCGAAATATCAAATGTGCACATGCTTCACTCCAACATAATACACTCCTGTACTAAAGAGACATAATTAACGCTCCATTAAAATTTTCGTATAGTATAGAAATCCATTAACATAATTTAAGATCACATTGATACCTACATTGAACATCCAATGATATAACTTCCATCGCTGATGAACATACAGCAATACCACTGTAGATAGCAGTACAGGTGACCACTGCACCATCATCTGCACTACTCACGACCAAGTTTGAAGGGGCTGCAACTGTAGTGGTTGTAGTATCAGTACGTGTTATCGTAATGTCCAGAGTTGCTTGAGGATTGCTTGGTAAAGTACAATCCAATAAGATTGAATCACCTTCGTCGACAGTTGCTGGCTGCGTGAATACCATAGTACCACAATCTGAAATAATACGTTTTTCATTTCTATAGTATACATAACCTTAGAGTATTAATATATCAGGAACAAATACAGATATAATGACTTATATCCAGAAATACAAGAAGGTTTAATGTAGGAAACAGGACAATTCAAAATTTTATGAAATCTCTTTTCGCAAGAAATCAGAAGTTTTCTAGTATGACGAATGGCAACAATGGTGCTCTTGAGGTGACGCATGGAAAATTAATTCATAAAATAAGATCTGCATATTTTGTAGTTAAAACATATAAATTCTACCGATAATTAGGTCAAACCAAATTAACTCACGAGGGATATGAATGCAGAACAGTTATCCCAATCTTTTGAAAAACCAAATCGCCGATACAGATAAGTTTTATCATTGTAAAGTCTGAAGCCGATAGAAACTACACGCAGGTAAAATTTGTTCCATTTCTAATTGTCCAAAACCCGTCCCTTATGTTAGAATTAAGGTTTATTTTTTCGATAGAGATGTTTTAAATGCATCAAATTACACAAATTTGATCAACACCGAGCATTTATACTAAATAACTAGAAATATTTGGTAACCACGAATGCCTTGAATTTCAAATGGAATCCTTCTGCTTTTATACAAAAAAGAGGCAGCTCCAAATCAGTATATTTATATATTTATATCAGTATGTTTTTATTCATAATAGTATGTTGCGGTTATTGTATGCTACTGTAACAAGTCTCTTTTAATTGACATTGCTACATAACTGCCAGCCAGCAAGCTCCAGATTAATCAAATTATTTCTAGAAATACAAATCAGCAATTTAGTCTGATCTACTTTGCTACCTCCCATATCTTTCAAGCGAGTATATCCACTGTTATATTGATTGAGTAGATATTTATTCATTGCATTTATTACGTTGCTGCTATCTTCGAATAAACAGTCATGTGTATAATAATGGTAAAAACTGTCTTTGTGCATTTTGCAATTGAAGGATATTGAGTTTGATCTTCTAAAGAATTTCATTGAATGTTTTCGTTTCGCTGAATTAAGTATTAATATCAATCTATGTATCTATCAGCAGCTAGTTACAATCAACATAAAGGCCAGATCAAGATGGTGCAAATACCATGTAAGCAAATTGTTGAGCATTATTCTAAAACGGATATGTAGACTTCTATATTTGCATGTTTTAGATATTGTCCCAGTTATTTGAGAACATCTCAAAACCAAATGCGTATAAGCTTTGTAAAATTGTAGATAATGAACTTAGTTACAATAATTGAAACTATTTAATCATCAGTTGAAATTTGAAAATTTTTTGTTGTGAATCTGAAAACAGTTGTTATATTTGATTTCTCTGTTATTGAATTTTACGTTTGTATTAATATTCTTTTAGTGTGGTTTTGCCTCATTAACTTTCTTGATATATACCACAAAATATGTTAGTTTATACAATATCCTCCTAACGGACAGTTCTCTGAAAAAGAAGCTTGGCCAATTCTAGTCAAAGGTTTGTAAAATCTTGTGTCCGCACCTATATATATTTAGTCGAAACCGACTGCGGTACTATTCGATGATCTGCATTATGATTAGTTGCTACATAGTTCACTATTTTCTCATAGTGAACGCTAGGCAAGCTCCCTCGCGAATTTCAAAAAGTGAACAAATGATTCGAAAATGTTTTTGGATCAAAATTTTATAAGAATTACGAGAATCTTATAATTTCCGTCCCCAAGATAACAAAACAATTAACAAAATATTAGATGAAGTTGTTTAATAATAGGCTATGCATACACCATTTTTACCCTCATTTAACAATCTTCTTGCAATTTTTCGTTGCTACTTTATTGCAGATTAGAATGCTAGTCAGCTAAATATAGTAATTTGTAAACAACAACATTTTAAATAACGAGCTGCAAACTTTATATATTTTTAGATACTTAATAGTTACCTTGCATAAGCTTGCTAATTTGTGGAGTTGTATTTTTATAGCCAGTAATAATATCCAACTATTTTGTTTTAAAACATAAATCTAAAATAAATCGAATCAAAATTGATCATCCAAATCACGACGCTGCTGTCGTCATGGATCCCTTTGATTGACGGTTGCATTTTAAATTAATTATGCAACAAGCGGATAAATAGTTAGAATTTATTTCTTTTGATCTGCTTTGCTTGTACAACTAGTTGGTTTCTTCTAAAACAATTAGACAACTCGCCCTTGTTGGCTACCGTCCCTAATAATCACCTCGGGGGACCTCCGTGACTATTCGACGGTAGCCAATTCGGGCTCCTTGTTTAATTGTTAAAAAGCTGATACGTCGTCGACGCTGCTGCGGGATTATTAACTGCCGCATTTAAATTGTGTTGTAATACCAGAGTTGATGGTTGCTTGGATTGTTAGAGTGATTTTCAATAAAAAATGAACATTTCATCGTCTTCACTCATTATATATTGATTTGTTTCTTTAAATATAAACAACAGCTTGTTGCCATAAGTCTCCAGAAAGAACTTTTTAACATTAACAAAGATGTGTGATTTTGAATATAATCTAAGTTTCGTTGCTAGCAAATTAATATGAATTGATGACTTGATCACAGCCATTTGTTATTTTATTATTTTGAAAACTATTGTTCAATTTTTTAAAATTGACAAGTCTAAATTTTCTGTCTCCCTCCTCTTGTTTGCAATAACATGCTAAATTTACTTCTTATTACTTTTTGAATACTATATTATATCCTAGGTAACCCAATGAAACATAAAAAATACCATTTTGACTTCATGCTTGATTTTTCACATATTGAATTTTCAAGTATGGCTTCATTCTGCGCCAAATTTCGTATTCCAGGTCTGAATTCATTATTGGTCTTGTTTGTGACGTATACATACCGATACTTTGAAGTACTCTAGTTGCCCTTTGAGTACAAAACTCAGTTACATAAATAACAAATAACATAGATTTAACATAAATAAATGTGCATCATAAACTTTAACTGTGAAATGTCAACTGCGGTCATACTTCACACCGAAATACTAGCCTCCTATACAAAGGGTACATAATTAACGCTCAATTTGAATTATCGTATCGTATAGAAATCAATTGGCTTAATTTAAGATCATATGGATACCTACATTGAACATCCATAGTTACAAATTCCTCCTCTGATAAACATGGAGGAACACCACTGTAGGTAGCAGTACATGTGATCTCTGCACCATCATCTGCAATACTCACTACAAAAGCCGATGGGTCTGCAATTGTAGTGGTTGTAGTATCAGTACGTATCATCGTAATATCCAGAGTTGCTTGAGGATTGCTTGGTAAAGTACAATCCAATAAGATTGAATCACCTTCGTTGACAGCTGCTGGCTGCGTGAATACCATAGTACCACAATCTGAAATAATACATTTTTCATTTCTATAGTATACATAACCTTAGAGTATTAATATATCAGGAACAAATACAGATATAATGACTTATATCCAGAAATACAAGAAGGTTTAATGTAGGAAACATATACAATTCAAAATTATAAATTCGTATCTCCTTTCGCATGAAATCATAAGATTTCTAATATGATGACTGGCAACAACGTATAGGTTTTCTTGAGATGATGCATGCAAACGTAATTCACAAAATAAGATCCACATATATCCTAGTTAAAACTAATGAAATTCTAAAGATAATCATGTGTGAGATATGAATTCAGAACAGTTCTTCCAATCTTGTGAAAACCCGAGGGGTCAACACAGACAAGTTTTGTCACTGTAAAGTCTGAAGCCGATGAAACCTACATGCATGTATTATTTTTCCCAATTCCACTGGCATAAACCCTTCCCTTATCTTAGAATTAATGTTTTTATTTTCGATAAAGCTTTTTCAAATGCTTCATATCACGTGAATTCGATCAACACTGAGTCTTGATACTATATTACTATGAATATTTGTTAACCACGAACGCCTTGAACTTCAATTGGTTCCCGCTGCTTTTATACAAAAAAGGGCATCTCCAAATCAGTATATTTATATATTTATATCAGTATGTTTTTATTCATAATAGTATGTTGCAGTTATTATATGCCACTTTGACAAGTTTCTTTTAATTGACATTGCTACATAAGTGCAAGCTATGAAGCTCCAGAAAAATCAAAGTTCTGCTAGGAATACAAATCAGCAGTTTAGCATGATCTACTTTGCTACCTCCCATATCTTATAAGCTACTATATCCTCTGTTGTATTGATTGAGTAGATATTTATTCAATATATTTATTACGTTGCTGGTATCTTCAAATAAACAATCATATGAATAATAATGGCAATAACTGTCTTTGTGCATTTTGCAACTGATGGATTTTGAGTTTGATCTTCTAAAGAGTTTCATTTTCTTTTCACTGAGTTAAGTATTATTATCAATCTATCTATCTTTCAGCAGTCAATTGCCATCAATATGAAGGCTTGTTGATTATTTTACAATGGATATTTAGCCTTCTACATTTGTATGTTTTAAATATTGTCTCAGTTAAAGGAGAAAATCTTAAAGTTAAATGCGAAATCTTTGTAAAATTGTAGGACATGAACTTAGTTACAGTTATTGAAACTGTTCAATCTTCAGTTGAGATTTTGAAACTTTTCATTGTGGACGGGAAAAATAGTTGTAAAAATTAATTTCTGTGTTATTGAGTTTTATGTTTATATTAATCTTCTTTTAGTGTGGTTTTGCCTCAATAATATTCTTGATATATACTCCAAAAGATTGTAGTTTTTACAATCCTCCTCAGAAATAGTTCTCTGAAAAAGAAGATTGGCAAATTCAATTCACAGGGTTATAAAATCATGTGTCCGCACCTAACTCCATATAGTTGATACGTCGTAACTGCTGCGCGATTTTTAACTGCCATGCATTTCAATTGTGTTGTAATACCAGAATTAGTGACTGCCGGATTTGTTAGAGAGACTCTCAATAAAAACATGCACACTTCAAAGTCTTCATTCATTTTATTTTGGTTTGTTTCTTTCAAAATATATAAAACAACTTGTTGCCATACTTCCCCTGAAAGCTCTTTTTAACCTTAAAGTGTATATCCCGGATATTGGGAGATTGCTTCTTCAGATAGTTATCAATTTTCTCTACGTACATGATCTTCTTGTGTTTTTACTTTGCGCGATCATTTCTCCTTCAAAGATGCAGTCAATGTGACGATTTTGGATTAATTTTGTGTCTCACACTTTTTCCTCCAACAGGAACCCACTTATTTTCCACAAAAGGGCTTACACCGGAAAAAAAACCAAACATTTTACATATTTATCTGTAATTAAAGAACGGTTGAACCAAATGACAATCTGCTTTCGGAATGAATTTTCAACGTTCAGCTGAAGATGTAGTGGTATATTTGATCAACATTCAAAATCCAGGTAAAGAGATATAAGTCTCTAAAGTCAAAAGTTCCTAGTCTTCTATTTTTCTCACTCAAGTGCTCACGCTACTAACACCTCTTTACAACTATCGCACTCGTGTCTCTGATATGCAAAGTCAACTAGGTTGGCTTTCTGTTAGAGACAGAATAACATCGTATCAACTAATGTTCACTCATAAAATTAAATTCAAACTAGCTCCTCCTTTGCTTTCCGACTTTTTCCAACTGCCGTATTCCACCAGAACAAGATCTCACGCCCAAAATGACATTTACATCAAGTCGAGCCATCGTCATTCATTTCAAGACGCTGGTGCGCATAAGTGGAACGATCTACCGTCTGCAATGAAGGAAGTCCAAAGCAGGCCTACTTTCAAACGTCTCCTTGAGAAGCACTTACGTTCTTAGTATACTTTACACTTACCACTCTTTCCTGTTATTTATGCCTGTTTTTTAACTTAATGTCTGTTTTCCTGTCAACTTAGCTATGTATCAGTCCTTTGAAAAAAAGTTTGTATAACTTAAAGGTTCTGAATAAATGATGATGATGATGATGATGATGATGATACGACTTAAACTTGAAACTTTTGACCTTAGAGGCTTATTCTATCTTTTCCTGGATCCCGTACATTGATCAAATATAGCTCAAAATCTTGAACTGAACATTGAAAACATCGTTCCGAAAGAAGATTGCCATGCGGTTCAGCTGAGGTTTTATTTAGAGACAATTTAATAAAATGTTTAGTGTTTTTCCGGCGTAAATCCTCTTGTGGAAAATAAGCGGGTTCCTGTTGCAGGAAAAAGAGTGAGACACAAAGTCGTAACTTTGATTGCATTTTTGAGAGGGAAATGCTTGGGAAAAATAAAAACACAGGAAGATCATATAGACATAGAAAATGTTTCTTTATCTAAAGAAGCAATCTTCTGATATACACTTTAACAAAGAACTGTGATTTTGAATGTAATTTAGTTTTTTTTGCAATCAAGTGAATTTGAGTTAGGTGCTACTTATTAATTAGGTGATACATGTAAGCGGTAAAATAGACGTTGTTTGAGCTTTCAACATTGCTTAGCAATTAGCATTTATTATGTTAAAATCAATAGCAGCTAAAAAGGATATCGAGCACCAAAGCAACTTCTACGAGCTGTGAATAGCCTAAATAAAAAGAACGATATTATAACTACTAAACCCGATAAAGGTAATGACGTAGTTATTACGGATAAAGTTGATTATATCCGTTTACTACGCGAGGCAGCAGTTAATCAAAAAGATCAATTTATAGTAGTACAGGAAAAGCGAAAACGAAGTAGAGGTCGCCCTTGCAAAGTAGACCATCCACAATTAGCAAAAGAACGGGAGGTTTAAAAATTTCTGAAAGCTATTTTACCATCTTGAGAAGCAGTGACCCTTCGCCTGTTGGTTCTAGACTTGCTCATATATATGGTTTGCCAAAAACACATAAGCCGGTTTTATTCATGCGGCCTATATTATCTGCAACCAACTCTTACAATTTTAAATAAGCCAATTGGTTATTGGTTAGATGCAAAATTCAGCCCCTTATAAATGAATATATTGTCAATGACATCCACAGCTTCACGGAAAGTATAAATACAAGTAACGTTTCCTCTAATGATGTCCCAGTTTCATATGACGTTGAATCATTATTTACGAATGTGCCAGTTTATGAAGCAATAGATATTATAGTTGAAAAGGCTTCGATAATACTTGGTTTAATAATACTTATTACTTGAAGTAAATCTATAACAGCACATAGAAGGTGTTGCCATGGATTCATCGTTTGGCCCGCTCATGGCTAATTGTTTTTTATGTAACATAGAAAAGACAATGAAAACGAATAGTGAGCTTCCATCACAATACTATCGGTATGTGGACGACACACTTGCAATCATGCAAACAACTGATTGTGCGGAGCAAATTTTTAGAAACATTAAACAACATACATGCCAAGTTATCGTTTACAATGGAAATTCAACAAAATAAAACATTACCGATCTTGGGTGTATTAATTAGAAGACAAAAAAAGATGAACTCGGAAACTGAAGTGTTTCACAAAAAGACTGACAGTGCCTTACTTCTACACTTCCAGAATCAGGTTGACGAAAAGTTTAAAAAGGCCTTACTGCAAACTATGTTAAATCGGGCCTCCAGTTTATCATCAAAGAATGAATATTTTCAATCAGGATGTGAAAGATTGAGTAAGGTATTTTTAAATTTATAATACCCTTTGTCAATTGTCAATGTTTATATTTCTAGATTAAAAAAGAGTCAGACTGAGTGTGGGCCTGATTTGCCTATTGCAAGAAAGAATTCTGATGGCATGAGCAATGAGCATTGTGCTACCTTTTAAAGGGACCATGCAGACCGGTGGTGTTCCTTATTGAAAAGTGAGTTCACTTTTCAATACTCGTTTTCATATTAGCTGTCTTCTTCTCTTTGGTGTTAAATGTTTATGAAATATGAATAGCTGCATGACGCCATCTTGCCTCGTGTATCTTTCTACGGCGCTGAGTAGTTTTCTTGAATTAATAAAGTTGTGATCTAATTTTAATATTTCATGGTATGTCTACATATTGTAAACATTATTTATCGACGCAATCAAATGGAAAGACAGGAGAGAACACTCTAAGAACAAAACGTGTAAATGCAGGCCTTCAAGGGTGTAAACGTAAAAATAAAAGGGAGTAAATGCAATTCACACGCTTTCCACTACATTTACACCTCTTTTCTCAAACATATCCCCTCGATAATGCATTTACACCTCTTTTGGGCTTCAACTATTGGCCAAGAGCTATTGGCCTCGATTTGGAAATTAGACGTGCCTTAAAAAACCGTTTTCATAAATTTCAAAATGGCGAAAATTAGTTTTGAACTTTTCAACGTTGGTTATTCTAATTTCAACCGTTTAAGACAGTGTTGTATATCTTATTTTACGGCAATATTTGGATCGTTCTGGTATCAACTTCATTTCTAATGATGGTTTAGCTACTTGATTTGTTTTCTATTCCATCTACGTGAGACGAAAAGGACCAACGGAATGTCAACGAAGCGAAGCCCTGTCTGGCTTGATTAAACTGTTAAAAGTTCAGGCTATGTACGATTTATTTCCGAAAGAAGCAGTTTAAACTGAGTTTAAAGTCAAAAATATCGTTTATATCCCATAACTGGCACATTGGCGAAGGATGTAAAGTAAAATATTTCTAGGGAAGCGCCTATGAAGATGAAAAAATGGATTTGTTTTTCATTTTACCCTGAGCTTTAAAGGTAGGCAACTTTCTTTCTCACTTTGGGAAAAGTCTTATGCAAAAGGCTATTAATCACAACTTATACTAATTACATGCCAACTGTTTGTATATTTGTATAGATTAAAAAAAACTGCAAATATGGTGTCATATCGTGGTCTTGTTAGCTAAAACATAGATAACAAGAAGCAATTAGGCAATTATCATAGCCTACAGTATGTCGAATTACTGTATTATGGTAATCAGAATCAATCATACGAACATAATTCCTATACTTCAATGAAGCTGTCTCTGTTCCCAGTCCAAAACTGATGGAATTTGATGAAACGTAAGCATATATTTTACTTGAATACAATGGATATAATTTACAATAAATATAGCCCATATTTATCAACTAATTTTATCCAATGTTTTGATTCGCCAGATTCCCGTAAAGCAGGTTATCATAGCTCAGCTGTCATTGTAAAATCTATAAAGGTAACACTGTTATGGTTATACAGTTGTTTCACACATTTTTATTTTTTTATTGTTTTTAATTTGTTTTGGTTTTTAATCTGCAGGCCATTACAGTAATTACAGGCCATTAATCTGCAGGCCATTGAGTACAGCCAATGTACTGTATAAAGATACAAATGTCTGTGGTATCTAATATTTACTTTATGGCCAAGTGCTACAACTTTTACCAACTTAATTCATTCTGCACTTGGGATGCAAATGTAAAAGAAGGAACGAGAGCCTTTGCTAGCATACAGAAGAATTATATAGAATAAAGTCATTTAGCAGTTACAGGAACATTTTCAAGCCCGTCTGTAGGCACTTATAAATTAATTGATCAGTTACAAAATTTAATCATTTATGTAGTTGTAGTATAATCCTGCATATGTAGTTCATAATATATGCTGGGGTCAAAATATGTTTTTTCATGTAATTACTGTATATGTATATTAACGTGTTCATATATGTGATACTCAATTTTGCTCTTACGATTACAAAATTGTATTCATTTACTTGTTTTTTTTTAATCAGAATATGCAAATGCTACTATCATTGTGTTAAATTTTAACTATCCCAGAATGCGCCCATCTCATCATGAACTCATCCCCTTACCGGCAGAATCGGGGTCAAAATTCAATATATTTCCAGAAATCTGATTACTCCTTTAAAGGTGTAAATGAAAAATTGGGAGGGTGTAAATGAAGTAGAAAGGTGTATTTTTAGTTGCCACCCTTTTAAGTGTAAATTTACACCTTAAATATATTGCATTTACACGTTTTGTTTTTAGAGTGAAGTGATAGAAAGTAAAGATCAGAAATATCTGAAGCGGAAACAGGACCTCAGATCAACGCTACGGAAATCTGTCCGTGCAAATGCAATGACAGTATGCGTGTGTTTGAAATTTTACAAAAGGAAACTACAAGTTTCTGAAAGCCTTTCAGACACTCAAATTGCTTTGGTCTCTTTAAAAAGTTATTTATTATCTGGATAATGTAATCAAGGTAATTTTATGCTGCGATGTTGCTATCCATGCTTCGTCGCCTCGTAGATTAATCATATTTCCAAAAGATGTTAACCACATAACGTATATGTTTATACATATGTGTATTGATCAACATTTGTGAATAATGTCAAATTGTCAAACGTTAGCATCTAGTACAATTTACTGGAATTGTTGAAGTCACTGTTGACTTGGTCTTTTTTGAAATTGTTGAATAATAGAAACAAGTTTACGTTTTTGTGCTGACTCGTTTTATTGTCCTATGTTTTCTGAATTCAAAGTTATAGTATAGCCTGCACAACCATAAAATGCGGTAGGTCCTTATTTAATGCAATTTGTGTATTATTATTGATTCCTGTCCTTCAGAGATTTCTAGTAAATTTGAAGTTAATTATGAAATAGGAATAAATGTTTAGGCCATTTCTGTTTGTTTTGCTATCCTCGATCTCTCAGCTTTTAATCCAGCCGATCAAAAGGAGAAGTCGATGCAGGACGTACAATATAATTTGCACTCAGAAAAAATCCATAAGGGCTGCCGGTCTGCATAATTCCTTTAAGCATCAATTTTCATGCTAACTCTATCAAGCGTCTATTATCTGATTTAAGCTCAAAAATTGGAAAAAATCCAAGGCCACTACTTACAAGTAGGCAATTACAAAATGAGTTACATGTGTGTAAACAAAAACAGGCTCACTTGTCTCGTCAATGTGTTGTATATAGTTTCCAGTGTGATTCGTGTGGAGTGATTATGCCGGATATACCTGCCAACACTTGCATCAACGCATTGACGAGCACAATAGAAAAGTGTCTACCGTTTACGCACATGTAAATCAACAACACGGAACATTCGTTTCTGAAAACAATTCTGAAAGTTCTGAAATGATGCAAAGACAAGTTTGACTTGTTAATTCATGAAATGCTTGTAGTCAGGCGAGTCAACTGTCAAGTCAAAGCTAAACACTCAGTCTGACTCAATCAAATCTCGGCTTTTACCAAGCACCACAAACAAACCACGTCTATTTTATCGCTTACTTTTATTACACAAATGAATATGATCTGATGAATTGATCACAGTCATTTGTTATTTTATGATTTAGGAAACTATTATGTATTTTAAATAGCAAAATCTAAATATTCTGTCTTCCTCCTCCTGTTTACAATAAAATGCTAATTTTACTCCTTACTACTGTTTGAATACAACATTATATCCTAGGTAACCCAATGTAAGATACCATTTTGGCATCATGCTTGATTTTTGGCATATCAAATTTTTAATTTTTGAATCATGCTGAATCATACTTCGGATTCCAAATGTGAATTCAGTATTGGTCTTGTTTGTGACGTACACATACCTATATTTAAGGTACTCTAGTTGCCATTTGATTACAAAACCAAGCTGCATCAATAACAAATAACACAAATTTGACAATTGTTTATAGGTATGATTTTCAATAAACGTGCATCGTAAACTTTAACTGCGAAATATCAAATGTGCACATGCTTCACTCCAACATAATACACTCCTGTACTAAAGAGACATAATTAACGCTCCATTAAAATTTTCGTATAGTATAGAAATCCATTAACATAATTTAAGATCACATTGATACCTACATTGAACATCCAATGATATAACTTCCATCGCTGATGAACATACAGCAATACCACTGTAGATAGCAGTACAGGTGACCACTGCACCATCATCTGCACTACTCACGACCAAGTTTGAAGGGGCTGCAACTGTAGTGGTTGTAGTATCAGTACGTGTTATCGTAATGTCCAGAGTTGCTTGTGGATTGCTTGGTAAAGTACAATCCAATAAGATTGAATCACCTTCGTCGACAGTTGCTGGCTGCGTGAATACCATAGTACCACAATCTGAAATAATACGTTTTTCATTTCTATAGTATACATAACCTTAGAGTATTAATATATCAGGAACAAATACAGATATAATGACTTATATCCAGAAATACAAGAAGGTTTAATGTAGGAAACAGGACAATTCAAAATTTTATGAAATCTTTTTTCGCAAGAAATCAGAAGTTTTCTAGTATGACGAATGGCAACAATGGTGCTCTTGAGGTGACGCATGGAAAATTAATTCATAAAATAAGATCTGCATATTTTGTAGTTAAAACATATAAATTCTACCGATAATTAGGTCAAACCAAATTAACTCACGAGGGATATGAATGCAGAACAGTTATCCCAATCTTTTGAAAAACCAAATCGCCGATACAGATAAGTTTTAAAATTGTAAAGTCTGAAGCCGATAGAAACTACACGCAGGTAAAATTCGTTCCATTTCTAATTATCCAAAACCCGTCCCTTATGTTAGAATTAAGGTTTATTTTTTCGATAGAGATGTTTTAAATGCATCAAATTACACAAATTTGATCAACACCGAGCATTTATACTAAATAACTATAAATATTTGGTAACCACGAATGCCTTGAATTTCAATTGGAATCCTTCTGCTTTTATACAAAAAAGAGGCAGCTCCAAATCAGTATATTTATATATTTATATCAGTATGTCTTTATTCATAATAGTATGTTGCGGTTATTGTATGCTACTGTAACAAGTCTCTTTTAATTGACATTGCTACATAACTGCCAGCCAGCAAGCTCCAGATTAATCAAATTATTTCTAGAAATACAAATCAGCAATTTAGTCTGATCTACTTTGCTACCTCCCATATCTTTCAAGCGAGTATATCCACTGTTATATTGATTGAGTAGATATTTATTCATTGCATTTATTACGTTGCTGCTATCTTCGAATAAACAGTCATATGAATAATAATGGTAAAAACTGTCTTTGTGCATTTTGCAATTAAAGGATTTTGAGTTTGATCCTCTAAAGAATTTCATTGAATGTTTTCGTTACGCTGAAATAAGTATTAATATCAATCTATGTATCTATCAGCAGCTAGTTACAATCAACATAAAGGCCAGATCCAGATGGTGCAAATACCATGTAAGTAAACTGTTAAGCATTATTTTACAACGGATATGTAGACTTCTATATTTTTATGTTTTAGATATTGTCTCAGTTATATGAAAACATCTCAAAATCAAATGCATAAACTTTGTAAAATTGTAGATAATGAAATTAGTTACAATAATTGAAACTATTTAATCATCAGTTGAAATTTAAAAATTTTTCGTTGTGAATCTGAAAACAGTTGTTATATTTGATTTCTCTGTTATTGAATTTTACGTTTGGATTAGTCTTCTTTTAGTGTGGTTTGCCTCATTAACTTTCTTGATATATACCACAAAATATGTTAGTTTATACAATATCCTCCTAACGGACAGTTCTCTGAAAAAGAAGCTTGGCCAATTCTAGTCAAAGGTTTGTAAAATCTTGTGTCCGCACCTATATATATTTAGCCGAAACCGACTGCGGTACTATTCGATGATCTGCATTATGATTGGTTGCTACATAGTTCACTATTTTCTCATAGTGAACGCTAGGCAAGCTCCCTCGCGAATTTCAAAAAGTGAACAAATGATTCGAAAATGTTTTTGGATCAAAATTTTATAAGAATTACGAGAATCTTATAATTTCCGTCCCCAAGATAACAAAACAATTAACAAAATATTAGATGAAGTTGTTTAATAATAGGCTATGCATACACCATTTTTACCCTCATTTAACAATCTTCTCGCAATTTTTCGTTGCTACTTTATTGCAGATTAGAATGCTAGTCAGCTAAATATAGTAATTTGTAAACAACAACATTTTAAATAACGAGCTGCAAACTTTATATATTTTTAGATACTTAATAGTTACCTTGCATAAGCTTGCTAATTTGTGGAGTTGTATTTTTATAGCCAGTAATAACATCCAACTATTTTGTTTTAAAACATAAATCTAAAATAAATCGAATCAAAATTGATCATCCAAATCACGACGCTGCTGTCGTCATGGATCCCTTTGATTGACGGTTGCATTTTAAATTAATTATGCAACAAGCGGATAAATAGTTAGAATTTATTTCTTTTGATCTGCTTTGCTTGTACAACTAGTTGGTTTCTTCTAAAACAATTAGACAACTCGCCCTTGTTGGCTACCGTCCCTAATAATCACCTCGGGGGACCTCCGTGACTATTCGACGGTAGCCAATTCGGGCTCCTTGTTTAATTGTTCAAAAGCTGATACGTCGTCGACGCTGCTGCGGGATTATTAACTGCCGCATTTAAATTGTGTTGTAATACCAGAGTTGATGGTTGCTTGGATTGTTAGAGTGATTTTCAATAAAAAATGAACATTTCATCGTCTTCACTCATTATATATTGATTTGTTTCTTTAAATATAAACAACAGCTTGTTGCCATAAGTCTCCAGAAAGAACTTTTTAACATTAACAAAGATGTGTGATTTTGAATATAATCTAAGTTTCGTTGCTAGCAAATTAATATGAATTGATGACTTGATCACAGCCATTTGTTATTTTATTATTTTGAAAACTATTGTTCAATTTTTTAAAATTGACAAGTCTAAATTTTCTGTCTCCCTCCTCTTGTTTGCAATAACATGCTAATTTTACTTCTTATTACTTTTTGAATACTATATTATATCCTAGGTAACCCAATGAAACATAAAAAATACCATTTTGACTTCATGCTTGATTTTTCACATATTGAATTTTCAAGTATGGCTTCATTCTGCGCCAAATTTCGTATTCCAGGTCTGAATTCATTATTGGTCTTGTTTGTGACGTATACATACCGATACTTTGAAGTACTCTAGTTGCCCTTTGAGTACAAAACTCAGTTACATAAATAACAAATAACATAGATTTAACATAAATAAATGTGCATCATAAACTTTAACTGTGAAATGTCAACTGCGGTCATACTTCACACCGAAATACTAGCCTCCTATACAAAGGGTACATAATTAACGCTCAATTTGAATTATCGTATCGTATAGAAATCAATTGGCTTAATTTAAGATCATATGGATACCTACATTGAACATCCATAGTTACAAATTCCTCCTCTGATAAACATGGAGGAACACCACTGTAGGTAGCAGTACATGTGATCTCTGCACCATCATCTGCAATACTCACTACAAAAGCCGATGGGTCTGCAATTGTAGTGGTTGTAGTATCAGTACGTATCATCGTAATATCCAGAGTTGCTTGAGGATTGCTTGGTAAAGTACAATCCAATAAGATTGAATCACCTTCGTTGACAGCTGCTGGCTGCGTGAATACCATAGTACCACAATCTGAAATAATACATTTTTCATTTCTATAGTATACATAACCTTAGAGTATTAATATATCAGGAACAAATACAGATATAATGACTTATATCCAGAAATACAAGAAGGTTTAATATAGGAAACATATACAATTCAAAATTATAAATTCGTATCTCCTTTCGCATGAAATCAAAAGATTTCTAATATGATGAATGGCAACAACGTAGGTTTTCTTGAGATGATGCATGCAAACGTAATTCACAAATGAAGATCTACATATATCCTAGTTAAAACTAATGAAATTCTAAAGATAATCATGTGTGAGATATGAATTCAGAACAGTTCTTCCAATCTTGTGAAAACCCGAAGGGTCAACACAGACAAGTTTTGTCACTGTAAAGTCTGAAGCCGATGAAACCTACATGCATGTATTATTTTTCCCAATTCCACTGGCATAAACCCTTTCCTTATCTTAGAATTATTGTTTTTATTTTCGATAAAGCTTTTTCAAATGCTTCATATCACGTGAATTCGATCAACACTGAGTCTTGATACTATATTACTATGAATATTTGTTAACCACGAACGCCTTGAACTTCAATTGGTTCCCACTGCTTTTATACAAAAAAGGGCATCTCCAAATCAGTATATTTATATATTTATATCAGTATGCTTTTATTCATAATAGTATGTTGCAGTTATTATATGGCACTTTGACAAGTTTCTTTTAATTGACATTGCTACATAAGTGCTAGCTATGAAGCTCCAGAAAAATCAAAGTACTGCTAGGAATACAAATCAGCAGTTTAGCATGATCTACTTTGCTACCTCCCATATCTTATAAGCTACTATATCCTCTGTTGTATTGATTGAGTAGATATTTATTCAATATATTTTTTACGTTGCTGGTATCTTCAAATAAACAATCATATGAATAATAATGGCAATAACTGTCTTTGTGCATTTTGCAACTGATGGATTTTGAGTTTGATCTTCTAAAGAGTTTCATTTTCTTTTCACTGAGTTAAGTATTATTATCAATCTATCTATCTTTCAGCAGTCAGTTGCCATCAATATGAAGGCTTGTTGATTAATTTACAATGGATATTTAGCCTTCTACATTTGTATGTTTTAAATATTGTCTCAGTTAAAGGAGAAAATCTTAAAGTTAAATGCGAAATCTTTGTAAAATTGTAGGACATGAACTTAGTTACAGTTATTGAAACTATTCAATCTTCAGTTGAGATTTTGAAACTTTTCATTGTGGATGGGAAAATAGTTGTAATATTTAATTTCTGTGTTATTGAGTTTTATGTTTATATTAATCTTCTTTTAGAGTGGTTTTGCCTCAATAATATTCTTGATATATACTCCAAAAGATTGTAGTTTTTACAATCCTTCTCAGAAATAGTTCTGTGAAAAAGAAGCTTGGCAAGTTCAATTCACAGGGTTATAAAATCCTGTGTACGCACCTAACTCCATATAGTTGGTACGTCGTCACTGCTGCGTGATTATTAACTGCCATGCATTTCATTTGTGTTGTAGTACCAGAATTAGTGACTGCCGGATTTGTGACTCTCAATAAAAACATGCACACTTCAACGTCTTCATTCATTTTCTTTTGGTTTGTTTCTTTCAAAATATAAACAACAACTTGTTGCCATACTTCCCATGAAAGCTCTTTTTAACCTTAAAGTGTATATCCTGGATATTGGGAGATTGCTTCTTTAGATAGAGAACAATCTTCTCTACGTACATGATCTTCTTGTGCTTTTACTTTTCGTGATCATTTCTCCTTCAAAGAAGCAGTCAATGTGACGATTTCTGTATAATTTTGTGTCTCACACTTTTTCCTCCAACAGGAACCCACTTATTTTCCACAAGAGGGCTTACACCGGAAAAACACTAAACATTTTACATATTTATCTGTAATTAAAGAACGGTTGAACCAAATGACAATCTGCTTTCGGAATGAATTTTCAACGTTCAGCTGAAGGTTTAACGGTATATTTGATCAATATTCAAAATCCAGGTAAAGAGATATATGTCTCTAAAGTCAAAAGTTCCTAGTTTTGTATTTTTCTCACTCAAGTGTTCACGCTACTAACACCTCTTTACGACTTCGTCTAAGCATTATCGGCATAGTTGAGGTGGGTTGAAAATAGTCACACACCTTCAATAACCAGCAGGGATAATCTGCTTAGACGAAGTCGTAACGAGGTGCTAGTCGCGTGAGCACATGAGTGGGAAAATATAAAACTTAAAACTTTCGACCTTAGAGGCTTATTCTATCTTTTCCTGGATCCCGTACATTGATCAAATATAGCTCAAAATCTTGAACTGAACATTGAAAACATCGTTCCGAAAGAAGATTGCCATGCGGTTCAGCTGAGGTTTTAATTAGAGACAATTTAATTAAATGTTTATTGTTTTTCCGGCGTAAATCCTCTTGTGGAAAATAAGCGGGTTCCTGTTGCAGGAAAAAGAGTGAGACACAAAGTCGTAACTTTGATTGCATTTTTGAGGGGGAAATGCTTGCGAAAAATTAAAACACAGGAAGATCATATAGGCATAGAAAAGGTTTCTTTATCTAAAGAAGGAATCTTCTGATATACACTTTAACAAAGAACTTTGATTTTGAATATAACTTAGTATTTATTGCAATCAAGTGAATTTGAGGAAGGTGCTACTTATCAGTTATGTAATACATGTAAGCGGTAAAATAGACGTTGTTTGAGCTTTCGACATTGCTTAGCAATTCGCATTTCTTATGTTAAAATCAATTGCAGTCAATTATAGCAGCTATAAAGGATATAGAGCACCAAAGCAACTTCTACGAGCTGTGAATAGCATAAATAAAAAGAACAATATTATAATTACTAAACCCGATAAAGGTAATTGCGTAGTTTTATGGATAAAGTTGATTATATCCGTTTACTACGCGAGGCAGCAGTTAATCAAACAGATCAATTTATAATAGTACAGGAGAAGCGAAAACGAAGTGGAGGTCGCCCTTGCAAAGTAGACCATCCACAATTAGCAAAAGAACGGGAGGTTTAAAGATTTATGAAAGCTATTTTACCATCTTGAGAAGCAGCGGCCCTCTCGCCTGTTGGTTCTAGACTTGCTATATATTTGGTTTGCCAAAAACACATAAGCCGGTTTATTCATGCGGCCTATATTATCTGCAACCAACTCTTACAATTTTAAATAAGCCAATTTGTTATTGGTTAGATGCAAAATTCAGCCCCTTATAAATGAATATATTGTCAATGACATTCACAGCTTCACGGAAAGTATAAATATAAGTAACGTTTCCTCTAATAACGTCCCAGTTTCATAAGACGTTGAATCATTATTTACGAATGTGCCAGTTGATGAAGCAATAGATATTATAGTTGAAAAGGCTTCCTTAATACTTTTTGTTAATAATACTTATTACTTGAAGTAAATCTATAACAGCACATAGAAGGTGTTGCCATGGATTCATCGTTTGGCCTGCTCATGGCTAATTGTTTTTTATGTAACATAGAAAAGACAATGAAAACGAATAGTGAGCTTCCATCACAATACTATCGGTATGTGGACGACACACTTGCAATCATGCAAACAATTGATTGTGCGGAGCAAATTTTTAGAAACATTAAACAACATACATGCCAAATTATCGTTTACAATGGAAATTCAACAAAATAAAACATTACCGATCTTGGGTGTATTAAATAGAAGACGAAAAAGATGAACTCGGAAACTGAAGTGTTTCACAAAAAGACTGACAGTGCCTTACTTCTACACTTCCAGAGTCAGGTTGACGAAAAGTTTAAAAAGGCCTTACTGCAAACTATGTTAAATCGGGCCTCCAGTTTATCATCAAAGAATGAATATTTTCAGGATGTGAAAGATTGAGTAAGGTATTTTTAAATTTATAATACCCTTTGTCAATTATCAATGTTTATATTTCTAGATTAAAGAAGAGTCAGACTGAGTGTGGGCCTGATTTGCCTATTGCAAGAAAGAATTCTGATGACATGAACATTGTGCTACCTTTTAAAGGGACCATGCAGACCAGTGGTCTTCCTTATTGAAAAGTGAGTTAACTTTTCAATACTCGTTTTCATATTAGCTGTCTTCTTCTCTTTGGTGTTAAATGTTTATGAAATAAAGCTGCATGACGCCATCTTGCCTCGTGTATATTTCCACGGCGCTGAGTAGTTTTCTTGAATTAATAAAGTTGCGATCTAATTTTTATATTTCATGGTATGTCTACACTGTAAACATTATTTATCGACGCAATAAAATGTAAAGACAGGTGAGAAGTGATAGAAAGTAAAGATCAGAAATGTCTGAAGCGGAAACAGGACCTCAGCTCAAAGCTAGGGAAATCTGTCCGTGCAAATGCAATGACAGTATGCGTGTGTTTGAAATTTTACAAAAGGAAACTACAAGTTTCTGCAAGTCTTTCAGACTCTCAAATTACTTTGGTCTTTTTAAAAAGTTATTTATTATCTGGATAATGTAATCAAGATAATTTTATGCTGTGATGTTGCTATCCATGCTTCATCGCCTCGTAGATTAATCATATTTCCAAAAGATGTTAACCACATAACATATATGTTTACACATATGTGAATTGATCAACACTTGTGAATAGTGTCAAATTGTCAATCGTTAGCATCTAGTACAAATTACTGGAATTGTTGAAGTCGCTGTTGACTTAGTCTTTTTTGAAATTGATGAATAATAGAAACATGTTTACGTTTTTGTGCTGACTCGTTTTATTGTCCTATGTTTTCTGACTTCAAAGTTATAGTATAGCCTGCACAACCATAAAATGCGGTAGGTCCTTATTTAATGCAATTTGTGTATTATTATTGATTCCTGTTCTTCAGAGTTTTCTAGTAAATTTGAAGTTAATTATGAATAGGAATAAATGTTTAGGCCATTTCTGTTTGTTTTGCTATCCTCGATCTCTCAGCTTTCAATCCAGCCGATCAAAATGCGAAGTCGATGTAGGGACGTACATAAAAATTTGCACTCAGAAAAATCCATAAGGCCTGCCGGTCTGCATAATTCCTTTAAGCATCAATTTTCATGCTAACTCTATCAAGCGTCTATTATCTGATTTAAGCTCAAAAATTTGAAAAAATCTAAGGCCAGTACTTACAAGTAGGCAATTACAAAATGAGTTACATGAGTATAAACAAAACAAGCTCTCTTGTCACGTCGATGTGTTGTATATAGTTTCCAGTGTGATTCGTGTGGAGTGAATTATGCCGGATATACCTGCCAACACTTGCATCAACGCATTGACGAGCACAATAGAAAAGTGTCTACCGTTTACGCACATGTAAATCAACAACACGGAACATTCGTTTCTGAAAACAATTCTGAAAGTTCTGAAATGATGCAAAGACAAGTTTGACTTGTTAATTCATGAAATGCTTGTAGTCAGGCGAGTCAACTGTCAAGCCAAAGCTCAACACTCAGTCTGACTCAATCAAATCTCGGCCTTTCCCAAGCAGCACAAACAAACCACGTCTATTTTATCGCTTACTTTTATTACACAAATTAATATGATCTGATGAATTGATCACAGACATTTGTTATTTTATGATTTAGGAAACTATTATTCAGTATTTCAAATAGCAAAGTCTAAATATTCTGTCTTCCTCCTCCTGTTTACAATAACATGCTAATTTTACTTTTTACTACTTTTTGAATACAACATTATATCCTAGGTAACCCGATGTAAGATACCATTTTGGCATCATGCTTGATTTTTGGCATATTAAATTTTTAATTTTGGATTCATGATGAATCATACTTCGGATTCCAACTGTGAATTCAGTATTGGTCTTGTTTGTTGTGACGTACACATACCTATATTTTAAGGTACTCTAGTTGCCATTTGATTACAGAACCCAGCTACATCAATAACAAATAACAAAAAGTTGACAATTGTTTATAGGTATGACATTCAATAAACGTGCATCGTAAACATTAACTGCGAAATATCAAATGTGCACATGCTTCACTCCAACATAATACACTCCTGTACTAAAGAGACATAATTAACGCTCCATTAAAATTTTCGTATAGTATAGAAATCCATTAACATAATTTAAGATCACATTGATACCTACATTGAACATCCAATGATATAACTTCCATCAATGATGAACATACAGCAATACCACTGTAGATAGCAGTACAGGTGACCACTGCACCATCATCTGCACTACTCACGACAAAGTTTGAAGGGGCTGCAACTGTAGTAGTTGTAGCATCAGTACGTGTTATCGTAATGTCCAGAGCTGCTTGAGGATTGCTTGGTAAAGTACAATCCAATGAGATTGAATCACCTTCGTAGACAGTTGCTGGCTGCGTGAATACCATAGTACCACAATCTGAAATAATACGTTTTTCATTTCTATAGTATACATAACCTTAGAGTATTAATATATCAGGAACAAATACAGATATAATGACTTATATCCAGAAATACAAGAAGGTTTAATGTAGGAAACAGGACAATTCAAAATTTTATGAAATCTCTTTTCGCAAGAAATCAGAAGCTTTCTAGTATGACGAATGGCAAGAATGGTGCTCTTGAGGTGACGCTTGGAAAATTAATTCATAAAATAAGATCTGCATATTTTCTAGTTAAAACTTATAAATTCTACTGATAATTAGGTCAAACCAAATTAACTCACGAGGGATATGAATGCAGAACAGTTATCCCAATCTTTTGAAAAACCAAATCGCCGACACAGATAAGTTTTATCATTGTAAAGTCTGAAGCCGATAGAAACTACACGTAGGTAAAATTTGTTCCAGTTCTACTTGTCCAAAACCCGTCCCTTATGTTAGAATTAAGGTTTATTTTTTCGATAGAGCTGTTTTAAATGCATCAAATTACACAAATTTGATCAACACAGAGCATTTATACTAAATAACTATAAATATTTGGTAACCACGAAAGCCTTGAATTTCAATTGGAATCCCATTGCTTTTATAAAAAAAAGAGGCAGCTCCAAATCAGTAAATTTATATAATTATATCAGTATGTTTTTATTCATAATAGTATGTTGCAGTTATTGTATGCTACTGTAACAAGTCTCTTTTAATTGACATTGCTACATAACTGCTAGCCAGCAAGCTCTAGATTAATCAAATTATTTCTAGAAATACAAATCAGCAATTTAGTCTGATCTACTTTGCTACCTCCCATATCTTTCAAGCTAGTATATCCACTGTTATATTGATTGAGTAGATATTTATTCATTGCATTTATTACGTTGCTGCTATCTTCGAATAAACAGTCATATGTATAATAATGGTAAAAACTGTCTTTGTGCATTTTGCAATTGAAGGATATTGAGTTTGATCTTCTAAAGAATTTCATTGAATGTTTTCGTTTCGCTGAATTAAGTATTAATATCAATCTATGTATCTATCAGCAGCTAGTTACAATCAACATAAAGGCCAGATCAAGATGGTGCAAATACCATGTAAGCAAATTGTTGAGCATTATTCTAAAACGGATATGTAGACTTCTATATTTGTATGTTTTAGATATTGTCTCAGTTATATGAAAACATCTCAAAATCAAATGCATAAACTTTGTAAAATTGTAGATAATGAAATTAGTTACAATAATTGAAACTATTTAATCATCAGTTGAAATTTAAAAATTTTTCGTTGTGAATCTGAAAACAGTTGTTATATTTGATTTCTCTGTTATTGAATTTTACGTTTGGATTAGTCTTCTTTTAGTGTGGTTTTGCCTCATTAACTTTCTTGATTTATACCACAAAATATGTTAGTTTTTACAATACCCTCCTAACGGACAGTTCTCTGAAAAAGAAGCTTGTCCAATTCTAGTCAAAGGGTTGTAAAATCTTGCGTCCGCACCTATATATATTTTGTCGAAACCGACTAGGGTACTATTAGATGATCTGCATTATGATTTGTTGCTCCATAGTTCACTATACCGATAAGAGTCTTCAGATTAATAGATTTCACAATAAATGCTAACGCTAATGAACGTATTTTGACAACGTTTCGACTTTCACAAAAAGCCATTATCAAGGCTAAAAATTTATGGATGCCGATTAACTATTTATACTAAAATGATAAAGTTATACAATTTTCATATCTTACCATATAAGGATAAGAATTATTTGATTTATTATTATTTTTATTTTTAAGTCTCTTATAGGACCATAACAATGATTTTATTGAATCCGATTGCTTGTTCAGGGAAGGCTTCATTTCACGAATGAACAACATTTCAAATACTTTGCAATCGAATTTAGTTTTGCATTGTTGTAAAACTGAAAACGATTCGTGAAGATTGTCCGTGTTCTTTCACATGGTGATGTTCTTTCACATGGTTTCCGATCACTTTGGATTTGTGCTCAGCTATGCGTTTATGGAGATGTCGGCAGGTGTACCCGACACAGCTTGCTTCACACAAGCCACATTGATATTTGTACACAACGCGATGCTGGCTAACAAGAGACGGTTTTTCTTCGTGATGTCGTAGATCGTCTTGCAGCTTACGGCTTTTAAAAACGGAATAAACTTAACTCTACTTAATTTACTATTTAAACGATCTAACTCTTGTCTTAATACATTGCTAGATTTTTGATCTTTAAAAGGTAATATTATTCTAATTATATCTTCATCTTTATTTACAACTTGGCTATTAAAAACATTAAAATTATACTTTGATAAAACGTAATTTAAAAGATGTTCGGGGTATAAAGGATTTCTAAAAATTGACTTTATATATTTACATTCAAGGTTAAAAGCATGTTCCGATGAACTCTTATCGGTATACTGAAACGCAATAATGGACTAAGCCTTTTCAGGAAACTTAAAAAGCTCAGTAAAAAGTTTGTTAATTGTGAATGCGCAATTGACTTTCTACGGCTCTGTTTAAATCTTGGAGTCACTCCTACCTTTGCAAAGGTAGATGCAGATAGAAGAAAAATTGAAGATATAGCTCCGAGAACTATGAAGAAAATGTCATCAAAGAAGAACTTAAAATTAAACTTAAAGAACTCATAAAGCTAAAATCGGACATTAATCTGCTATTTGATGAAATTAAAGATTCTTTTACAACTATAGCCTATGTCTGGACGCTACATCGATATGTGAGAATAAGAAGCAAGCAAAGAGATAATGCAGAAGCGATACATATTGGTAAAGTATCAAGATTACTTAATAAAAAGATTGATATAGATAAACATACTAAGAATTTATCCGCTTATAAATTAGACTTTTTCGAAAAATTACTACTTTCAAGAGGATTGAATTTCTCTTTGCCGCATCGTACAACCAAAAAAGAGGAGCGCAACATTTTATCAGCATTTGAAAAGGCGTGTTATATATCACGAAAAAACCTTGATAAAGATGAGCAAGAATTGACTTTTTCAACGTTAAAATCTATTGCCCTAAACTATTGTAAAGTGCAAGGAACATCTGCTCTAAAATCACTCCTGAGAGCTGTAAAATCGCTCAAGAAAAAAGATGATATCATCGTAACAAAGCCAGATAAAGGCAATGGTATTGTAATAATGAACAAAGTCGATTACTACCGTCTATTAAAAGAGGCCTCTATTGATTTGAAAGAAAAATTTCCTCCATACAAACCTATTAAAAAGGGGGAGGCAACCGCAATTCCCGCATCCATTATTTGAAAAAGAAAAGGAAGTTACAAAAATTGTAAGAGAAATTCTTCCAGAGGAAATTGCGACTAACCTTTGCCCGAGTGGATCTCGTTTACCACATTTATACGGTCTACCAAAAACTCACAAATCAACTTTACAAATGAGACCAATTCTTTCCGCTGTAAAAAGTTACAATTATGACCTAGCAAAATGGCAAAATGAAAAACTTCAACCTATTGCCCAGAACAAGTATACAATAAATGATGTATTTGAATTTTCCAAAGAAATTTCTGAATTAAAAATCGTTCCTACAGATTTATTAGTATCATATGATGTAACAGCACTTTTCACGAACGTTCCGTTAGATGAAACCATATCAATTATAGTAGACGAGGCATTTAAAGACGCCTGGCTAAACCATGAACACGACTTAGAAATGAATAGAGAACAATTGAAACAGCTACTAGAGATTTCTACCAAAAATCAGCTTTTCATATTCGGAGAAAAATTATACGAACAGATTGATGGCGTAGCAATGGGTTCGCCATTGGGTCCATTAATGGCCAACGCATTTATGTGTCACGTAGAGCACCTTTTAAAACAAAGTGGAAAGTTACCACAATTTTATCATCGCTATGTCGACGACACCGTTACTATTGTAAAAGACCAAAAGACAGCAGAGGATCTACTTGATTGCTTACAAACATTGCACTGTTCAATAAATTTACAATGGAAATGGAAAACAACAAGCGATTGCCATTTATTGGGCTTTTATTAGAAAAACGAGATAACAACATTACAACCGCTGTTTACCATAAAACCACGGACACTGGTCTATTAACTCATTTTAAAAGTCATGTGGACGAACGCTACAAGACAGCCCTTTTAAAAACTCTCATTATTCGCGCAATTCGTTTATGTTCATCGGAACATGCTTTTAACCTTGAATGTAAATATATAAAGTCAAGTTTTAGAAATCTTTTATACCCCGAACATCTTTTAAATTACGTTTTATCAAAGTATAATTTTAATGTTTTTAATAGCCAAGTTGTAAATAAAGATGAAGATATAATTAGAATAATATTACCTTTTAAAGATCAAAAATCTAGCAATGTATTAAGACAAGAGTTAGATCGTTTAAATAGTAAATTAAGTGAAGTTAAGTTTAAATCCGTTTTTAAAAGCCGTAAGCTGCAAGACGATCTACGACATCACGAAGAAAAACCGTCTCTTGTTAGCCAGCATCGCATTGTGTACAAATATCAATGTGGCTTGTGTGAAGCAAGCTATGTCGGGTACACCTGCCGACATCTCCATAAACGCATAGCTGAGCACAAATCCAAAGTGATCGGAAACCATGTGAATGAACATCACCATGGGAACACGGACAATCTTTACGAATCGTTTTCAGTTTTACAACAATGCAAAACTAAATTCGATTGCAAAGTTTTTGAAATGTTGTTCATTCTTGAAATGAAGCCTTCCCTGAACAAGCAATCGGATTCAATAAAATCATTGTTATGGTCCTAAGAGACTTCAAAATAAAAATAATAATAAATCAAATAATTCTTATCCTTATATGGTAAGATATGAAAATTGTATAACTTTATCATTTTAGTATAAATAGTTAATCTGCACCCATAATTTTTTAGATTTGGTAATGGCTTTTTGTGAAAGTCGAAACGTTGTCAAAATACATTTATTAGCGTTAGCATTTATTGTGAAATAGTTCACTGTCTTCTCATAATGAACGCTAGCTGGTAATCTCTCTTAAGAATTTCAAAAAGTGAACAAGTGATTCGATAATGTTTTTGGATCAAAATTTTATAAGAATTTCGAGAATCTTATAAATTCCGTCCCAAAGATAACAAAACAATTAACAAAATATTAAATGAAGTTGTTTAATAATAGGCTATGCATACACCATTTTAATCTCGTTTAACAATCTTCTCGCAATTTTTCGTCACTACTTTATTGCAGATTAGAATGCTAGTCGGCTAAATATAGTAATTTATAAACAACAACCTTTTATATTACGAGCTGCAAACTTTATATATTTTTATATACTTAATAGTTACCTTGCTTAAGCTTGCTAATTTGTGGATTTGTATTTTTATAGCCAGTAATACTATTTTCTTTTAAAACATAAATCTAAAACAAATCGAATCAAAATTGATCATCCAAATCACGACGCTGCAGTCGTCATGGATCCCTTTGATTGACGGTTGCATTTTAAATTAATTATGCAACAAGCGGATAAATAGTTAGAATTTATTTCTTTCGATCTGCTTTGCTTGTACAACTAGTTGGTTTCTACTAAAACAATTAGACAACTCGCCCCTGTTGGCTACCGTCCCTAATAATCACCTCGGGGGACCTCCGTGACTATTCGACGGTAGCCAATTCGGGCTCCTTGTTTAATTGTTAAAAAGCTGATACGTCGTCGACGCTGCTGCGGGATTATTAACTGCCGCATTTAGATTGTGTTGTAGTACCAGAGTTGATGGTAGCTGGGATTGTTAGAGTGATTTTCAATAAAAATGCACACTTCATCGTCTTCACTCATTCTATTTTTGTTTGTTTCTTTCAATATAAACAACAGCATGTTGCCATAAGTCTCCAGAAAATCTAATTTTCGTTGCTAGCAAATGAATATGAATTGATGAACTGATCACAGTCTTTTGTTATTGTATTATTTTGGAAACTATTATTCAATTTCTTTAAATTGTCAATTCTAAATGTTCTGTCTTCCTCCTTCTGTTTACAATAACATGCTAATTTTACTTCTTACTACTTTTTGAATACTATATTATATCCTAGGTAACCCAATGAAAGATACCATTTTGACATCACGCTTGATTTTTGACATACTAAATTTTCAAGTTTGGCTTCATGCTGCACCGAATTTCGTATTCTAGCTCTGAATTCAGTATTGGTCTTGTTTGTGACGTACACCTACCGATACTTTGAGGTACTCTAGTTTCCCTTTGATTACAATACTCTGCTACACCAGTAATAAATAACACAAATTTGACAATTGTTTAGGCATGATTTTCAATAAACGTGCATCGTAAACTTTAAATGTCAAATGTCAAATGTGCACATTCTTTACTCCGAAATACTAGCCTCCTATACAAAGGAGACATAACTAACGCTCAATTAAAATTATCGTATCGTATAGAAATCAATTAACCTAATTTAAGTTCATATGGATACCTACATTGAACATCCAATATTACAAATTCCTCCTCTGATAAACATGCAGGAACGCCACTGTAGGTAGCAGTACATGTGATCTGTGCACCATTATCTGCACTACTCACTACAAAAGCCGATGGGTCTGCAATTGTAGTGGTTGTAGCATCAGTACGTGTCATCGTAATTTCCAGAGTTGCTTGAGGAATGCTTGGTAAAGTACAATCCAATGAGATTGAATCACCTTCTTTTACAGTTGCTGGCTGCGTGAATACCATAGTACCACAATCTGGAAATGATATTTTTTTAAAAATTGAATCTTAAATTTGTATAATAAACAGAACATTAGAGTATTAATATACCAGGAACAAATAAAGATATTGTCACTTATATCCGGAAATAAAAGAAGGCTTAATGAAGGAAACAGGACAATTCAAAACTTTATGAATTCGTATCTCCTTTCGCATGAAATAAAAAGCTTTCTAATCCGATGAATGATGATAACGTAGGTGCTCTTGAGGTGATGCATAAAAGTTTAATTCCCAATATAAGATCTACATATATTCTAGTTAAAAGTAATGAAAAAGTCTCGTGAAAATTATGTCAAACAAAATCAACTCACGAGGGATATGAATGCAAAAAATATCTTCCAATCAGGTGAAAATCAGAAGGTTCGACACAGGCAATTTTTGTCGCTGTCAAATCTGAAGCCGATAGAATCTACCTGCATGTATAATTTGTTCCACTTCTACTGGCATAAACCCTTCATTTATCTTAGAATTGAGGTGGTTGTTTTTTATAGAGCTTTTTCAAATGCTTCATGTCACGCAAATTCGATCAACATCGAGTCTTGATACTACATTACTATAAATATTTGGTAGCCACGAAAGCTATGAATTTCAATTGGATTCCCACTGCTTTTGTACCTAAAGAGGTAGTTCCAATTACATATATTTTTATATTTATATCAGCATATTTTTATTCATAATAGTATGTTTCAGTTAATATATGCTACTGTAATACGTCTCTTTTTTATTGGCATTGCTACATAACTGCTAGCTAGCAATCTCGAGATAAATCAAATTATTGCTAGGAATACAAATCAGCAATTTAATCTGATATACTTAGCTTCTCCGATATTTTTCAAGCTAGTATATCCACTGTTATATCGATTGAGTAGATATTCATTCAATATATGTTTTACGTTTCTGCAATCTTCAAATAAACAATCACATGAATAATAATGTCCATAACTGTCTTTATGCATTTTGCAATTAAAGGATTTTGAGTTTGGTCTTCTAAACAATTCCACAGGATGTTTTCGTTTCGCTGATTTAAGTATTATTATTAAGCTCTGTATATAGCAGCAGTCATTTACCATCAACATAAAGGCTTGTTGTCAGCTCCATAGATGGTGCAAATACCATGTAAGTAATTTGTTAAGCATTATTTTAAAACGGATATTTTGCCTTTTATATTTTCATGTTTTAGAAATTGTCTCAGTTATAGAAAACCAAATGCGTAATCTTTGTAACATTGTAGATAATGAACTTAGTTACAGTAATTGAAACTACTCAATCATCAGTTGAAATTTGGAAACTTTTCATTGTGGATGGGAAAAATAGTTGTAATATTTGATTTCTGTGTTAATGAGTTTTATGTTTGTATTAATCTTCTTTTTGTGTGGTTTTGCCGCATTAACTTTATTGATATATACCCCACAATATGTTAATTTTTACAATATCCTCCTGAAAAAAGAAGTTTGGCCAATTCTAGTCAAAGGGTTGTAAAATCCTGTTTCCACGCTCCTTATAATTGATACGTCGTCACTGATGCGCGATTACTAACTGCAATGTAATTCAGTTGTGTTGTAGTACCAGAACTGATTGTTTGCTGGATTTGTTCATCAATCAATTAATAGAAATCAATTAACAAAATTTAAGATCATAGTGATACCTACATTCAAATTCCAATGATACAGATTCCACCAATGATGAGCATATAGCAACACCACTGTATGTAGCAGTACATGTGATCTGTGCACCATCATCTGTACTACTCACTACAAAAACCGATGGGTCTGCAATTGTAGCTGTTGTAGTATCAGTACGTGTTATCATTATATCCAGAGTTGCTTGAGGATTGCTTGGTAAAGTGCAATCCAATGAGATTGAATCACCTTCGTTGACAGGTGTTGGCTGCGTGAATACCATAGTACCACAATCTAAAAATAATATACTTTCATTTCTATAGTATACATAACATTACAGTATTAACATACCAGGAACAAATACAGATATAGTTACTTATATCCATAAATAAAAGAAGGCTTAATGTGGGAAACAGTAGAATTGAAATATTTTTAAAATCTCCTTTCACATGAAATCAAAATATCCTCACGTCAAAGTCAGCTTTGCCCACACTTTTTGGATACTTTGTCACCTGTACTCGTGTCATATGCACTTTAATAGAAATTTCTCTTGTGGCTACTTAAATGGTCTGTTGACTTGAAACAAAACTGGTATTAAAAAGATCATTCCTGTTAGACTCGATTGGTAGCGTTGTCTAAGAAGTGCACATTTTGTTATTTTACAATTCCCCACATTTGAGAAATGGGATGCGTAGGATAAGGCCCCACTACAAAATGTTTACATTATGAACTAGCAGTTAATTTCCCTTTATGATAGCTAGTTTCAATTCTTGTGTAATGAGAATTTGGGATTCAAAATATGTTTGAATATTATTTAAAAACACGGTGATGAAAGGGATTTCCTTACCATGGACTTCTAAAGTGACAACATCTGTACTGGAACATATACTACCATCGATTGTGGCAGTGCATGTCAATACCTTTGAATCATCAGACGTTAACGGTGTAAATGTTGCTGGATCAGTTATCGAATCACTTCCCAATTGATATGAAATAGTTGCAATCCCTGTTGGAACAGTAATTGCACTGCACTCAAGTGCAGTAGCAACATCTGCAGCCAATGCTTGTGATGGGTTTGACAACGTAACAGACGTTATACCTTTTAGCGTAAGAATAAAACATGGAAAATAAATATCATGCTTGGGAAGATCAACCTGTGGTTAGACTTGCATGAATAAAATTTACTTATTCTCATCGTAATTAAATTGAAGCTAAATTAATTCTCTTTACCGGAATTGTTGAGACAAAAAAAATCAGCCCATTCCGAGTGAAATGTATATATTTCCCGGGAGTCATTCTTGTTCGGCAAAGACAATGATCGGAATTTAATTTGTAAAAAAACGATAAGATAATTAATGCCGAAAAAATATTTTCTGTTTCAAATTGGACTTAGTTACATTGAGCTAATGCAGAATATCATGATTATCCTAGCTATACTGCGTTTATACCATAATATAGAATTTAAAACACTAGATTGCTTAAAATTTCAACTAAAACAAAGTAATGTAGCAGCTTCGATTTTGTTTCCAAATTTTCATAACATGACAGTGGCAGTTCATCTTTTTTTTATCTTACAAATCTCATCAGCCTCACCTTCCACATCCATATCATATTTCAAACTTATCAAGATATATATGATTATATCAATTATATCAAATAGACATTCATATTTGTTGTTATTCTCATTTCCTGTATGGCTGCTCAGCATAGCAGATGGACTCTGCCTTGTTTTACCTATATTTCATAATACAAACTAAAGGCACAAATTATTACAAACTATAAGACTACAAACACATCATCTCCCTTGTTATGCAACGATATTGTTGGGGGTGTCTTTATAAAACACATACGATTGAATATAGTCTCTATAGTTTCTCTGTTGCACATCCTGATCTTTTAATTCCATTACAATAACACTATATCCCGGAAGCTCTGAACGGTGGTGGACTGCTTTCCATTGTTCTCCCCATAAACTTTGTCTGTGCGAATATGTACGCTGCTTCCTGATGGAATCAATGGTAAGTCATGTTTGGCTGACGTAGAGACTTCCTGGCATTCTTCAGAGTTTAAATTAGGTCCTATGGATGGGAGATTAGTGTGGATTTTGTGACCAAATAATATGCTTGACGGTGATTTCCAGTGAACGTTGGGTGTTACAATTAAAGCCAAAAGTGCTGCATAAGGGTCTTGAAGAGTTCAGATGCGTGCGATATTCAGATGAAGAATCATGTGTGGTCGAACCGTTCTACATATTCAGTAGACTACATATTGCCATAATTAGACATTTTCGTATGCATTAAGAACTTTGATTAATTAAACTTTAAGTTTAATTCTTTAATTTACAACCAATAAGTTTGACATAATTTTTAAAGTGTGGAGTAGAGGTGAATGACATTTTTTGAATTTAATAATATGGCATTACATCGATATTTACTGACTTTGCTATATAAAGTATTAAAACTAAGCACACCGTTGACAGTTTCAAAAATTTGCTACTTTCATACAATAGCCGCATCGTATAGCAACAACTACTGTAAGATGGGGGGACGGGCTTGTTTAAAATCTCGTTAGGAGCCTTCCATTTGAATGTACGTACTCAACTTAGGGAGAGGGTTTCATGCAACAAAACTGCACAGCTGCCTACACGAGAATGGGATGTCCAACATCAAAGTGATTACACATCTCGAATGTCTCTGTAGCACTTTTCACAATGCGATAAATTACCAGTTTATTGAGGATAAAATCGGTTATTATTGCAGAAAAGGTAACCTATAAATTCATTAGCATGGGTTTGCCAGGGGAGTACTTCATTGTGAAATCATTCTCTTGGAATGGTAATAAGGAGAGTCGAATGCGAGGTGGAGCTTGTGTAATGGTCTTTGGTTGATTGTCTTCGGTGGTTTGTTGTCATTTTGTACCATGAGTGTGCGTCCATATACAAACTGGTGGAAGGGCTCACATCCAAACGCTATGAAGAGAGTTTCATGCTCGATTTGAGCATAGTTTTGCTCCTCCTAAGACAATAGTGTACATTAGGTTGGTTCAAAAGAACAGACTTTCAAAAAAACAAATAATAAAATCTCAACTAATGCCAAATGGTCTAAAAACCTACCATGAAAAGCTATATTGTAATACGACAACGTTTAGGTGTAGTTCAGTGATCGCTGATTTTATACAATTCATTATGATTTAGCACGTACTAAACTTTCTTGAACAGCACGAGTCTGGAGGCCGGATGAGGTAAGTGTTACGATTTATGCAAATTCCTTAGATGACGCAAGCTATTTAAAAAATTCTCGGATTGACATGCTAATTTAACGATATTTTTAATTGAGATACTTATGAATTTGTTTGTTATCCAATATTGATATGCAACAGCGACAAAACATAAAATATCATATACCATCATTGAATCTATAAATAAAACATTTATTTTTACAATATCCGAATAAGATACAAGTATTCTAATATTACTTGGTTGTTTAAATCAATATTATACTGTTTTGATGAAAAACGGAGGAAAAAGACGTCATAATTTTGAATTTTAAAGTTCTCTTTTCAAAATATAATAAGATATTAGCTGAACAGCGGATTTTTGCCGTTCTTGCTGTAAGTTACGAGAGAGAAAGTTAAGTTTTTATTTCCGATGTAGTTAGTTCTAATGATTCCAAGAAATTGGTGTAGTTTCAATAATGTTTGGATATGAGACAAGACGATTGTTTAATCCCCTTGTTTTAAATTCCGAGCAGTCATTTCACACCACAGAGTTCATAAAATAAAATCATGACATTTTAATGAAGATGTGTTGTTGACTACTTGATATTGAAACCTGGTTGTGTATTTATAATTCATAGAAAGTTACGTATCGATCATTAATCGACATGAATGAAAAATTTGACGACTTCGTAATAGCCATAATTTTCACATGGTATATCGCTCCTCTCAGCTGTAATTGAATAGGTTCGACAGTCGATACTTCAAAACTCAATGTTTGTTTATACATTTACACACCTATTATCAATAAAGAACATACAGAATCCTTCAAAAAAACACTATAATACTCGCGTATATGATTTAGATGAATATTTGTTTATTAGTAATTTTTGTTTGATTGATTTCTTTTTTCATGTTATGGGTATACGGCATTGTAATCATTAGAGGTCAACGCCAACGATACGACACTGTGGTTTAAACTGATTTGTTTTGATGACGCAAAATGATATTGACAATTTAAGTTTCCATTTAAATGCATATTTCAATGACCATTGTTTCCTTTATCTATCATATATAATTAAATTAATTTTAATTAGATTTTAAATCCTTTCTCTCCATACAGCATATTTGCCTGTTTTCTTGCCTATGAAATTTTCCTGTTTCGAAGACCCAATAAGTAATTAATTTTTCTTCAATTGTTTCGACGTTGTTATTTATTCTTGGCGGGGTCATTTCAAAGTCACTGTGGATTGAACATATATATGACCTGAGCATGGCTTTCCATTTTTTGAGCAACCCTAGAGTACGTGAAGCGAATGCTATTGGAAGCCGTTTTGAGTTCTGCTGTTTTTAAATAAATGCTCCAGGGCAACTGGAGTCTGTGCATAGTCGCAACCGACGATTAGGATCATAATATTTCAGTGTAGGAGTGGTTGTAGCGATGGATTTAAGCTTTCTTTACTGCACGAAGTTGTAGAGCATGCATGGTTAATATGGGGATATCTCTTTCAACTATTCTTAAAGGGCCGCTGTCTCAGTGAATAAGTTGCTGATGAATTTGTCAAGGTATGTGATCATGCCCAGTAATCTTTGAAGTTCTAATTTTGACTATGGAGGATGTAAGAATTACTGCTTTTATATGACTTTTTTTAGAAGTACATCATGCATCTCCTTCGATTAAATCCATATGATTATATTGTCTTGTCAATTGATGGCCCCAGCTAAATGATTCATTCTTTTGGAAAATTCTAAGTGGAAAAATTTAACTTGCAGAATGAATTCCAAACTGTGGCCTTTTGAATTTGTAACGTCCGAATGGTGTGCCAAATGTTAGTTGTTCAGATTATTTGCTGACCATGCAAATTTCCAGTAGCCAGAATTTTCTAGCTGCGTTTATTAACTTTATTTCAATTATTCTAACTAATTAATCGTCTTTTTCAATCCTTTATCAATTCACAAGAAATATTTATTCACTGTGTAAGATTTTATGTGGTGATATCTATGAAACCGAATTAGGGTCAAAACTCGATTTACGTCATGTTTATGATGTGTTTTCACATGGCGATGATGTTTACCCCTGAGTCGATGTAGGAAAGTAGCCTATATGCAGACATTAATACGAGATCAAAATCTAACTTCCAAGTTCGTCCCCTCGAACTCTGGCAACAAAATGGCATTATTTGACACGCTGTTGGAGGTTTTAAAGAAAATAAAAGTGGAAAGTATTCAGCTTGCTTGATTATCAACATCACCTCGTGGCTATTTTCTCTTCAAAACTTTTTAAATTTTACGCATTTTGCCTCCCTTGCTCCTAGATTGACCAATCGTTCTCTTTTCTAATGATGAAGCATTGTATTGCACTGGCAGCCATTGTTTAACAAACAATTCAAACATTTGTAGCCTGCGGTGTCAATCAACAATGAAATTTACGTCGTATGACAGGTATTTGTTATTATTGAGGTTTACAAGAAATTGTATGCTTATTTTGAGCATTTGTGAAGGTATTTTGACTGTGTTTTTGCCACAGTCTAGGCAGTTATCATGTAAGAGCCTTATCAGAACTATTTTTGAAGGATTATCAATCGTTTCAAACGATTTTATTAAGCATTCAAGCGCGGGAAGAACGCAATACAATAACATGGCGGAACACGGAAGGCAAAACGGTCAAATTTAAAATTATTAGAGAGAAAATAGTCACTAGATAGTGTCGTTAATCATTCTAGATGAATATTTTTCATTTTTACTTTCTCTTGCACGTGCAACAGCGTGCCAAACAATGCCATTTTCTTTCCTAGGTCCAGACTGGTGATTTTCTCGAGTGTATTTGAGACCAGAGCAACTGTTACAGCGTGGACCCGAATTAGAAAAACAAACGGCACAGAGAGATATACAAGGTCTCTATGATCAAAACAAAAGTCGCCTCCATTTTACTCTCTCCGGATTTGAGAGCAAACCAAACTAAATAAAAGGCAGCGAGCGAAAGTCAAATCCTTACAAAGCAGACGACTGCAAACATCCAAGCGCGGAAGGGTGTACGTCATCCAACGAAATGGAGCAACACAGGGCCAAAATTTGTCAAGTTAAGAACAGAAAATAGCCAAGATGAAGAGTCGATTATCATGCTAGCTGAATAGTTTCCACTTTTATTTTATTTAAAACCTCTAACAGCGTTTGAGATGAGGCCATTTCGTAGCCACAGTTCGAGGAGGCAAAGGTAGATTTTGATCCCGTATTAGGGTCTGCACGCTGGCTGCTTTCCTACATCGATTCAGAAATATACAGCATAACCATGTGAAAACATGTCATCGCCATGTGAAAAAACATCATCAACGGGAATCAAATATTGACCCTAATTCGGCTTCATAGATATCATATGTTGTTTTTACAAAGCCGTTGATCAATTGAGTAGATAGCATCAGATCAGTTTCAACAGTAAAGTATGATGTATGTAGCCAGCATAAATAATGATGACGATAATAATGGTGATAACAAAAGCATTTACAGTGTATGTCCTATATATCTGCTAATAAAATATGATATATCTTGTCTGCTTGTTGAGATATATCTAGAATATCCTAGGTAATCTCCTAGAGGTGGGTGTATACCTCTAACGAGGAAAGTCCAGCCGGAGGCCACAGAGACATGTAAATGACCCCTCGTAATATAAATGTTTGGACATTTTGTTTAGTAGGTTGCAGGGATATGGACATCTATAATTTATAAATAGTCTCCAGTTATATAATTAATTGAGATGTTGTTATCGACCTGCAGGCTGCAAACTCAATAAAGAATTTTTTTTATTTTTCATTTTTCATTTTGTTCCTGTTGCATAGGGGACATCATCAGTTTGTTTCTCGTCTTTATCGCTAGTTTCTGTGAGGATAGAGTCGCGTGCGTTTATGAGATATCCATGTAGATTTTTGTTTCTGCTGACTGAATGTGACCTTAGGTTTTACTCTGTATAGTTGTATATGTGACTCCATATGGGGTGTTAAGAAGTCGTCCAATAAATTCCCAATAAAGTCTCTTATATCTTCTTTGGGTCTTAGTTATATGTGGTAATGAAGGGAAAGATTTGATTCGTTGATTGTGGTTTGTGTGCTACATATTTAATTACAAGTTGTGATATGTGGCTTGTATACATATCTCTGACAATCTGGAAGGTACGTTTAGGTGTGTAATGCTTCGAGCAGAATATGATATAGAGTATGTATAGCCGGAGTAGAAGGATGTTATTATCTGTAATGTTTCTGATGCATCGTGTTGAACATGATTTCACCATGGCCCATTTTGTTTCAGCAGGGAGGTAAGAAGTAAAATGCAGTAAATTATGAGTGTCCTTCGGTTTAACGTATAGGTCAGTGGACAGGCGATCATTATCGATATACACATTGTGGTCTAGGAAGCTACTTAAGTGATTGCGCACATAGGTTTGAATCGTATTCACCGGTGTATTGAATTGGCTAGATCGATGGAATCCTGGAATTTGGATTGTCCGTGTGGCAACACCAGGAATATATCATCTAGTTATCTTAGCCATGTGATGGGTTTATATTTACATTGACTCAATATAGTGGTTTCTACCTCACCTATATATATATCCGCATAACTTGTGGGCAAATCTGGTGCCCATTGCAGTGCATGATTGTTGCAAGTGGTTTCCGTCCGCTCCAGTTTTTGATCTTTAGCTCGATATGAATATTTGACACTCCTGGAGAACTTGTGATATAGTATTTTTGGCGTGTCAAATCTATATGGAGATTGCCAAGTGTTGTAAATGTAGCAAATACGGTTTTTGAATTGTTCTAAGTCTGCCAAGAATAGTGTTTGTAGGTGGACTTACGACCTTGATTTGAGTGACATGTGTTGTTTGGGCCAATAATATGTATTGGGCCACTTGAAAGTAAACATTCACATTCATGGGTGTGGTAAAACCTAAACCTTACGAGGAACCTTAATACTATCCTCATAAAATTATATATCAGAAAAAAAATCTGTTTTTCCAATTTTAGTTGGACTATTTACTTGAAAGTAAAGCCCCGGCAAAATGACTTTTTCGGATTTTGTTGGCTGATGTTGAATTTGGATTTTGAATAAATTCAAAAATTTCGCCAACATTCATCGGATTTTGTTGAGTTCTATTGTTCTCTACCGATGTTGGCGAAATGGCCAAATGATTTTTTATTTCGCCAACATTGTTGGATTTTGTTGAAATTATGAACTTTCCTCTGATTGGTCAACAATGACGTAGCTTGTCTCAGGATTGATGGGCACGATTGACTAGCTTCCAAACCTCAAAATACTAACCGCTGTTGACGAAAATGAACTCAACAAAATCCGATGAATGTTGGCGAAATAAAATATCCTTTAGCCACCCTCAAGATGTTGGTGAAAAAATGCAAAAATCCATCGGATTCTGTCCGATGAATATTGACGAGATAAAAAAGTGATTTGGCCGGGGCTTAAGATGACTTTGTGACTTTTGGGAAACTTTTGAAAATGTAAGTTTAAGTTTCACTATCTTAGTTATCATTATAATGTAACCTGATAAGCATATCTCTTTAGTTTAGAACAAAAAGACAATAACATATATTTCAAGAAAATATGTTTTTGATATTTAATGTATACATACTTTGAACTGTTAAAGTGATATCTTTCGTTGTGCTTGGCAAGCCTGCCGGGTTAGGATTGTTTGCTATACATGTTATAACTGCACCATCGTCTAGCGATACTGGTGTAAATGCACTCGGATTAACTATATCCGTTGCAGAGCCTCCAATTCGAGTGATGGTGTAGCTAATGGTTGCCAGAGGGATGCTATCTGGGGCAGTACAATCCAAAGCTATTGAGTCACATGTTGTTAAGGTTGATGGATCATTGAAAACAGCTTCTCCCAAAACTATAAGAACAATTATAACTAGTACAATCAATTCTGGAAATGTTAATTCTCGTAGCTTGATGAATATTGTCTGCAGTTACTGTGAATGACAACAGTAGAAGTATCATATGCAACAATAGATGTTTCTGACCCAAAACTAGTGCATGTAACTATACCCAAAACTGACCACTTAATGTCAAAAGTCGTTTAGTAAAAGCAGGGCCTACATCAATACTTCGAAGAAATGTAACTTTTGCTTTTTAGAAAAATTTTATATTATTAATTACAACAAAAACAGCCTGCTAAACAAAAGATTGGAACTCATTAGCAAATGTAGACACGAAAATAAATTTTATCTGAAAAACTTGAAAGTAACCAAAAATAATTAAACAATAGCTAACATTATAAACCAAATCATGTGTAATATTCTATCATCTAGTGCATCGAGATATGTTTTCTTCAAGTAATAAAATCTATACTTGCCTGATGATCGCCGTGTGGCGTGAAACTCGGAGTATCGAGAACAGTATGTCTCTTTTTTGACTCATTATATTTATTTATCTATTAAAGCTCTGATATTTATCATTGAGCACTATACCTACACAAGTGTGGACAACTTTACATTATTTATCTATCTATATATATGTATATATATATATCAATAGTAGATCAAAGATCACGAGTTTATTCACGGAATAAACTCGCGATCTTTGATCTACTATTTATATTGCTCTGCTTTCAGCATTGAGCACTCAAATTGATGTTTTGCCCACACAATTACTAATTCGTTTATTCGTTTATTCGTTTATAAACTAATTAACTAGTTTATTTGTCTGATGATTGCGTAAGCATGAAACTATTAGTAACAATTATGAATGTGTAGTCTTTGACTCCTTTTATTATCTATATATATTAAACAAATAGTTCATACTTTCCGTGAACTATGCTCTGATAGCACCACGAGAGGCACGTAAGGAGAAAACGAGAAGGCATCAGAAAATTACGAGCCGCCTCGGCGAGTAATTTTCGCCTTCGAGTTTTCTCCTGAAGTGACTCGAGTGGTGCTATCAGAGCATAGTTCACGGAAAGTATGAACTATTTGGTTTAGAACATAGCCAACCCCGATTTGTGAATGTTTTGTACGTTTTTTCAGAGCATTTTCTGATCTTTACAATCCATGATCAAGTATGCAATTCTCCTATTTTCGTGACGTCACCCGAAAAAGGCTGAGTCGAGAGCTTTACACTTGTCTTTTTTAAATCAACTAAAAGCTGCGAGGAAAAATTGATATCGGGAAATTTATATTTCTCTTCTTGAAATTAAAAGAATGGATGTGTAACATCGTTTTCTTACATAGTCATGGATTCTTATCTTTAAACAATATTTTGTATGTTCTTATGTGTGTTATTCATTATGGAAAACTGACTGGAAAAACTTGAAAAGGAAAGAAAATGTTTCTTACCTATAATTTGAAGAATTTCGTAAAAAGCCGTCAACGTGAAGAAAGAAATGAAACTAAGAAACATTTATTGACTAAATGTTTGCTAATTGCCTATTTAAAAGAGCAGATTATTGAATTTTTGATAACTTTTTAGCTAACTGATTATCTAATGTTGCTAACTTTCATTTGGAGAAATGGTTTAATTATTTGAAATTTTAGCGGTTGAATTTGTTTGGTTTTGATAGCTTATCGAAAGCTTTCCTTTCTATGCCAGTTAGTGCTTATACTTATATCTAGGAACTTGAAAAAACTGGCCATAAAAGGACGAGGGAATGTATTAATTAAATGAAGTTATGTTATGTTTTTACAATTATCAATAGGCCTACTGTAAAATTTAGGCAAATTGTTTTTGAATTGTTAATTTGTGCAAAATATTTCTATACATTGTAAACATGTTTGTTTACTAGCTTACATATTTCACCCAGAGCCATTTGATTCATTTTGAACAACTGAGGCACTGCATGAAACAGTATAACTCAATGAAATTGTATATTACTCTACAAATATTCACTGTATTTGCTTTTTACTTTTTATTACTTGCCAGTTTATAATGCCATATTTAAATAATTATCGGTTGTTTGGTAATTTCATAAATTCCTTGAAATCGATGGGGTCAAGCTCGGCTATGGTGAAATGGCGTTATTGGCGTTAACCAATCAAATTGCAAGAATAAATCGTAGTAGATCCTCGATATGTTCTAAATATATATATATAATAATAATAAATATTATCCAATAGCAGTAAAACAGTGCTCAATGTCGGTGGACAGAGCTGTAAATATAAATAGAGGAGTCAAAGACTACACATTTTGTTACTGTAACTTGAAGTTTCACGCTTTATTGCGATCATCAGACAGTTGAAACTAGATAATAAAAAACATACATGGTACCTCTGATATAAACTTACATAAATCGCAGCTATTGTTAAATGGGATAAAGCCTATTGTATCGCAATGTGCGTGTTTTCTTTGTGATCGTTTCCTATGCGACATTTAATTTGTTACAGGTTATGTTTTAGTCGATTTATAATTAGTAAAATAAAATTTATTCTCGTGCCTACATTTTGAAATTAACTCAGATCTTTTGTTAAGTAATGCTTTTTTGGAACAAATGATATGATATTTTTCTGCCAGGCATAGCTGGCATCTTTTCGTTATATTATTGTATGGCTTTGCTCTCGATAGAGCTGTCCATTCGATGTTGTAGTCGGTGGCTTTGTCCTTCTGTTCCCAAATATATTTTGATAGTTGCGTGTTGTGTGTATGTTTATCATGCCGGAATGTGCTTGTGTGCTGTGCGTAGCGTGTCTTGAAAGAGTTTTCCGTTAGACCGATGTAATTTTTACCCTCTTGGTCTTCCGGGGTAGTCACTATGGCGTTGTAGATTAATCCTTCCATAAGGCATCTATTATTTAATGGATAATTTTCCTTTGTGCGGTAGTTGCATAATTGCGCATTTTCTGTTACTTCCATTTCTGTATTTGTTAAATTCTTGTTGTGGTTAGTAATGATTGTTTTCATACACGCACATTGCGATACAATAGGCTTTATCCCATTTAACAATAGCTGCGATTTATGTAAGTTTAGATCAGAGGTACCATGTATGTTTTTTATTATCTAGTTTTAACTGTCTGATGATCGCAATAAAGCGTGAAACTTCAAGTTACAGTAACAAAATGTGTAGTCTTTGACTCCTCAATTTATATATATATATATATATATATATAATAAGTATAGGTTTATCTAATAGCAGACAAAATAGTGCTCAATGTCAACATTTGGCAGAGCGGTAAATGATAATAATGGTGATAGATCAAAGAAAACACATTCTTTACTGTAACTCCAAGTTTCACGCTGAAACGCGTGAAACTTGGAGTTACAGTAAAGAATGTGTTTTTCTTTGATCTATCACCATTATTATCATATATATATATATATATATACTAGCAATGAGTGTAGTCCATTATGGACCTTCTATGATAAAACTTTCAGATCACTTATAATTAAACAATTGACTAAGCTGACTATCGCTGTATAACACGGAGTATGAACTCTGGAGGAGAACATGAGACACAATACGCATTGAAACGATGTAGCATTAATCAATACATCTTAATCATTCCTTTAATAAAAATTTAATTTATTTCACATCAATTGAGTCGATTGAAATGTATAATTTAACGTAGCTATCTCTACATAGAAAAACTTTATTTTATGTGCTGAAAGGAAACCAGAACACATTAATTATTATGAATTACAAATATTCAGTCAAATTTCGAAATATGAAACTATCCATAAAAAATCACTTCAAATCCGATCCGATCCGAAGACCTAAATTATTAACCCGAATCTGACCCGATACGATCAAATCGCGTTCGGTTCGGATTGATAAATCTTCATTGCAATACAAACAACACTAATGTGGTGTTCACAAAATAACGCCGTCAAGGTGAGGCCGGTCAAACTCGTGGCATCGCATGTAATATATTCAATATTAAATTAATTTAGCTTCGACAAGACACATGGTCCACTAATTTCTGTTATTAACATGATCAAACGATATCTTTTGTTAATTAACAATGATTTACTGCTTCATATTAAAAATTATAAGAAAAATCGTTGATAAAAATTTTCCGAATGGCGGATTTGAACTGACGACCCTCATATTGTGATGCCAGAGCATTAACCAATGAGCCACTGCCTTACTTATGATTATAGACGCTTTGACTGACGTCATCAACAAACCTACTGCTTCGACAACGTATTATTGAACAAGGCCGACACACGCGCGTGTAATTGAAAATCAAATTATATATATAATCTGAAAATATTATGATATGATAGTATATGAGCCTATATATTTTTAATCTTTGCAATCTCAGCAAGTAGGACTGTGATTTTCATGGCAGTCTGTCAAAATACTAAGAGTTCGTTGAGAATAAGATTTTGTAAGTAAAAAAAAGATGTGAAAAATTGACCTCATAGTGCTTCTTGTTATCAAATTTTCCAGAATAATAGCATCAACATTCTTTTAAAAGGAAATAAAGTTCTATAATAAATCGCTATACTAATTTGATATTGATATCATGTTACATCTTGTTGTCAATATTTCTACGCGCTATTTATAATACATTACAGATGTCGAATGAAAGAAAAGACGATTATGAATAAATTAATTATTTTGATAGAAAAACGAAAACAACTCATTTTGCCAGATTCGTGATATGCATATTTATTCAGAATTTATTGAAACGGACGCGATGGTTTATAGAGTGGAAATGTTTAGTGTAGCTTCAAAGATATAAAATACCACAGCCGATGGTAATATTTAAATGCTCATGTTATGATGTCTGATGAAAAGGATAATTTACTATGTAGAAAATGAATCTACTTTACCTTGCATTTGATCGCGATATGAAATGATCATTTTTGTCAGAATTGTTTCGAATAAAAGACGTCAATCTTTATTTTATTCTTATCGGGCTTACATTCTCCTTCGATAAAATATGGTTGTTAACTTATTATTGATTGGTGTATTAACTCAGAGAACCCGCTATTATGTATTTAAATGTTGTTCGGAGATTATGCCGCTCGTATAGTTTTTATTTGGATCTCATTTGGAAAATGGTAAGTTGTATTTTAATAAATATTGTTTGCTATGATCGATTATTTCATGCAACCTTTTCGCTTTTTATTTTTGTAACACAAGGTTTGTTACACTCATCCAAACTGTATTAACTATTTAAAAGTGTTTTTAAATTATGTTTTTGTGCTTTTAAATTCAAAGCAAAATTTTTGAACGCTGAAAATATTATAATTATTATTGTTTATCACAAATCATACGCTCAATTCAATTTAACTTTGTTAAATTTGATATACCTTAAATTTTTCTTTATTAAATGTTGATCAACGATAATAACAAGACACCGCTATTTTTATTCTCGAAACTGTAGTAACATACTGTGTCTTATTCGTATAGCAAGTCAACAAAATGAAATTTTAATTTTAATCGATGCCTATAATTCCTTCATTAATTATGGAAGCAAAATCTGAAAATAAATGCCTGCCCGCTCAAATCCAAATGATTCATGTTTTTATATTAAATAATAAATTATAGAAATACTTTTGTGCAATGCCTTGATTGATTCTAAACTCTGTAATTTTAGACTGTAGACAGATAATCTCTTCGAACTTTGAATATTTTTCGAATTAGTCGAACGCCAACGTCATTTTGAAAATTCTTGCAAGTTAATTTGTTTTTATGCCCCGCGATAGATTGTTCATTTCAAAACAGATTGTTTGCTCAGTGTTCTCACAAATTATATATCAAAATAGCCTTTTTAAAAGTGAAATGTTTTATATCTCGATTTTGATAAAAGTAATGAATGGCATTTTGTTTCATTAATAAATTAAATTAAGACCTAAAGTCTCTTTAATTTTCATAGCGTTTGTGCCGCGCTATATGTATTGCTGATATCAACACTACATGAAATAGGTCTACGTTTCTTTGATTTCAAAAAAATATTTTGTTTGGCCTAGTTATACTGGTAATTCAATGTAATTCAGTATTTGGTATTGTTTTAATTATCATAAAACTGATTCATTTTCAAGTTTCACTTGCTCAAACAATTTACACGCAGCTTTTAAATTCAAAGCAAAATATTTTTGTTCTGGAGAATTCAATTTGAAGTCGATTTGGCTGCCCGCTAGATTATCGACCTATGAAATTTTTCAAAATCTCTGAATTTTTTAATGTAATGATATCAAATAAAATATCAGATGAAGTATATTATTTTAAAACAACGTCATAGACCCATACTTTTCATACAACAAATTTGTTACTGTACACGGTTATCTCGACACAAATGTTTGCATAATTTCCCGACAACGGATTATCCGAATTATATCAACCAGTAAGACGTACATAAGTCGCGGACAGACACAGAAATATAGTGATATATAAACAGACAGTATTATGTATACTAGCTATGAGTGTGGTCCATTATGGACCTTCTATGATAAAACTTTCAGATGACTTATAATTAAATTATTGACTAAGCTGACTATCGCTGTATAATACGGAGTATGAACTCTGGAGGAGAACATGAGACACAAAACGCATTGAAACGATGTAGCATTAATCAATACATCTTAATCATTCCTTTAATAAAAATTTAATTTATTTCACATCAATTGAGTCGATTGAAATGTATAATTTAACGTAGCTATCTCTACATAGAAAAACTTTATTTTATGTGCTGAAAGGAAACCAGAACACATTAATTATTATGAATTACAAATATTCAGTCAAATTTCGAAATATGAAACTATCCATAAAAAATCACTTCAAATCCGATCCGATCCGAAGACCTAAAATATTAACCCGAATCTGACCCGATACGATCAAATCGCGTTCGGTTCGGATTGATAAATCTTCATTGCAATACAAACAACACTAATGTGGTGTTCACAAAATAACGCCGTCAAGGTGAGGCCGGTCAAACTCGTGGCATCGCATGTAATATATTCAATATTAAATTAATTTAGCTTCGACAAGACACATGGTCCACTAATTTCTGTTATTAACATGATCAAACGATATCTTTTGTTAATTAACTATGATTTACTGCTTCATATTAAAAAAAAATAAGAAAAATCGTTGATAAAAATTTTGCGAGTGGTGGATTTGAACTGACGACCCTCATATTGTGATGCCAGAGCATTAACCAATGAGCCACTGTCTCACTTATTAATACAGACGCTTTGACTGAGGTCATCAACAAACCTACTGCTTCGACAACGTATTACTGAACAAGGCGACAGCGCGTGTATTGATTTCAAATTATATATATATTCTGAAAATATTATGATATGATAGTATATGAGCCTATATATTTTTGATCTTTGCAATCTCAGCAAGTATGCCTGTGATTTTCATGGCAGTCTATCAAAATACTAAGAGTTCGTTGAAAATAAAATTTTATAAGTAAAAAGAAGATCTGAAAAATTGGTCTGATAGTGGTTCTTGTTATCAAATTTTCCAGAATAATAGCATCAACATTCTTTTAAAAGGAAATAAAATTCTATAATAAATCGCTATACTAATTCGATATTGATATTATGTTACATCTTGTTGTCAATATTTCTACGCGCTATTGATAATACATTACAGATGTCGAATGAAAGAAAAGATGATTATGAATAAATTAATTATTTTGATAGAAAAACGAAAACAACTCATTTTGCCAGATTCGTGATATGCATATTTATTCAGAATTTATTGAAACGGACGCGAATAGAGTGGAAATGTTTAGTGCAGCTTCAAAGATATAAAATACCACAGCCGATGGTAATATTTAAATGCTCATGTTATGATGTCTGATGAAAAGGATAATTTACTATGTAGAAAATGAATCTACTTTACCTTGCATTTGATCGCGATATGAAATGATCATTTTTGTCAGAATTATTTCGAATAAAAGACGTCAATCTTTATTTTATTCCTATCGGGCTTACATTCTCCTTCGATAAAATATGGTTGTTAACTTATTATTGATTGGTGTATTAACTCAGAGAACCCGCTATTATGTATTTAAATGTTGTTCGGAGATTATGCCGCTCGTATAGTTTTTATTTGGATCTCATTTGGAAAATGGTAAGTTGTATTTTAATAAATATTGTTTGCTATGATCGATTATTTCATGCAACCTTTTCGCTTTTTATTTTTGTAACACAAGGTTTGTTACACTCATCCAAACTGTATTAACTATTTAAAAGTGTTTTTAAATTATGTTTTTGTGCTTTTAAATTCAAAGCAAAATTTTTGAACGCTGAAAATATTATAATTATTATTATTTATCACAAATCATACGCTCAATTCAATTTAACTTTGTTGAATTTGATATACCTGAAATTAACTTTATTAAATGTTGATCAAAGATAATAACAAGACACCGCTATTTTTATTCTCGAAACTGTAGTAACATACTGTGTCTTATTCTTATAGCAAGTCAACAAAATGAAATTTTAATTTTAATCGATGCTTACAATTCGTTCAAAATCTGAAAATACATGGCTGCCTGCTCAAAACCAAATGATTCATGTTTTTATATTAAATAATAAATTATAGAAATACTTTTGTGCAATGCCTTGATTGATTCTAAACTCTATAATTTTAGACTGTAGACAGATAATCTATTCGAACTTTGAATATTTTTCGAATTGATCGAACGCCAACGTCATTTTGAAAATTCTTGCAAGTTAATTTGTTTTTATGCCCCGCGATAGATTATTCATTTCAAAACAGATTGCTTGCTCAGTGTTCTCACAAATTATATATCAAAATAGCCTTTTTAAAAGTGAAATGTTTTGTATCTCGATTTTGGTAAAAGTAATGAACGGCATTTTGTTTCATTAATAAATTAAATTAAGACCTAAAGTCTCTTTAATTTCATAGCGTTTGTGCCGCGCTTAATGTATTGCTGATATCAACACTATATGAAATAGGTCTACGTTTCTTTGATTTCAAAATATATTTTGTCTGGCCTAGTTATACTGGTAATTCAATGTAACTCAGTATTTCGTATTGTTTTAATTATCATAAATCTGATTCAGTTTTAAGTTTCACTTGTTCAAACAATTTACACGCAGCTTTTAAATTCAGAGCAAAATATTTTTGTTCTGGGGATTTCAATTTGAATTCGATTTGGCTGCCCGCTAGATTATCGACCTATGAAATTTTTCAAAATCTCTGAATTTTTTAATGCAAGGATATCAAATAAAATATCAGATGAAGTATATTATTTTAAAACAACGTCATAGACCCATACTTTTCATACAACAAATTTGTTACTGTACACGGTTATCTCGACACAAATGTTTGCATAATTTCCCGGCAACGGATTATCCGTATTATATCGCCAGTAAGACGTACATAAGTCGCGGACAGACACAGAAATATAGTGATATATAAACAGACAGTATTATGTATATAAGTGATAAGTGATATATATATATATACTAGCAATGAGTGTAGTCCATAATGGACCTTCTATGATAAAACTTTCAGATCACTTATAATTAAACAATTGACTAAGCTTTCTACCGCTGTATAATACGGAGTATGAACTTTGGAGGAGAACATGAGACACAATACGCATTGAAACGATGTAGCATTAATCAATACATCTTAATCATTCCTTTAATAAAAATTTAATTTATTTCACATCAATTGAGTCGATTGAAATGTATAATTTAACGTAGCTTTGTCTACATAGAAAAACTTTATTTTATGTAGTGTTGAAAGGAAGCCAGAACACATTAATTATTATAAATTACAAATACTCAGTCAAATTTCGAAATCTGAAACTATCCATAAAAAATCACTTCAAATCCGATCAGATCCGAAGACCTAAAATATTAACCCGAATCTGACCCGACACGATCGGATCGCGTTCGGTTCGAATTCATAAATCTTTATTGCAATATATACAACACTAATGTGGTGTTCACAAAATAACGCCGTCAAGGTGTGGCCGGTCAAACTCGTGGCATTGCATGCAATATATTCAGTATTAAATTAATTTAGCTTCGACAAGACACATGGTCCACTAATTTCTGTTATTAACATGATCAAACGATATCTTTTGTTAATTAACAATGATTTACTGCTTCATATTAAAAAAAAATCAGAAAAATCGTTGATAAAAACTGCCGAATGGCGGATTTGAACTTACGACCCTAATATTGTAATACCAGAGCATTAACCAATGAGCCAACCCCTTACTTACTGTTGTACGCGCCTTGACTGTACTAATCAACAAACCTATTGCTTCGACATCGTATTACTGAACAAGGCGACAGCGCGTGTATTGATTTCAAACTATATATATAATCTGATAATATTATGATATGATAGTATATGAGCCTATATATTTTTGATCTTTGCAATCTCAGCAAGTAGGTCTGTGATTTTCATGGCAGTCTATCAAAATACTAAGAGTTCGTTGAAAATAAAATTTTAAAAGTAAACAAAAGATGTGAAATGTTGACCTCATAGTGCTTCTTGTTATCAAATTTTCCAGACTAATAGCATCAACATTCTTTTAAAAGGAAATGAAATTCTATAATAAATCGCTATACTAATTCGATATTGATATTATGTTACATCTTGTTGTCAATATTTCTACGCGCTATTTATAAAACATTACAGATGTCGAATGAAAGGAAAGACGATTATGAATAAATTAATTGTTTTGATAGAAAAACGAAAACAACTCATTTTGCCAGATTCGTGATATGCATATTTATTCAGAATTTATTGAAACGGACGCGATGGTTTATAGAGTGGAAATGTTTAGTGCAGCTTCAAAGATATAAAATACCATAGCCGATGGTAATATTTAAATGCTCATGTTATGATGTCTGACGAAAAGGATAATTTACTATGTAGAAAATGAATCTACTTTACCATGCATTTGATCACGATATGAAATGATCATTTTTGTCAGAATTATTTCGAATAAAAGACAATCTTTATTTTATTCTTATCGGGCGTACATTCTCCTTCGATAAAATATGGTTGTTAACTTATTATTGATTGGTGTATTAACTCAGAGAACCCGCTATTATGTATTTAAATGTTGTTCGGAGATTATGCCGCTCGTATAGTTTTTATTTGGATCTCATTTGGAAAATGGTAAGTTGTATTTTAATAAATATTGTTTGCTATGATCGATTATTTCGTGCAACCTTTTCACTTTTTATTTTTGTAACACAAGGTTTGTTACACTCATCCAAACTGTATTAACTATTTAAAAATGTTTTTGAATTATGTTTTTGTGCTTTTAAATTCAAAGCAAAATTTTTGAACGCTGAAAATATTGTAATTATTATTATTTATCACAAATCCTACGCTCAATTCAATTTAACTTTGTTAAATTTGATATACCTGAAATTAACTTTATTAAATGTTGATCAAAGATAATAACAAGACATCGCTATTTTTATTCTCGAAACTGTAGTAACATACTGTGTCTTATTCGTATAGCAAGTCAACAAAATGAAATTTTAATATTAATCGATGCCTATAATTCCTTCGTTAATTATGGAAACAAAATCTGAAAATAAAAGCCTTGCTGCTTAAAACCAAATGATTCGTTTTTTTATATTAAATAATAAATTATAAAAATACTTCTGTGCAATGCCTTGATTAATTCTAAACTCTATAATTTTAGACTGTAGACAGATAATCTCTTCGAACTTTGAATATTTTTCGAAATAGTCGAACGCCAACGTCAATTTGAAAATTCTTGCAAATTAATTTGTTTTTAAGCCCCGCGATAGATTATTCATTTCAAAACAGATTGTTTGCTCAGTGTTCTCACAAATTATGTATCAAAATAGCCTTTTTAAAAGTGAAATGTTTTATATCTCGATTTTGAGAAAAGTAATGAACGGCATTTTGTTTCATTAATAAATTAAATTAAGACCTCAAGTCTCTTTAATTTCATAGCGTTTGTGCCGCGCTATATGTATTGCTGATATCAACACTATACATGAAATATGTCTACGTTTCTTTGATTTCAAAACATATTTTGTCTGGCCTAGTTATACTGGTAATTCAATGTAATTCAGTATTTCGTATTGTTTTAATTATCATAAAACTGATTCAGTTTCAAGTTTCACTTGTTCAAACAATTTACACGCAGCTTTTAAATTCAAAGCAAAATATTTTTGTTCTGGAGAATTCAATTTGAAGTCGATTTGGCTGCCCGCTAGATTATCGACCTATGAAATTTTTCAAAATCTCTGAATTTTTTAATGTAATGATATCAAATAAAATATCAGATGAAGTATATTATTTTAAAACAACGTCATAGACCCATACTTTTCATACAACAAATTTGTTACTGTACACGGTTATCTCGACACAAATGTTTGCATAATTTCCCGACAACGGATTATCCGTATTATTTCGCCAGTAAGACGTACATAAGTCGCGGACAGACACAGAAATATAGTGATATATAAACAGACAGTATTATGTATATAAGTGATAGCAGCAGACAAGTACATGTTTCTGGCCATTAGCCTTCATCAGTACTGCTCAGTGAGCGAACAAGGAACTGACTTCAGTATATAACCTAAGTCAAGATGAGTTATAAATGTGGTGAAAAAAATTCATTCCATGAAAAAAACATCTGTGCCATACCAGAGTGCTCAAACTACTGAAGTAGTGGGCAATGCATATCGCAAATAGTATAGACACATCCCAAGTCGATAGTGCTCAAAATTGCGCATGCGCAATTGAGACATACATAGCAGCAGACAAGTACATGTTTCTGGCCATTAGCCTTCATCAGTACTGCTCAGTGAGCGAACAAGGAACTGACTTCAGTATATAACCTAAGTCAAGATGAGTTATAAATGTGGTGAAATCAATTTGAGTGCTCAATGCTAAAAGCAGAGCGATATAAATAGTAGATCAAAGATCACGAGTTTATTCCGTCTATCAATTAGTTCAAATAGTTCCGGAATAAACTCGTGATCTTTGATCTACTATTTATATATATATATATATATAATAATAATAATGTTGATTTAATAAATAAATAAATTTATTTATTAAGAGCAAAACATCAATATAATGCTCAATACTGGAAAGTAGAGCTATATAGATATAAAATAAGAAATGAGACGTTTTCTCCGTTACTCGAAGTTTCGCGCTGTAGCTCTCCTCCGACGATTTTATTCATATAAAAAACATTTCTAAATTCACCAATTCACCGTCTGAGGACTTAGAGTAACGGAGAAAACGTCTCATTTCTTATTTTATATCTATATATTTATAATATAGCAGCAGACAAGTACATGTGTCTGGCCATTAGCCTTCATCAGTACTGCTCAGTGAGCGAACAAGGAACTGACTTCAGTATACACCTAAGTCAAGTTATATATAATTATTACTGTAAATGAAGAACCTCAACTTTGATTGACATACTATACAGTACATAAGTATATTGAATATCTACATTTTTTGTTATAAATTCTGTTATTGATACCTTTTGCTGAAGTATGACTTCATTAATCTCTTAATAGACGTAATAGACGGCATAACATGCACATACATCTAAAGTGGTGTCAACTAATGGTAGTAGCACTATCAATGATAGTTTCATCTTCATTATTTTGAAATTGCTTCTTGAGTATATGAAATTGCTTCAGTCATTTTATTCCATACGTATTTTTGCATTCGCTATTTCATGTTGTTGTTTTGTTAGGCTGATTCCTTTTCATTTACTTTTGTCCTGAACTAGGATGTGGAATTTCAAAGGAAGCACCTCTCAATTACAAATAGCCTTCAAAATAACTTCTGGAAGACTCGATCTGACACCTTACCGACCCAGCAATTCGAAAGAAAAGATGTCATTCCATTTGGAGCAATAGCAAACAAGATTTAAATAGCGTTATCTTTTAAGCTGTGACTATTTGACCGGCAGCCACAGCCATTAATGATACGAGCGCATGCGTATCATGAGCGTAACTTACAAACATTTTGGAATAAAAGTAATGAAAATAAATTTGAAATTTGAAACAAATTGGACTCGAGCCAGCATGACATGCACAACTGACGAGAGCTCATGAAACAGAAATGAATTTAACCTCGACCGTGTGGTTATCACGTGACCTGACTCTAACCCTAACCCTAAACGGGTGGTTATCACGTGATAGGACCTTAAACCTAACTCTAACCCTGAGACGGGAGACACGTGATCGAGCGAATGACGTAATTGACTATCTGTGCACGCTCAGTTGAATCCGTAATAGCTTCGACTCCTGATCAAATAGACACTTCGTATGTTTTATTATAGTATAACAATGTTACATAAGATCTTCTGATATCTCAGTAAATATTTTAATGAAGTCAATATTTCATATTAGTTTTGGGTAGTTTTCAATAGAAACACGAAAAGATCACCTGACAGTGTCTACATCCGACCAGACGATTTGAACTGATGTGCCAAGAATTTTATAATAGTATTGAGTATTTGAGACACAGAACTAAGACTTACACACATGTATCTGCCAATCTTTCATTTCTTATGCCTTGAAGAAGCTTTATAAGGCACAACAGCAATTTTTCTTTTAAAGATGAATTTTCCATTTGGTCTTGATTATTTTTGTAGAAATTCAAATAGGAGTACCTAGTATTGTTCTTAGTGGCGTAGACCTAATTACCCTTCCAATGTATATCAAACGTATATATCCTCGTGATCATTTTTGCTAGTGTGAATCAAATCATCAAAGGTTTGCTTGAAGGTCATGATTGCTCTGATTGTTGTAATTGGGATTTCATGACTTAGTTTACCTTCGAAAAACGTGAACAAAGCAAACATGAGAGTATATTGCAGGAATCTAACTTTGTTGTTAAACTTTATATTTTCATTTTTGATCCACTAATACCTCGAATTAGAGCGTTCATCATCCGTTGAAAATGGAACAGACGAAAAGGAGCAACGAAATCACATTCCCTATGAATCGTACCATGTTTGAAAAATTGTGGAATTCCACATATTTTTAGTCTGTAGTACTGTTACCGTAATATACATATACAACTGCAGATATACGCATGTTTAACTTTATGACTATTATAGAAATGTCAAAAGTGAATAAAACAATTGAAAATAAGTAAATAGAACGACAGAAAACACAAAAATGTGCGGCATGTTTATTTTCTTTGGTTAAATGTTTTGGGCAGGATGTTTTGGAATGCATTTGGCAGGAAATATTATCCCGGCTCATCACCAGACTTCTCTGCGAAATTGAAATCATGTACTCAGTTATTATTTTACTCGTATCTTTTACTTATTTTTTATAGACAACTCTCGTTTTTGGTATAAATTTGAATATATTTTTGAATTTGTTATTATTATTATTATTATTGTTATTATTATTATTATTATTATTATTATTATTATTATTATTATTATTATTATTATTATTATTATTATTATTATTATTATTATTATTATTATTATTATTATTATTATTATTATTATTATTATTATTATTATTATTATTATTATTATTATTATTATTATTATTATTATTATTATTATTATTATTATTATTATTATTATTATTATTATTATTATTATTATTATTATTATTATTATTATTATTATTATTATTATTATTATTATTATTATTATTATTATTATTATTATTATTATTATTATTATTATTATTATTATTATTATTATTATTATTATTATTATTATTATTATTATTATTATTATTATTATTATTATTATTATTATTATTATTATTATTATTATTATTATTATTATTATTATTATTATTATTATTATTATTATTATTATTATTATTATTATTATTATTATTATTATTATTATTATTATTATTATTATTATTATTATTATTATTATTATTATTATTATTATCATTATTATTATTTATTTTTATATTCGAACAAAAATACATCAAACAAACATTTTATTAAAGACAGCCTTTGCATATTTTTGTCTTGAAATCTGACCCAGAATTCAATCTTTTTCATGATACACGACCCGAATTTGTGTCTCCTTTGCATACATGCACGATTTTGTAACACTATTTTGTAAAGCGGTCATGGAAGCATCTCTGCTATGGTATTTATCAACTAACTGGCTTGGAAAGTTACAAGAGCAATTGAGGTGGACGCCGTAAGGGCATTTGATGCTAGACCATTGTTACCATGAAAATTAATCCACTTGCTACCAGCGTGAGCGCATCATACGAATTGTGGCGGAAGACAGAGTTGTTGAAAACTAAATTGAACTGATCAATATTTCATGTTGATGTTTACATGATAAAAGGATACTGGAGATGGGAAGAAAGGGAAGAGATTTTTCAGCATTCGGAATATAAATTATCACCGAAACAAAATGAAATCATAACACCAGATGAATCCTAGTTTTTAATATGGATACTTTGAACATTGACTCATTGTCGAAGTTTGAAAAAAATATGTTTGTAAACACATTGGCTTCGTCTGAAAATAGTACATACAGATGTATGTTTTATATTGCATTGTTTTTCTATAGCATTTATACAAGTAAATTGTAAAAGTTAGAATCATACAGTATTAATAATTTGATTGTTCATTTAAAAGTACATTTTATTCAAGTTGATTTGATTTGAGTCAAAATTGTCAGATAATCGGACTGTGACTCCCATTCCACTATTTATATGTGAGCTACTTAATTTCGCGTATCGACGTGGTGGGATGCACTTCCACCTACCAATGTTTGGAAGTATTGAGATTTATTCAAAACTGAAGTTTAGAAACAAGACTATTTATTTTGTAGAGCTTTCTCTAGGGTCTTTCCATAGCAATAGCCACGTGGAAAATGCTCTGATGCAAGCGCTGACGTCACTTTCAAAACGTTAGCCTCGTTTCTTGTAATAAAAACAAAGCAAAGCTCGCTGGTCATTCTAAGTTCTTCAATCTATAGGTTTAAATGACGTTTCATTTTCGTTGATGCAAAATGTCAATGGTCTTAACTAACGAAGGCATAACTTGACTTTTTCAATAAACTGCTTAAAGTTTTGTTCTGTTGTAATATTCAAGGCTAGATATTATCTGATTGTAATAATTGTAGTTGTATATCATCGCTTTTATACCAGATGTTTCTTTATTTGATATGTGTAATAAAGTTTCGAGTCGTCAGTAATACGCAAACAAGTTTAAACCAGCTTAATCTAGTTTAAAAAAAATTATCCTGGTTTGCGTATCATATGAGTTTAGATTTAATGACCATGTAGGATAAGTCATTTACAGATGCGTTAAATAAAAAAGGACCGTAGATTTTTGTAGACCTTGTTGTAATGTTTCCGTTGCTGTTTGAGTGTATGTTGTTTGAGTTTGAGTATTGAATGTGTCTTTTACCAATACTGTCATGGCCTCGTCATCGTTTTGAGGAACCGTGACTGTGAGAATTACATTCATGTTCGGAGGAGAGTGACGTCACAGTCTGCTGGGAATTTTCGCAAAATATACCCAATAGTGCAGCGTAATCGTCCCTACCGTCTTCGTTGCGTATTCGTTGTGAAATCAGAAAGTACCTATTTTCTCAGAGCGTAAGAAATGCCATTGTCTATATTATTAATCAGCCTTACAAGCTAAACCTCATGGGGATCATAGTAGACAACTATATTTATCTTAACAGGAAGAAAATTCCTGCAAGATAAATAATATTCTAAGAACATATACGCAAATAACATATAATAGAAAAAAACGCATGGCACAAGATAGCTGGCGATGACTTCCGCAACATAATTCATGGTTTTGGTTCAGTAATGTGATTAGTGTCTAATTTTTTCCATCTCTGGGAACATTTTGCATCGATTTTTTCATGTCAATATAATTCAGTATGAACAATAAGTTACTCTGTCACTCTGTCACAAGCAATGTACATGGCCTTCGAGATTGCAGTATTATATAAACTGTTTTGAAATTGTTCAGCAATCATTAAAAATGATTTGCATATCTATATATATTCTAAGCCCAGTTCCTCAGTCAACATCATACTTACTGCATACGAGGAGTGTGACAGATGTAGTCTGTTGAGGAAATCCTGAAACACTTGCTGTTACTGAAATAGTTTTTCCGTCGTCAGAGATAGTCGGATTGTAAATGAGAGATGAACTTCTGCCAATCGATACTCCATCAAGAAAATACTCAAATGTTGCTTTTGGATAGCTATTGGCTCTACTTGAGAAAATAACAGGTAAACCAACTCTTGCCTTGCCATTAAAATTAAACCTCAGCGGATCGAAATAATCTGAAATGAATAGATATATCCAAATGAAAAGTTGACATGATTATTATATGACTATTGGCATAATCAACAGGTAACCGCATAGTTAATTGGCAACACATAGCTTGACAAAGTCTCATTACAATCTAACTGCTCAATTCAGCTCTATAGGTCGTAAATGAGGCAGAGAGAACAGCAAACATTATCCTGCCGTATATTTAAGAAAGTTTACCTCATAAGGCCACTGAAGGTTACCAATTACAACATAACATCTGTCATCCTTACCTGATCAATAGCTTTGCAACCTCTATTATTAAAATTTTTATTCTCGTCTCAATATAATTCAGATTCGTTTATTGCAAATTACACCTATGTCAACACTACTGTAACTGAAAGCTTTTGATCAGAGTTGCTAGTCAATTGTAGACGAAGAATTGGTATTTTCTCAGAAAACAAGCGTGCTATTTACATATCAAGGAGCTTCACCTTCATTATGCGATTTACCAATTTTTGTTCTCAAATTTCCAGAATTATTAGCTAGAAATTTGTATTGGGTATTGGTGTCACCACTGCATCCCCCGTAATTTCCTGCCAATATTCAAGTTTAATAATTGAAAATTCTGAAGTTATATATTACAGTATCTTTAGAGTGGTATTGTTTTGTCAACTTGAAAACAATGGCGAATAGAAACTATATGAATACATTGTAATCTAATGTACTTACGTTTGCAATCACTAAGTTTGCATGATTTGCTCTCTGTTGACTCAATCCCGCTTGAAGTTACTAGCTGAATAAGGTTATTGGGAAAGCATAACAACCGTCTTGTTTTTACTGATGTACCACATGTGGCACTGCATACGCTCCAACCACTAATCGGATTGCAGCATTCTATATGATTAAAAAGCAGTAGACTGATTAAAAATGAAAAAGAGCAACAAATAATAGTCTTACACTTGCTAATATACAGCAGTGCGGTAAATAATAAGAATAATAGAGACAAGAGAGATACATCATTTTTGCTTTTGGCAAAGATTATTATTATATAAATATATGCATGATAATAAAATGTAGATGATGAAAGAGTCAAAGAATAAACAGCTATTTAAATTTCACAATTTTTTGAACTCTTCGGGTAGCTTTTTCAAATTTTTGCGTAATATTAACAGGATTGTTGAAACTTTTGAGTACTTCACCTTCTTTCACAGTAAGACGCCCCTGATAATTCAGAGCTGATGTTACGATCCCTCTGCATTGGGTTACAAACAATCCCTGATAAATAATACTAATGCGTACCTGGACAAAACTGCCTTTGGGTTATAGGAACAGGTGGTATGTTGAAGCTGTTTCTACCAAAAGATGGATTCCAGCTGACACAGAAGCTTTGCCTACTTTTATACTGATATCCACATCTTCCAATGCAGTTTCCCCACGTGCTCCAATTGTTCCATACCAGACAATCTGAATGTAAAACAAACATAATTAATGTTTCTTCTATTTAAATGTTTTACCACAAACAATCTCTTGTTACAAGCTTACAAGACCTACGAAAAACCTTCAGTCTAACCAAATTCTCCAATGTGGAATCCCCATTTGTTAAAAGACATTACTATCATTGAGAATGTTCGAAAGCGTTTTACGAAACTTCTTTGCTATTTATCTGGTAAAGATATTGAAAATTACAAAGACAGTTTTCTTAAGCTCAACTTAGAAACTCGGAGATTGAAGTGCGACCAGCACATGGTCTTCAAAATATTAATGAAATTGTGGACTTTCCAAAGGATTAATTATTTTCTATGATAACAATAAATTTAACATGCGTGGAAATTCCAAAAAACGTAAAGCTAAAGCAATACAGCATGGTTAACGCATCATTTTATACATTCATCAACCGGATCATTCTGGTGTGGAACTCTTTACCAAAGGAATTAGTTAGTGCAACATTACTTGAAATTTTCAAAGTTAGTTTAAATAGCATTTCATTAGCACAATTTTTAAAATTTATTTAGACTGTATGTAAGTGTAATCAATGTGTCCTCTATTTCCCTGTCAAATTTCAATTGACAAATTTATCATTCATTCATAATAGACAACGTCGTTATACATTAAAACCGTCTAGATGGCTATGCAATAATATATATATCGTTCAAATTGCTTTCATCTATTTCATATATCTTTGAAACGCATTCTACTAATCATTGATCTAAAACTACCGAGCACATTGTTAGCAGCCATTAAAACGAATGAAATATATGTTAATAAATCTTCCATTTGCATAATAATCTATTGGATTACTATAAACCATTGAATATTTGGTCGAAATGCTGAAACAAAAAGATATGATATTGATATGACGCAATTTGTCACATTTTATACAATATCTTTTCGCTTAATAAGTTTAATAAGAAGACAAATGATAGAATAGACACAATTTTGCGACGTTTCATCATTATGCTAAAATGACATTCTCAAGCAAATAGAAGTAAAAGGATAGATAGTTGAAATACATGAATATTTAGATGTTGTGATTTTGCTAAATTACAAAATGCGATAACAACTTCAAAAAATGCAATAAAATCCAAAAAACAGCAACATTTGTGAAGTTAAAACACATAAATAATCATGTATTTTAAGTTTCTATACTTTTAATTTTATTCCCTTGAAATTCTCGTATTAGTATACAATAATGAATGTCGAAAAATTATTGGTCTATTCTATGGCTTGTCTTCTTAAGCCCTACCGGGTTAAAAGAACGCAACATTTTCACAATATTTGCTTAACATCGATGTAGGGCTCGTGAAAAGCTCTTTTTGGTTCACTTAGCCACCCCTTACAACATCTGCTCTACACGTGCTCTACACGAATCAACATTGTAGAGTGGAAGTTGAGCAAATGTTGCGTTCATTTATCCACTCGCAAATACTCAACATCGTCGAGAAAACGTGTTGAGCTGTTTTGAGAATGACTTCAATGATGATAAAAAATTTAGCGCAACATTTACTGTTCTCGGCCGTGTAATAGAGCAGACGTTGCGTGGGGTGGTTAAATCAGCCCAACAAGTGCACTACATGAGCTCTACCTATGTATTGCTCAATTCCAATTGATGGCAAGAGTTTTCATGATTGGTTAACAATGACGCATGCTGATGAAGTATTTAACAGTGTACTCTATTGTACGCTCATCAAAATGGGTATAAAATAAATATCGCTTTTTACATTTTACTTGGTCATGATTTGATTTAAATCGCTTTTCATAAATACTTTTGAAAGCACCCATGGCTGTTATTCATATCTGCTTACATATCCTTTACAAAACGAGCAAAAACATTAAGTAGAACGCGAATTGATGAAATGATGGGTCGATTTAGCCATCCCACGCAACATCTGCTTTACATTTGCTCTTCCCAAGCTCAACATTGTAGAGCGCAAGTTGAGCAGATATTGGATGAGGTGGGTAAATGAACCCAAAACGTGCTCATTCAAATGTTGCGTTCATTTAACCTGGGCTTTATCAAACTTATTCAAAATGAAGAAAATATTAGCAAGAATAATTGGTATTACTAAAAATGTTTAGTATTGTATCATTACTACTATATATAGACGTCTACGGGCAGGCTAGCTATATATTTGCGTGTTCTATGGCATTTAATTCTTTTCATTTCAGAACTCTAATGGGTCATACGCTTTTTTTCAACATAAATCTTAGTTAATAAATTCTTGAGATGTAATAACCCGCAATGATTTCCATTGTGCAAAGTCATTCATGTTTCATACATTCATACAAATGTATTCCTTTCAAAAACAAATGATTTCATTTTATACTCAAAGAAATGATTATAAATGTGAGTCAGTATAGAAGTGAGTCAGTTTAAAACGTTTGACACTGTTCAGAGAGACAAAATGATTGATATTTTAAAAGAAATACTTCAAAATGATGAAATACAAATCGTGAAAATACTGATTGAAGATGTAATCTTGAAAGAATAATGATAAGATAGGTGAAGATATAAATAGCAACGTGAGCGTACCGCAAGGAGAAGAAACCCATAATCAATCGATAATCCATCAAATATTCATGATCACTCATATACCCAAGAAATAAATAATAGACTAATCTTAGACCAGCAGTATACTGATGATATTAGCTACATTACAAATAACCAACAAGATGCTGAAACATTGAAAAGAGAAGTACCAGGTGCTCTAAAAACCTATAGTTTACAAGTAAACAATGCCACAACCGAAGAATACCTATCAAAAGAGGGACAGGTTCAAAAGAATGGAAAACTTGTAAACGCTTGGATAGCTTACTAGTTACAAATAAAGATATAAATAGAAAAACATTTTAGCAAATAATGCATATAAACAACTTAAATATCTATTCGAAACAAAAATGTTAATATAAAAACAAAGATCAGGATATTAAGACACACGTAGAAAGTATTTTTTCTATAATTGTGAGCTATGGACAAATAATAGTAACCATACTAATCAAATAGACATCCTTCAAAGGAAATTGTTACGAAGAAATTTAAATGTAACATGGGAAGACAAAATAGAAAATAAAATACTGTATAAAATGACATACCAGATGCCATGGAGTATCGAGGTAAAATAAAGACGCTCAAGTTGGTAAGGCCATTTGAGAAGACTATCCCAATGATACGGGTGCACGAAAGGCCTTGTTCGAAGCAGAGAAATTCTGTCCTAAGCCACGAGGAGGATACAAGTTCACATGGCTGAAAACCATTGAAAATGATTTAAGAGCTTTAACCATTGAGATATGTAAAAGAAATGCGAATACTGGTGAAATAATAAAACATTAACTATCCTCATTTGAGATTAAAGAACTAACACATGAACGAAAAACATGGCAGATGATGTCCTGGTGATGAGAAAGCATGATACATGCATACATATTATATGTAACATATATAAAGAAGTCATTGTTACTTGTTAGATTCAAATTCAGATTATTTTTTGAAATATTTTGTTCACAATTATTGATCATAGATCACAAATCACAAACAATCATCATACATAAACAAACTTTGATGTATCTTCTTGCACTCTCGTAGCTTTTTGGACTTTGACATCTCAAGTAAAACAATTCAAATCGTGTGCTAAAATTTAATGCAATAATAGGGATACAGTTGTAGAGATACGCGTTGCAATAGGGTAACCATTTAAAACTAACCCATTAATACACTTCTGATTCACCATTACATATAACGTAAAAATAATGAACTAGTCCTTTCAGAAGCAAATAAAAATCTTCCTTTGTCCTGTTGACAATATATGACTAAATCTCAATTATCAAATATTAATATTCCATAATAAATCTGACATTGAATTGCGGTTCTGTCCGATATTTCTGCGTTTATTGACACTAACTCGAATTCAAAGATACGCTATTACACAGAAAATATGAACATTTAACATAAATTTGAAGCAATTTGAAATATGGAATCCACTAGAAAAGCATTGAGTAACCCTAAAAAAAAATTCAACAGGCGTCCACTGCAGAAAATGTTTTTCAATTGCAACGACACAACAAATATTGCGATCAAATTGAAAACAATAATTGATCGACCTCAAAATTGTGGGGCGTGGCAATTTTTTGGTCCATTTCTTTCCTTTCCTCTTTTTGCACACTTGCCGCATGTAGCCGAGATTTGCGTAATTTCTCAATTTTTTTCTGAAAATGTTAGTATTTAAAAAATCTCTGAAAACCCACAAAAAGGCCAGAAAAAGCCACATTTTGATGAAAAGCAAATGCTAAATTTTCAAGTCACTCAATTTTTTAAAAAGCTAGCATCGTGAAATATGGATTTAAAAAAGCAAATTTACTAACTCTGGCAGACAAATACAGAGATAACTCTACCAGTTTACATTTAAAAGTTAGACTTGCAGAATGCAGATTGCATCTACAATATAAAATTATAGTCTCGTTTTACCCTAGGTCAATTATCATTGATGATTATAGAAATGATTAATAGCATTGGTAATTGTCTCTTTGCAATTTAAGTAAGTTACTGCGCCTTCAGTTTCAAAAAGTTGATAGTCAGACAAGGAAAAAAAATATTACCAATATTATTACAAACGAAACTGAATTATGATTCAAATTAATTGTTGATGAAAAATGTATATCTATCTTCTCGAAATATTGTTGATTATATGAACGTGTCAAATAACGAAATCCTGAACGCAACATTGAACTTCTTTGCCTCACTACATAATTGATAATTTGTATAAACAGATAGCTCAGTCGAGTTTTTGTTGTTTCAGTTCGAATAGAAGTTGAGATTCACTGAGAAGTAGAACAAAGAGAACAATAGTCTATTTAATAGCCAACATAGATATAGTATTTCATTCAACCTAGAAAAACAAATCTGAAGTTGACTTATAATGTATGTATATGTTTACTTAACCATGTAAATTATTTAATAATTATAACGAGATCGACGTTAGTAAGTTCACACGAAAAGGTTAATCCCTGAAGCAATCAATGCCTACTTATTTGGGAAACCTGTAGGTTTTTGAAATGATTAATTGAATATTATAATTAGATTATTTATAAAACAAGTTGTGGCATTTATAGGAAGCAACATGGTAGTTATCGTAGAGTCAATCCCTATCAACCTCTATTTAAAAACCTTCAACACTAATTCCCAGCAAGAATATCTTAGCGTCGAATCACATACCTTGAAAAAAAAGTTTTCAAACATTTTCATCCCGCTTTTGAATCAACATAACAAGCTATTATCCACGAGTTAGCTGGCTCTACTGTTTGACTAAACTTAGTACAAGTTTTCAAATTTTAGAGAGTCTGCTAGCAGGCTAGCCCAGTACAAAAGGTATAAAATTGAATTCTTCCCATACTTCCCTAAAAGAAATTTCAATTTCCCCAAATGGTGTTCTAGAAATCAAAATAAATTTCATTTTTCGATAGCAAACACTTCGTAGCAAGAAAGATAATCCATATAAGTCAATTCATCAAGGAGATTGGTTCTAATAAAATCCAAATACATAGTTAATAAAATCTTATATCCAGCACAACTAGTATGTTACGTGTTAAAGATGCATATTGTTAGGGGGATCCTGATGAAGTATTTTGACCAATTCATGATTACCAACCATCTACAGATTTCCTTTAATTAGAATTACAGCTGTTTGCTAACCCAACATGTTGGGATACATTTGAAAAAGAATTAAATATGATTTTTTGAAGCAATTGGAATATATCATCTAAAGCCAGACTTTGCAAAGTCCGGGTCTTTCTATCATCTAAACAGAGATTTATGGAATGCCCGGGTAACAAAAGTCCACTTTCATTTCACGGCGATACGGCCTGTAAATATTGGCCACCACTTGGCTCTGTTTTAGGATAATACCATAGTTTAGTAAAACTATTCAATGAATCTGTTTATAGAAGATCATGTATTTAAAATGTATTATTTACAATAGCGGTGTTAATTCATGTGGAATTTAATTAGATATAAATAACAAAAGTCATTTTGAATGATCTAAATAATAAAAACATATCGATCTGAAGTTAAAGAATCGAATAAGTATATAAAATCCAATTCCAACGAAACACCGATGAGAAATGATTGAGTTACAGCCTTTAATTTAAACAAAATAGATAAATCTAGTCTTGTATAAAACTGATCACCTATCTGAACTTTTCGAAAGTGGCATTTGGAAGACTGTTTAAAACCAGGGCTTTTGCTCTGGTGTAAACGTAGCCTGAGTTTTGCTTAAAGAAATGACCTGAGTTTCCTCTTTACGCGAAACTCAGAGTAACAGAGTAAACTCATCAGCCTTGATCTACTATTTATATTGCTTCTGCATTGAGCACTCGAATTGATGTTTTGCCAACACAATTACTTTATGATATACATATATACATGTTGATTTAATAAATAAATAAATTTAGTGCTCAATACCGGTAAGCAGAGCTGTATAGATATAAAATAAGAAAAGAGACGTTTTCTCCGTTACTCGAAGTTTCGCGCTGTAGCGCTCCACAGACGGTTTTATTCATATAAATAAAACCGTCTGAGGAGCGCTACAGCGCGAAACTTCGAGTAACGGAGAAAACGTCTGTATATATATATATATATATATATCTATATATATATATATATCTATATATACATATATATATATGCTGCTATGTATCTTTCAATTGCGCATTCGCAATTTTGAGCACTATCGACTCGGGATGTGTATATACTATTTGCATTATGCATTGCCCACTACTTCGGTAGTTTGAGCACTCTGGTATGGCACAGATGTTTTTTTCATGTGATGAATTTTTTCGCCACATTGATAACTCATCTTGACTTAAGTGTATACTGAAGTCAGTTCCTTGTTCGCTCACTGAGCAGTACTGATGAAGGCTAATGGCCAGAAACATGTACTTGTCTTCTGCTATATATATATATATAAAGATAGTTAATAAACGAAAAATTCAGACATTCATATTTGCTACTATTAGTTTCACGCCAAGGCGATCATCAGGCAATTTAATCAGTAAAAATGTGTGATGTACATTCTATGGTATATATATAAGCAGCTAATTTTATTGTTAAGTTTTCTATTGTTTACAGATAAATAAAAAGAGTCAATGACAAAAACATAATCAAAACAGCATATAAAGGGAAATCAATTAACAATGACACTCTGTATAAAATAAATAAGAGTACTTTATTAAATTGTAAACAATAGCTGGATTGCACATTGTAAGTTCAAATAGGAAACATCCATGTATATTTTTCACTCCGTCTGAAGATCGCATAAAGCGTGAAACTTTGAGTAACAGAAAAAAATCTGTAGTCATTGATTCTATTTATTTATATATTTCTACTCTATATCTCAAACTTGTACCACAATAGGGTAGAAACTGACCCTACACTCATTGCTAGTACGATTAATAACATTGATATTACTGCTTTATCACATTACTGTACCTTGAGTGTCTATAAGTTGTTGATAAGATAGGGAAACATATATCACCATTGTCACAAATATTTTTACAGGTAAAACTGAATTACCCATATTCAATTTTGTTGAAATATGTCTCTGTCTTCTCGAATTATTGACGATGAAATGAGTATTTTAAATGAACAATCTTAGGATCTATTTGTTGTTTCTTTTCAAATAGAGCTTAGAACGAGTGTTGATCCAATGAGAAGTAAATCAAAGAGAATATAATAGTCTTTTTAATAGCAGACATAGATAGTGAATAGCGATTGAATAAGATTTATATGTGTGGCATAGTTGATGCAAATAGTTTCGATACAGCACAACGCTACTGTGCATATTAGGCGGAAATTCCCTGCAGATTTCGTTCTCCCATATAAACAACGGTATAGATTTTCAAAGTCTACGTTCCTCGAAACAATGAGGAAAAATACATTCCATACCCGCCTATAGAGGACTTGCAGTGGAATGTAGACCCCCGCGACACCGCTGGTGTGAATCATTTCATTCGAAATCAAGTCACTAGAGGGTCAATCGTCTCTTGAAAGCAAATATCACTAATTAAGAATAATCATATATTTTGACCGTAAGTACTGTTTTTGTGGGTGGATAGGTAGAATAATTCTTAATTATTTAATTATCTATGGCTCTGTAATGTCATTTCAATTTTGGGTTTTATGATCTCAAACATGCGGGAATTTTGTCGTATAAACTCTTTGTATCTTTTACGAAATCTTCGCGCTTTTTTGAGACGATAACAACTGAAATTGAAAGGAGATAATATCGCCATAGATGAGATAACAAGTAATAATAAAAGTTTTTCTGCATACAGAGCTATGAAAAATGGTACTTACCCGCCTCAATTTGTGATTATTCTGCGTTATTAGTTTGCGTTTTCAAGAGGCGATTGACGTAGGCCGAGCGCCACAGAACTAAAACGGCAGGTTTCTCCGGGCAACTTGAAAATCACATAAAAGTGTTCATAAAAATATGCTGAACAATTACCTATTCCTTGTTTTGGTCAAATTTTATTGTGAGCTCACCAGAGATGAATTTATAAGTCATTTCACGGTCAGAGCCCTCTTAATTCATACACTTTGTGTTTTCGTCAAGCTTCTATAAATTCGCAAAATCTTTGGAGAACAAAAGAATCAAAGACCATGAAGCTCAAATCCAGCATTTTCTCAAAATGATAAGAAGGCTTTGACCATGCTTTGACCGTGAATCATGAAATATACATGGGATTTTTGAAGGGTTTACAATACAATTTAATTAAAACAAGGAAGTTCAGCATATTTTTATTAACATTTTATGTGATTTTCAAGCTACCCGGAGAAACCTCCCGTTTTAGTTCTGCGGCGCTTGGTCTAACGCTCTGCGACACAAAAGGCCATGGAATTGACTGAAAGTCCTCTATAAATAATATTATGTCCAGTTACAATTATTACGGAGTATGATCTACAAAACTGGATTTTGAATATGGTTTTAACTGACAATTTGGCTATTAAGAGATTGCATCACTCTTGTGAGTGGGTTATCGGATGTTAGATCCACGAGTTCACTAACAACAAAC